>NC_069479.1:4913821-4973821 GCF_026875155.1 Cherax quadricarinatus
TTGGGGTGGCTTGTGGGTTGTGGGGGGTTTAAAGGGGTTTTTGGGGTGGCTAGGGTTGTGGGGGGGCTATATGGGCTGTGGGTGGCAATATTGGTGTGGGGTGGGGATGTGGGTGTGGGGTGGCTTAGGGTTTGGGGTGGCTATGTGGGTTGTGGGGTGGCTATGAGGTTGGGGTGGTATTGGGGTTGTGGGGTGGCTTAGGGTTGGGGTGGCTATGATGGGCGTGGGGTGGCTGTTTTTTTTTGGGGGTGGCTATGGGGTGTGTGTGGGGGGTGGCATGTGGGTTTGGGGTGGCATGATGGGGTTTTGGGGGGCTAGATGGGTTTGGGGTGCTTTTTTATGGGGTTTGGGGTGGCTATGATGGTTTTTGGGGGGGTATATGGGGTTGTGGGGTGGGTAGAGGGTTTTGGGGTGGCTAGATTTTTGGGTTTGTGGGGTGGCTATGATGGGTTTTGGGGGTGGGGTATGAAGGGTTTGGGGGGGGTATGTGGTTTTTGGGGTGGGTTGATGGTTGTGGGGGGCTATGATGGTTTTTGGGGTGGTATGATGGGTTGTGGGGGGGAAATTTGGGTTGGGGGGCTGGGGGGTTGTGGAGTGGATTTAAGGTTGTGGGTGGGCTATGAAGGGTTGTGGTGGCTATGATGGGTTTGTGGGGGGGCATGTTTGGGGGGGGGGGGGTGGCTATGAGGGTTGTGGGGGGGCTAGATGGGGTTGTGGGGGCATGATGGGTTTGGGGGTGGGATGATGGGTTTGGGGTGGCTAGAAGGGTTGTTGCTTGATGGTTGTGGGGTGGCTATGAGGGGGTGGGGTTCATGATGGGTTTTTTGGGGGGCTGTTGGGGGTTGGAGTGACAGATGATTTTTTGGGGTGCTAGGGGTGGGGTTTTGGGGGGGCTATGATGGGTGGGGGGGTGGCTTTATGGGGGGTGGGTGGCTATGAGGGTTGGGGTGGCAGTGGGTTTTTGGGTGGCTATATGGGTGGGTGGGTGGCTATTATGGGTTTGTCGGGGGGCTTTAGGGTTGTGGGGGGGGCTATGAAGGGGGGTTTGGGGGCTTATGGTTGTGGGTGGGCTATGAAAGGTTGTGGGGGGGCTATGTGGGTGGTGGGGGGCTATGATGGGGGGTGGGGGGCTATGGGGTGGGGGGTGGCTATGGGGTGGGGTGGTTTGGGGTGGCTATATGGTGTGGGGCAATAGGGTGGTGGGGGGTAGATGGGGGGGTGTTCTATTGAGGGTTGGGGGGGGCTAGATGGGGGGGGGTGGGTTGATGGGGGGGGGGGTGGCATGGGGTTTGGGGGGCTATGAGGGGGGTGGGTGGTTTTGATGGGTGGTGGGGTGGCTAAAAAAAGGGGTTTTGGGGGCTATGATGGGTGGGGGGTGGTTATGGGGTTGGGGGGGGGGCCCATTTAAAGGGTTTTTTTGGGTTTGGTTGAGGGTGGTTTGGGGGGAAAGTGGGTTTTTTTTGGGGGCTTAGTGGGGGTGGGGTCATGATGGGTTGTGGGGTGGGAAAATGGGTGGTTTTGGCTTGTGGGTGGTGTGTGGGTAGAGGGGGGGGGTGGCTTTTAGGGTGGGGGGGTGGGGATGATGGGTGGGGGGGTCTATAGGGTTTTGGGGGGGCTAGATTTGGGGGGGGGTGCTTTGGGGGTTTGGGGGGGGGGCTATGATGGTTTGGGGTGGGGTAAGAGGGTTTGGTTGGGGCTAAGATGGGTGGTGGGGTGGTAAGATGGGTTGTGGGGGGCTAGGATGGTGGTGGGGGGCTGTTGATGGGTGGGGGGGTGGCTTGATGGGTGGGGGCGTGGCGTGTTGATGGGGGGTGGGGTGGCGTGTTGGGTGGTGGGGTTGGCGTGGATATGGGTGGTGGGGTGGATTTGTGGGGGTGCTGGTGGTGGTTTTATTTGAATAACTGCCAAATTAATGGTCAGATTTCAAACAGTGCTTCGTGGGGGAGCCCTCCGGTTAGGCGGTCGAATGGCGGTGGTTTGCGTGCGAAGATGACCCAGGGGACGAGAGCCGATACGTCACATTATGAGGGTGTATATTGACGTGGCTAGATGAATTTTGTGCCTGATCTACTATCTGACTTTGCTGATGGGGGTGTCGGGGGAAGGAAGGGAAGCGGAAACAGGCAGGCCTGGCCAACGCAAGCAAAGGACGGTACAGGAAGGAAAAAGACATAAAAGAAAGGGAACGCAGGGGGAGATGCGACGGGAGCAGAGGGAGAGCGGGGCAGGGAGAAGGGAGGGCGGCCGCAAGAAACAGGAGACGGACGGAAGGCAGGAACAAAGCAAGGAGGGAAGGGAAACAAGGAAGGCACGACAGAAGGCAGGACTGGGAACAGAGGGCCGGCCCGACCACCAAGGCCGTTCCCTCCCCCTCACCCCCCCCCCTAATTCCTTCCTCCCGCCTTCCTTCCGACCCTCCCTACTTCCTTCCCTCCTCCCCCTTCCTCCCTCATTCCTTCCTTCCTCCCATCCTTCCTTACTTCCTCTCACTTCCAGTGCCTTCCCGCCGCCTTCCGTCCTTCCATCCCTCCTTCCTTTCCTTACCTCCTTCATTCCTTACCCTCCTCTTCCTTCCCTCCCGCCCTCCTTCCCCGCCCTCCTTCTTCCTTCCCTCCCTCCTTCCTTCCTTCCCTCCCTACTTCCTTCCCCTTCCCTACTTCCTTCCTTACCTCCCTCCTTCCTTCCCTCCCTCCCTCCTTCCCTCCACTCCTTCCTTCCTTCCCTCCTCCCCCTTCCTTCCTTCCCTCCATCCTTCCTTCCCTTCCCTCCCTCCTTCCTTCCCTTCCCTCCTCCTCCTTCCTTCCTTCCCTCCTTCCTTCTTCCATCTTCATACTCTTCTTAACTCGCAGTTCTATAGTGAATGAAGAAACGAAAAAGAGAATAATGATGACTGCAAAGAGGGAGGGGAGTGAATGGTGTAATGTTGGAGGGGATGAGGAGAGGGGAGGGGAGGGAGGGGCAGAGGGGAGAGGGGTGAGAGGGAGGGGGGGGAGGGGATGAGAGGGAGGGAGAGGGGTGAGGGAGGGGAGAGGGGTGAGGGGAGAGGGTGAGAGGGGAGGGGGATGGGGAGGGTGAGGGAGGGAGAGGGGAGAGGGTGAGAGGGAGAGGTAGGGAGGGGAGAGGTGAGGGAGGGGAGAGGGGTGAGGGGAGAGGGTGAGAGGGGAGGGGAGAGGGTGAGAGGGGAGGGGAGAGGGGGAAGGGAGAGAGGAGGCCTCGTCACGTCTTCCCCTCGCCCACTTCTCTTTTTCTCTATAATGTAATTAATTTGCAACACCTAGAAGTGAGGGGAGAAAAGGGTCTGCGAGGGGAGAGAAGGGTCTGTGAGGGGAGAGGAAGGTATGTGAGGGGAGGGTAGGGTCTGTGAGGGCAGAGAGTCTGTGAGGGCAGAGGGTCAGCGAGGGGAGACGGTCTGTGAGGGCAGAGGAGGGTCTGCGAGGGGAAAGTAAGGTTTGTGAGGGAAGAGGATGGTTTGCGAGGGGAGAGTAAGATTTGTCAAGGGAAAGGAACGAGAGGAGGGTTTATGAGGGGAAAGAAGGGTTAGCGAGGGAAAAGGAGGGTTTGCGAGGGAAAGTAGGATCTGTGAGGGGAGAGGAGGGTCTGTGAGGGGAGAGGAGGTTCTGTGAGGGGAGAGGAGGGTCTGTGAGGGTATAGGCGCCACAATACACTTTCAGAGGGGAAAGAACTAGAGTTTAGATGATTCTGCTAAGGGGATGCTAGTTTATCGTGCGCTCCATATCCATCCTGTGGATGGTAGCACACGAGCCTATGGATACACAATAGGTCTAGGAACTAGGCCACAAAAGGGTTCACTTATCTGTTACATGCAAATTTAGGATATTTGCTTAATATATCTGGTATCTTATTTTCATTAATAAGATACCAGTGGCAATATAAACACAAATGCTGTAAAGTGATACCTTAATAGACTACGTTTCGCCCACCAGTGGGCTTTTCAATCACAACAGAACACCTGGGTTGGAAGGAACGCGAGATATTTATACCTCTGCTGAGGTCCAGTGAAGAATCTGCATCTGTGATGTACCGAGGTTATTGATTAAAAACTTGGTAAGTTGGCAAGGAATGATAAGTTTGGTCGAGCAGAACTTCTACAGTGTCTTATGGATAAGCGATGAAGAGTTTCTGGCAAGTGTACAGCTATGTTTGGCCACTATCTGGTTGAAGTTGTCGATAAATAGTAAAATAAGTATGATTCCAGGATTCTTCGGGATTGAGTGTTGACTTTGTGGCGTAAGTCTTGAGTAATCTGTAGTTTATCAAGTGGTTGTGTAAATACGGTGTTGTCGCAGCACTTCCTTGTGTCGTCAGACCCGCTTGCGTATTGTGTTCTAAATATGTTTGGAGGTACCTTGATGTTTCGCCACGTATAACTTGTTGCATCATACCCAAGGATTATGTCTCCCTGCAGGGATGGAGGCTTGTCCTGCTACTGCTGGTATTTTCCTTGATGGTCGTGGTTTTGGAGGTAGATACTTGAATATGTTTTGGCAAAGATGTTGGATAACATTGTTTGGCAATGGAGTTGGTGGGAAGACTATGTATCTCTTCTCGGCAGTGTCTTCTCTGGGTGTGTTGAAGATGTTTAATGCCCGCCGTCTGCAGTCTCTGATGAAGTGACGAGGATAGTGGAGTTTAGAAAATATTTGTTCAATTATAGTGCATTCTTCCTCAAGGAAACTCGTTGCTGCAGATTCTGAGTGCACGCAGGAAGAAGCCTATAATTACACCACGTTTGGTTTTGGTGTCGTGGTGAGAGTAGAAGTGGAGAAGATCGTTTTGGTTGGTGGGTTTTCGATAGACTTTAAAACGACACCAAAACCAAACGTGGTGTAATTATAGGCTTCTTCCTGCGTGCACTCAGAATCTGCAGCAACGAGTTCCTTGAGGGAAAATGCACTATATTGAACAAATATTTTCTAAACTCCACTATCCTCGTCACTTCATCAGAGACTGCAGACGGCGGGCATTAAACATCTTCAACACACCCAGAGAAGACACTGCCGAGAAGAGATACATAGTCCTTCCACCAAACTCCCTTGCCAAACATGTTTCCAACATCTTTGCCAAAACATCATTCCAAGTATCTACCTCCACAACCACGACCATCAAGGACATCACCAGTAGTAGGCAGGACAAGCCTCCATCCTCTGCGGGGGTATAAAAATCCCTTGTAATGACTGCAAAAATTTTTATACGGGGCGAAACACAAGGGACCTCCAAACATTTTTTTTCAGAACCCAAACGCAAGCAGGTCGACACCAAGGAAGCCTGCGTACAACACCGTAATTACACAACCCTTGATAAACTACAGAAACCAAGACTTATCCCCACAAAGACAACACTCAATCCCGAGAACCCTGGAATCATCATTTATTTCTATATCCACAATTTCAACCAAATAGTGTTTCTATAAAAGCTGAACCACGAAAAAAAAACTTCTTCATCGCTATCCCACATAAGAACACTGTAGAAGGTCTGCTCACAAACTTATCCAATCTCCTTGCCAAGCTACCCAAGTTTTTAGACTCTATAACCCCACTCGGTACATCATCAGATGCAGCATTCTTCACCTGACCTCAGCCGGACTATAAATACTCGCGTTCCTTCCACCCCAGGTAGTTCTGTTTGTGACTTGAAAAAGCCCACTGTGTGGGCGAAACGTAGTCAATAAAGGATCACATTATACTGCATTTGTGTTTATATTGCCATTGTGTCGGTATTTTATACCATTTATTTCCAATAAGATACCAGACATAGCATAAGTTATTATACCATATGTGCCTCAATAAGTGGATAATTAAGCACATAGTGTTCAAGATAGTGACCACTGGGCTGGCCACATACTTTGTACGTATTTGGTATGATCATCATCTGTGTCTGTCAAACTGCCAGAAGTCCTTGTAACCAAGCCTAAGTCTGGCCACTACAACATCAGTCAGTCTGTCAGACTGCTAGAAGTACTTGTAACCAAGTCTAAGTCTGGCCACTATAACATAAGTCAGTCTGTCAGACTGCCAGAAGTACTTGTAACCAAGCCTAAGTCTGGCCACTACAACATCAGTCAGTCTGTCAAACTGCCAGAAGTACTTGTAACCAAGTCTAAGTCTGGCCACTACAACGTCAGTCAGTCTGTCAGACTGCTAGAAGTACTTGTAACCAAGTCTAAGTCTGGCCACTACAGCATCAGTCAGTCTGTCAGACTGCCAGAAGTACTTGTAACCAAGCCTAAGTCTGGCCACTACAACATCAGTCAGTCTGTCAAACTGCCAGAAGTACTTGTAACCAAGTCTAAGTCTGGCCACTACAACATCAGTCAGTCTGTCAGACTGCCAGAAGTACTTGTAACCAAGCCTAAGTCTGGCCACTACAGCATCAGTCAGTCTGTCAGACTGCCAGAAGTACTTGTAACCAAGCCTAAGTCTGGCCACTACAACATCAGTCAGTCTGTCAAACTGCCAGAAGTACTTGTAACCAGCCTAGTCTGGCCACTACAACATCAGTCAGTCTGTCAAACTGCCAGAAGTACTTGTAACCAAGCCTAAGTCTGGCCACTACAGC
Organism: Cherax quadricarinatus; assembly: GCF_026875155.1. Lineage (NCBI taxonomy): Eukaryota > Metazoa > Arthropoda > Malacostraca > Decapoda > Parastacidae > Cherax > Cherax quadricarinatus. Next base: position 4,920,398 of record NC_069479.1, read on the forward strand.
ATCAGTCAGTCTGTCAGACTGCCAGAAGTACTTGTAACCAAGCCTAAGTCTGGCCACTACAACATCAGTCAGACTGTCAAACTGCCAGAAGTACTTGTAACCAAGTCTAAGTCTGGCCACTACAAACATCATCTGTCAGACTGCTAGAAGTACTTGTAACCAAGTCTAAGTCTGGCCACTACAGCATCAGTCGGTCTGTCAGACTGCCAGAAGTACTTGTAACCAAGCCTAAGTCTGGCCACTACAACATCAGTCAGTCTGTCAAACTGCCAGAAGTACTTGTAACCAAGCTAGTCTGGCCACTACAGCATCAGTCAGTCTGTCAGACTGCCAGAAGTACTTGTAACCAAGCCTAAGTCTGGCCACTACAGCATCAGTCAGTCTGTCAGACTGCCAGAAGTACTTGTAACCAAGCCTAAGTCTGGCCACTACAACATCAGTCAGTCTGTCAAACTGCCAGAAGTACTTGTAACTAAGTCTAAGTCTGGCCACTACAACATCAGTCTGTCAGACTGCTAGAAGTACTTGTAACCAAGTCTAAGTCTGGCCACTACAGCATCAGTCAGTCTGTCAGACTGCCAGAAGTACTTGTAACCAAGCCTAAGTCTGGCCACTACAACATCAGTCAGTCTGTCAAACTGCCAGAAGTACTTGTAACCAAGCCTAAGTCTGGCCACTACAACATCAGTCAGTCTGTCAAACTGCCAGAAGTACTTGTAACCAAGCCTAAGTCTGGCCACTACAGCATCAGTCAGTCTGTCAGACTGCCAGAAGTACTTGTAACCAAGCCTAAGTCTGGCCACTACAACATCAGTCAGACTGTCAAACTGCCAGAAGTACTTGTAACCAAGTCTAAGTCTGGCCACTACAACATCAGTCTGTCAGACTGCTAGAAGTACTTGTAACCAAGTCTAAGTCTGGCCACTACAGCATCAGTCGGTCTGTCAGACTGCCAGAAGTACTTGTAACCAAGCCTAAGTCTGGCCACTACAACATCAGTCAGTCTGTCAAACTGCCAGAAGTACTTGTAACCAAGCCTAAGTCTGGCCACTACAGCATCAGTCCAGTCTAGTCAGACTGCCAGAAGTACTTGTAACCAAGCCTAAGTCTGGCCACTACAACATAAGTCAGTCTGTCAGACTGCTAGAAGTACTTGTAACCAAGCCTAAGTCTGGCCACTACAACATAAGTCAGTCTGTCAGACTGCCAGAAGTACTTGTAACCAAGCCTAAGTCTGGCCACTACAACATAAGTCAGTCTGTCAGACTGCCAGAAGTACTTGTAACCAAGCCTAAGTCTGGCCACTACAACATAAGTCAGTCTGTCAAACTGCCAGAAGTACTTGTAACCAAGCCTAAGTCTGGCCACTACAGCATCAGTCAGTCTGTCAGACTGCCAGAAGTACTTGTAACCAAGCCTAAGTCTGGCCACTACAACATCAGTCAGTCTGTCAAACTGCCAGAAGTACTTGTAACTAAGTCTAAGTCTGGCCACTACAACATCAGTCAGTCTGTCAAACTGCCAGAAGTACTTGTAACTAAGTCTAAGTCTGGCCACTACAACATAAGTCAGTCTGTCAGACTGCTAGAAGTACTTGTAACCAAGCCTAAGTCTGGCCACTACAACATAAGTCAGTCTGTCAGACTGCCAGAAGTACTTGTAACCAGCCTAAAGTCTGACCACTACAGCATCAGTCAGTCTGTCAGACTGCCAGAAGTACTTGTAACCAAGCCTAAGTCTGACCACTACAGCATCAGTCAGTCTGTCAGACTGCTAGAAGTACTTGTAACCAAGCCTAAGTCTGGCCACTACAACATCAGTCAGTCTGTCAGACTGCCAGAAGTACTTGTAACCAAGCCTAAGTCTGACCACTACAGCATCAGTCAGTCTGTCAGACTGCCAGAAGTACTTGTAACCAAGCCTAAGTCTGGCCACTACAACATAAGTCAGTCTGTCAGACTGCCAGAAGTACTTGTAACCAAGCCTAAGTCTGACCACTACAACATAAGTCAGTCTGTCAGACTGCCAGAAGTACTTGTAACCAAGCCTAAGTCTGGCCACTACAGCATCAGTCAGTCTGTCAAATTGCAAGTTGCTCCATAAAAATAATTATATACGTTCATGTTATCGTAGTGATTATAGATCCACATTCACGTTACCATAGCGGGTTATAGATCTACGTTCATGTTATCATAGTGGGTTATAGATCTACTCAGGCTTCTAATTGCACTCTTATAAGATTCAGTTTCATTTTTACGTCTCTGCTATTATTCCTATTGCTAGAACAAGCTAGATGAGGATAATCACAGATGGTTTAACAGAAAAGTGGTTAGGGGAAATAAGAGGAGGGAAGGGGAGGGATCTACCATCTCCCCACTCCCTCTTAACCTCCCTCCCCTCCTACTCCCTCCCACTCTCCTTCCTTCTCTCCCTCACTATTCCATTCACAAGATCTGAAGGAAGGTTCTCACCAATCTTGTCGTCACATCCTGTGTCTCATCTGCGTTCCAAGCTTGTGTTTCATATGTGTCCCAAGCCTGTGTCCCATATGTTGAAATACAGTTCCTGGGCCCATTGTGTGTTTAATTTATTTACTACTACAACACACACGATTGGACACACACATAACAGCAGTGGAAGCCACTGTTAAAAGATTCCCAAAAATACCAGCAAGTGTACCTCGACTGTGACAGAACACAATAAGAAAGGGAACAACGAGAGAAAGAGTAGGAATGCACCAGAGGCAGGAAGGGGGGATAGGGCAGATACCGGCAGATAGGGAAGCACAGCCTCAAAGGAAGCAGCAAACACAACCGCACATAGATCCACTCACAGCATCCCCTCAATCCATACTACCCGACACCATCTAAACACAATAACAAGAGCCAAGGTATACCCCACATCCACAGTATCCCCCGACCAAGTACTAATACTACCACACCAACAGACCACCATAATATCCAGACCTGCCTACCACACCCACAGCCAGTACCAACCCCTTCCACCCCCCAGAATACAGTTATAGAAAAGTTGAAGGTGTGGTACACCAACACAGGTGGAATTATAAATAAGAGTGAGGAGTGGCAGGAAAGAATCACTGAGACATCCACGGATATCACAACAATCACAGATACAAAGGCCACGGAAGTGATATAAGATACGATCTTCCTGTCTGGTTATCAGATCCTGAGGAAAGACAAGGAAAGCAGAGGAGGAGGAGGATTTGCAACTGATTATAAAAAACCAATGGTGTTTTGAGGAGATGGGAGGACTAGTCAGAGGGGTAGCGGATAACTACACAGTAGGAACATCTCATACTGGGGGTCCAAAAGTGATGAAAGCAGTGATGTACAACCAGCCACCGAACAACAGGAGGCCAAGACAGGAATACGATGAAAGCAACAGAGTGATGGTGGACACAATAGCTAAAATAGCTAGAAGAGCTCACATGGGCAGGGCAAAGTTACTCATCATGGGGGATTTCAACCATAAGGAGATTGGGAGAATCTGGAGCCACATGAGGAACCAGAGACATGGAGAGCCAAGATGCTGGAGGCAGTACTGGAAAACTTCATGTACCAACACGTTAAGGACACAACCAGACAGAGAGGAGACGATGACCCAGCAAGGCTAGACCTTGTATTCACCTTGAGCAGTTTAAACATAGGGGATATCACACACGAAAGGCCCCTAGGCGCTAATGATCATGTGGTCTTGAGTTTCGAATACACAGAGTTGACACTGGAGAGTGAAGCAGCACGAGAAGGACGGGAGAAACCAAACTTCCAAAAAAGAGAACTACACAAGTATGAGGCAATTCCTACATAAGGTGCAATGGGTAAGTGAGCTACAGGGAAAAACAGTATACGAAATGATGGAACACATGACCACAAAGTGCAGGGAGGCAGTGGAGAAGCTGCTATTAAGGGGCAACAGAAACAATGGGAAGACCAGAGTGAGCCCATGGTTTACCAGGAGGTGTGGAGAGGCCAAAGCCAAGTGTGTTAGAGAATGGAAAAAGTATTGAAGGCAAAGGGCTCAGGAAAACAGGGAGTTGAGTCGAAGAGCCAGAAATGAAAATGCGTGGATAAGGAGAGAAGTCCAAAGTTAATACGAGATTGACATAGCATCAAAAGCCAAATTTAACCCAAAGTTGTTATACAGCCACATCAGGAGGAAAATAATAGTCATTGACCAGCTGATCAGGATGAGGAAAGAAGGGAACTCACAGGGGTCACAGCTGGAAGTTGAAAACTCAGATGAGTCACAGAGATATTAGGAAGTACTTGTTCAGTCACAGAGTTGTCAGGAAGTGGAACAATCTGGAAAGCGATATAGTGGAGGCAGGATCTATACATAGTTTTAAAAAGAGGTATGATAAAGCTCATGGAGCACGAAGAGAGTGGACCTAGTAGCGACCAGTGAAGAGGCGGGGCCAGGAGCTATGAATCGACTCCTGAAACCACAATTCTGTGAATACACACAAACACACACACACACAAACACACATACACACACACACACACACACACACACACACACACACACCACACACACACACACACACACACACACACACACACAAACATACACAAACACCATAAAAAGCTCTTAATTATCCGCTTAGTTAACAAGGTCATTAGAAGGTCTCTCACAAGAGAGCAACCATCAAACGACTCATTAAGAAAGAGCTCAGCTTGTGCCAAGGGATAACAAGCCTTAAGGAAGAGAGCCAGAAGGAAGAAAATAGTCACATCGTGCTGCTCCGACACCTCCTACTTCAATTACTGTCACAATAATAAATGAGCCTGATAGCTGGTAGGTTTCAAAAGTAAACCTTACAAGTTTACCTGTTAAGTTGCTGAGGTTTACAACACTCGGAGTGTTCTAGTGTTTATACCCCCTCCTCTCCCCCCTCCCCCACATCTCGCTCGCTTCCCTCTTCCCCCACATCTCGCTCGCTTCCCTCTTCCCCCACACGTTTCGCCCCCCCCCCTCGAACTTCTCGTGTTAATTAGATGCGTTGGTTGCTCGATTAGATGTTTTGAGTATGTGTGTGTACTCACCTATTTGTGGTTGCAGGGATCGAGTCATATCTCCTGGCCCCGCCAGGAGCTATGATGGTGTGTGTGTGTGTGTGTGTGTGTACTCACCTAATTGTGGTTGCAGGGGTCGAGATTCAGCTCCTGGCCCCGCCTCTTCACCGACCGCTACTAGGTCCTCTCTCTCCCTGCTCCATGAGCTTTATCATACCTCGTCTTAAAATTATGTATAGTTCCTGCCTCCACTACATCGCTTGCCAGACTATTCCACTTCCTAACTACTCTATGACTGAAGAAATACTTCCTAACATCCCTTTGATTCATCTGAGTCTTCAGCTTCCAATTGTGACCCCTTGTTTCTGTGTCCCCTCTCTAGAACAACCTGTCTCTGTCCACCTTATCTATTCCACGCAGTATTTTGTATATTGTTATCATGTCTCCCCTGACCCTCCTGTCCTCCAATGTCGTCAGTCTGATTTCCCTCAACCTTTCTTCGTAGGACATACCCCTGAGCTCTGGAACTAGCCTTGTTGCAAAGCTTTGCACTTTCTCTAATTTTTTGACGTGCTTGACCGGGTGTGGGTTCCAAACTGGTGCTGCATACTCCAGTATGGGCCTGATGTACACAGTGGACAGTGTCTTGAACGATTCCTTACTAAGGTATCGGAACGCTATTCTCAGGTTTGCCAGGCGCCCATATGCTGCAGCAGTTATCTGGTTGATGTGTGCCTCCGGAGACATGCTCGGTGTTATGGTCACCCCAAGATCTTTCTCCTTGAGCGAGGTTTGCAGTCTTTGGTCACCTAGCCTATACTCTGTCTGCGGTCTTCTTTGCCCTTCTCCGATCTTCATGACTTTGCATTTGGCAGGATTGAATTCAAGAAGCCAGTTGCTGGACCAGGTGTCCAGTCTGTCCAGGTCTCTTTGAAGTCCTGCCTGATCCTCATCTGATTTAATTCTCCTCATTAATTTCACATCATCTGCGAACAGGGACACCTCTGAGTCCATCTGTTCCATCATGTCATTCACATATACCAAAAATAGCACTGGTCCTAGGACCGACCCCTGTGGGACCCCGCTCGTCACAGGTGCCCACTGTGATACTTCATCCCGTACCATGACTCGTTGTTGTTTCCCTGTCAGGTATTCTCTGATCCATTGCAGTGCCCTTCCTGTTATATGAGCCAGATCCTCTAGTTTCTGCACTAGTCTCTTGTGAGGAACTGTGTCAAAGGCCTTCTTGCAGTCCAAGAAAATGCAATCTACCCACCCCTCTCTCTCGTGTCTTACTTCTGTGACTTTGCCATAAAACTCCAGAAGGTTTGTGACACAGGATTTGCCTTCCATGAATCCGTGATGGTTGTCGTTTATAATCTTGTTCCGTTCCAGGTGATCCACCACTCTCCTCCTGGTAATCTTCTCCATGACTTTGCATACTATACACGTCAGTGACACTGGTCTGTAATTAGTGCCTCTTTTCTGTCTCCTTTTTTAAAAATGGGAACTACATTTGCGGTCTTCCATACCTCAGGTAGTTGCCCAGTTTCAAGGGATGTGTTGAAGACTGTGGTTAATGGCACACACAGTATATCTGCTCCCTCCCTGAGGACCCATGGGGAGATGTCCGGTCCCATTGCCTTTGAGGTATCAAGGTCACTTAGCAGCTTCTTCACCTCCTCTTCAGTTGTGTGTATGTCATCCAGCACTTGTTGGCGTATTCCCTGTTGGTGTCCCCCTCTGTCCTGTTTTCCCAGAGTCCTTCCTGTCTCCACTGTGAATACTTCCTTAAATCTCATGTTGAGCTCCTTGCATACCTCTTGATCGTTTTTTGTGAGTTCCCCACCTACTTTCCTCAGCCTGATCACCTGGTCTTTGACTGTCGTCTTTCTCCTAACGTGGCTACACAGCAGTTTCGGGTCAGACTTGACTTTCGATGCTATGTCATTTTCGTACTGTCGCTGGGCTTCCCTCCTTATCTGTGCATATTCGTTTCTGGCTTTTCGACTGATCTCCTTGTTTTCCTGGGTCCTTTGCTTTCTATACCTCTTCCATTCTCTAATGCACTTAGTTTTTGCCTCCCTGCACCTTTGGGTAAACCAAGGACTCGCTTTGGTCTTCCCATTATTTCTGTTGCCCTTGGAAACAAACCTGTGTGTGTGTGTGTTGTGTGTGTGTGTGTGTGTGTGTGTGTGTGTGTGTGTGTGTGTGATGCTGTGTGTGTGTGTGTGTGTGTGTGTGTGTGTCTGTGTGTGTGTGTGTGTGTGTGTGTGTGTGTCTGTGTGTGTGTTAGTTACCATTTTGTCCTAGGCACATGTCGATTAAACACTAGGCCTGTTGTATATGAGTAGTGTGTGTGTGTGTGTGTGGTGTGTTGTGGTGTGGTGTGTGTGTGTGTGTGTGTGTGTGTGTGTGTGTGGTGTGTGTGTGTGTGTGTGTGTGTGTGTGTGTGTGTGTGTGTGTGTGTGTGTGTGTGTGTGTCTGTCTGTCTCTGTGTGTGTACTCACCTAGTTGAAGTTGCAGGGGTCGAGTCCTAGCTCCTGGCCCCTCCTCTTCACTGGTCGCTACTAGGTTACTCTCCCTGAACGGTGAGCTTTATCATACCTCTGCTTAAAGCTATGTATGGATCCTGCCTCCACTACATCGCTTCCCAATGTGTATGTGTGTACTCGTCTATTTGTACTCACCTATTTGTAGTTGCAGTGGTCGATTCATAGCTACTGGCCCAGCCTCTTCACTGATTGCTACTAGGTCCTCTCTCTCCCTGCTCCATGAGCTTTATCATACCTCGCCTTAAAACTATGTATGGTTCCCGCCTCCACTACTTCACTTTCTAGGCTATTCCACTGCCTGACAACTCTGACTGAAGAAATACTTCCTAACATCCCTTTGATTCATCTGAGTCTTCAACTTCCAATTGTGACCTCTTGTTTCTGTGTCCCATCTCTGGAACATCCTGTCTTTGTCCACCTTGTCTATTCCGCGTAGTATTTTATATGTCGTTACCATGTCTCCCCTGACCTTCCTGTCCACCAGTGTCGTCAGGCCGATTTCCCTTAACCTTTCTTCGTAGGACAATCCCCTTAGCTCTGTGACTAGTCTGTTGCAAACCTTTGCACTTTCTCTAATTTCTTGACGTGCTTGACCAGGTGTTGATTCCAAACTGGTGCTGCATACAGAATCTTGAACGATTCCTTACTGAGGTATCGCAATGCTATCCTTAGGTTTGCCAGACGCCAGTACGCTGCAGCAGTTATCTGATTTACGTGCGCCTCAAGAGATGTGCTCGGTGTTATACTCATCCCAAGATCTTTTTCCTTGAGTGAGGTTTGCAGTCTTTGGCCACCTAGACTATAATGTGTCTGCGGTCTTCTTTGCCCATCCCCAATCTTCATGACTTTGCATTTGGCAGGGTTAAATTCAAGGAGCCAGTTGCTGGACCAGGCTTGTAGCCTGTCCAGGTCTCTTTGTAGTCCTGCCTGATCCTCGACCAATTTGATTCTCCTCATTAACCTCATATCATCTGCAAACAAGGACACTGAGTCTATCCCTTCCGTTATATCATTCACATATACCAAAAACAGCACAAGTCCTAGGACTGACCCCTGTGGAACCCCGCTTGTCACAGGCGCCCACTCTGACACCTCGTTACGTACCATGACTCGTTATTGCCTCCCCCCTCTCTCTCTTGTCTTACTTCTGTGAGTGTGTCTGTGTCTGTCTTCGTTCTAAGAGGTAAGTCAATTGGCTATAAAAAATGAGTAACAGTTGTGAAGCATTTATCATTAACGATACTATATGTAAAGATTCATCCTTACAAGCTATGCGAGTTATCCTACGTCAGCGTATTTCAAAAGCCTGTCCGTAACTATGGTATACTAGTTAGTCACTACGACAATGGTGGCTAATACTGAAGCACCTATTTACTGCTAGGTCAACAGTGGCAGCAGGTGTACACAGACTTGCACAGGATACTTTTAAGTCTTGCTCTGTCAGAGTATCGAATCCAGGAAGTTTCTCGAGCTATATAATTGTAGCTACCTCCAGCAGGCTAATTATAACAAAAAAATCTCAAATGATAAACTACGTATAAAAAATGCCTCCACTTCTTTTAACCTTTGATAGCTTATTATTAAAAAAATCAAACTATGATATAGCATTATGTAAATAATGTAGAGCAAAGTGGGATTAAGCAATAATGCAACTTATCAAGTCGTGAATGATTTAGCACCACATCCTTGAATGTCTTGGAATTAAGAGTGGCCTTCGTCTGGGGGTCTAGATTACAGCTGACGTAATCCCTACACACTGTCTTGCTCTCACTACCCATCAATATCATCCCCCCAGCACACGAGGCAATATGAATAATTTACTGTTTCAACTTTAGACGCTCCAGAATTTCAAGTTAACCAACACGGGCTCTAAAAAGTTCAGCATGTATCATACCTTTATTTTGAACTTAACGAGTTTAAAAGCTATTACCAAAACATGACGTATAAAACAGCTTAAAGGCGAATATACGCAAACGAACACTGTAGTCTCAATTATAATAAAGTATGAATTATACACAAAATATTTGTGCAAAACACGAAGTAAAAAAAACTATATATTATTTATATACAATTATCTATGTTGTCGTTTATGTTCTGTAGTCCTCCCGTTGTGTCATCCCTCCCTTCACCTCCTCAGACCTTCCAATACTTTTAAAGTTGAACCTAATTTTGAAAAATGCGTGTATACGTCCTTGATACATACGAGTAGCTTCGGTGAGATCCAGCAATCTTGAGTGACTGCAGGAAAGTTGACTAAAACCAGTTATATAGGAGGTTGGGAGGGGTAGTCGTGAAGACGCATAAATGTATGCTAACTTAATGCTCTATTTTGCATTAATATCCTGTTAAGTTCTTAAACATTTATACTAGACACAAACACTGTTGCGTGTATGCTTAAGGAAAAGCAAACAGGTTAAGCTATGTTTACGTCGACAGATGAAGTTGAATCCCACCACACTTTCCTCAGCTCTACCTCTCCACAGACGAGGGAGGCGAGCCAAGTGAAGGTCTACAACACACCCCACACCTAGTGTCCAATCAACATGTGCCTAGGATAATGTGGTAATCAGCTGATAATACTTTACCACGCCAAAATAAGCAACCACACGCCCTGGTAGGATTCATGGGGTAGACTCTCCTTCCCAATTTAAAAAGTCCTGCAGTTAGCGGCAACTTAATGCCTATGAGTCAGGACACTTACGGAAGTTCATCGTAAGTGAAGTGGTGTCAGTGATAACTATTTCCTTTGACACAACGAACGAGCGGATATCCCGTGGAAGTCTTACATACTTCACATACGACAAAATGATTCCTTTGCATCAATAACCTGTGTTTGAAATACTGTTTAAATAAATTCTTACAGATATCAACTGTGCTTAATTATATAAATTATTAACAATGGCGACACTTAATATAAATTAACCAACCAATAAATATCTAAACTAGACTTTTTCCGAAAGCTGAATCTAATTCAGTACTTGTCAGTCGATCTATGTATACACAATAAAACATTTCAGCTAGGTTAATTAAAATCGACAGCCTTTCAAGGAAATTTAATTGTATATTTTCGCTGTTACAGCTTTCACATAAATTAGAAACTACAACTGCTGGCACTAGTTTTTGATGCACTCCACTGGTGACCTAGCCTCGTGACTTCCTCTTATCACTTTTCCAATTCTCATCTCTTAAAAAAAAAAATAGTCTGCTTTAAAGAACTTCATTAAACTCTAATTACAGTCAATCCATCCTTTCACATTACTGCACTACACTAGTTTCAAAACTCAGCGGGTTGGATACACATACTGCTGTAACCCACACAACCTCGACCTAAAAAATGTCTATTACTGTTAAGATCGACACTAAAATCATTTTACACACTTGTCCCCTGGCAGCCTCCCAGGGTGGCCCTGTCCCCCTGGGAGCTTCCCAGGGTGTCCCTGTCCCCTGGCAGCTTCCCAGGGTGGCCCTGTCCCGTGTGTGTGTGTGTGTGTGTGTGTGTGTGTGTGTGTGTGTGTGTGTGTGTGTGTGTGTGTGTGTGTGTGAGTGTGTTGTGTGTGTGTGTGAGATGCTCTGTTTGTATGTGTGTGTGTGTGTGTGATGATGCTGTGTGTGTGTGTGTGTGTGTGATGCTGTGTGTGTGTGGTGTGTGATTATATAATATATATATTATATATATATAATATATATATATATATATATATATATATATATATATATATATTTATATATATATATATATATATATAATATATATATATATATATATATATATATATATATATATATATATTAATGTAACCACGAACAAGTGTTTTTTGAAGCAATTAACAAACTGCAGCTAGCCGGGGATCGAAGCCGTGTTAGTTTAGCCAGTTTGGTGGAAAGCAAGTCAAAATATACCTATGCATTCATTTCGTGTTAACTGTGAGGGTCCACAGCGGCGCTACGTCTGGGTAGATATCCAGATATTTCTCAGTTCCTAAATGCTACTGTTAGTTTGAACCTGATCTGCCTACTGCTGCAGTGCCAAGTTCACGTCCTCCGTTTCCTTACTACTACTATATTACTACTACAATGCTACTATTACTGCCACTTACCATTGTCACTACCACTAACAGCAACAATAACACGCAGTATTGGAACACTATTCAACGCGCCTTGTCCTCCATCACACACTGCCCATCATCACCACCTGCCCACCATCACACTCCCCACACACATTCACCACCTGCCCACCACCATCACACGCCCACCACCACCACCACCACCTGCCACCACCACCACACGCCCCCACCATCCACACCACACACCACCACTGCCCACCACACCACCTGCCCACCACCACCTGCCCACCACCACCACCACCTGCCCACCACCACCACCACCTGCCCACCACCACCACCACCTGCCCACCACCATCACCACCTGCCCACCACCACCACCACCTGCCCACCACCACCACCACCTGCCACCACCACCACCTGCCACACCACCACCTGCCCACCACCACCACCACACCTGCCCACCACCACCACCTGCCCACCACCACCACCACCTGCCCACCACCACCACCTGCCCACCCACCACCACCTGCCCACCACCACCACCTGCCCACCACCACCACCTGCCCACCAGCTCTCCTTCCCACAAACTAACAACTATATTTTTCCCCCATAAGTTGGGTCTGTGAAGCCCCATTAAAGACACAAGACAAAGAATGGCCAAATTTCTAATCAGGACCTTCAATAGTTTACCACCGTCAATAAGCTGGGATGAAGGAAAGCCTTTTAAGCTGATTTATCAAGCTTATTCCTATTCTTTAAGAAGGCGGCGGCGGCAAGCCTCACCTTTCTTATATATTATTCTTTTGTTTTAAATTTTTAAACAATTTCCGAAACGATTGTTTTTAAGAATCTTAAAACGTCCTTTTTAAAAGAATCTTAAAACGTCCTTTTTAAAAGAATCTTAAAACGTCCTTTTTGAAAGAATCTTAAAACGTCCTTTTTAAAGAATCTTAAAACGTCCTTTTAAAAGAATCTTAAAACGTCCTTTTTAAAAGAATCTTTAAAACGTCCTTTTTAAAAGAATCTTAAAAACGTCCTTTTTAAAAGATCTTAAAACGTCCTTTTTAGAAGAATCTTAAAACGTCCTTTTTAAAAGAATCTTAAAACGTCCTTTTTAAAAGAATCTTAAAACGTCCTTTTTAAAAGAATCTTAAAACGTCCTTTTTAAAAGAATCTTAAAACGTCCTTTTTAAAAGAATCTTAAAACGACCTTTTTTAAAATAATATTAAAACGACCTTTTTAAAAGAATCTTAAAACGACCTTTTTAAAAGAATCTTAAAACGACCTTTTTTAAAAATAATCTTAAAACGACCTTTTTTAAAATAATCTTAAAACGACATTTTTTAAAAGTAATCTTAAAACGACCTTTTTCAAAAATAATCTTAAAACGACCTTTTTTTAAAATAATCTTAAAACGACCTTTTTTAAAATAATCTTAAAACGACCTTTTTCAAAAATAATCTTAAAACGACCTTTTTTAAAAATAATCTTAAAACGACCTTTTTTAAAAATAATCTTAAAACGACCTTTTTTAAAATAATCTTAAAACGACCTTTTTCAAAAATAATCTTAAAACGACCTTTTTCAAAAATAATCTTAAAACGACCTTTTTTAAAATAATCTTAAAACGACCTTTTTCAAAAATAATCTTAAAACGACCTTTTTTAAAATAATCTTAAAACGACATTTTTTAAAATAATCTTAAAACGACCTTTTTTAAAATAATCTTAAAACGACCTTTTTTAAAATAATCTTAAAACGACCTTTTTTAAAATAATCTTAAAACGACCTTTTTTAAAAATAATCTTAAAACGACCTTTTTCAAAAATAATCTTAAAACGACCTTTTTTAAAATAATCTTAAAACGACCTTTTTTAAAATAATCTTAAAACGACCTTTTTTAAAATAATTTTTAGTAACTATTAAAAGAATTTTTATATTTTTGCGCATTTTCTATTTCTTTTGTTTTATCGGTTTTGAGACCTATTATTTTTACGGGTATTACTCTCCCTTACCCTTTATTCTCCCTTTGCCCTTATTCCTCATCTTTTTCTCCCTTCTTTCCCTTTTTTACCTCTCCTTTCACGGTATTTCTCTTCTACTTTAATCTTTTTTTCTTTCAGTTCCTCGTTATTTTCTTCCCTCCTTTTCTCCTCCATCTTTCTTCTTCTCCCAGCTCAGGTTGACACTACTGAAGTCTCCCAGCTCAGGTTGATACTACTGAAGTCTCCCAGCTCAGGCTGACACTACTGAAGTCTCCCAGCTCAGGTTGACACTACTGAAGTCTCCCAGCTCAGGCTGACACTACTGAAGTCTCCCAGCTCAGGTTGACACTACTGAAGTCTCCCAGCTCAGGTTGACACTACTGAAGTCTCCCAGCTCAGGCTGACACTACTGAAGTCTCCCAGCTCAGGTTGACACTACTGAAGTCTCCCAGCTCAGGACTGACACTCAGGTTGAACTACTGAATCTCCCAGCTCAGGCTGACACTACTGAAGTCTCCCAGCTCAGGTTGACACTACTGAAGTCTCCCAGCTCAGGCTGACACTACTGAAGTCTCCCAGCTCAGGTTGACACTACTGAAGTCTCCCAGCTCAGGTTGACGCTACTGAAGTCTCCCAGCTCAGGTTGACACTACTGAAGTCTCCCAGCTCAGGTTGACACTACTGAAGTCTCCCAGCTCAGGCTTGACACTAACTGAAGTCTCCAAGCTTCAGGTTGACACTACTGAAGTCTCCCAGCTCAGGTTTGACATACTGAAGTCTCCCGCTCCGGTTGACACTACTGAATGTCTCCCAGCTCAGGTTGACACTACTGACGTCTCCAGGCTCAGGTTGTCACTACTGGAGCTCCCAGCTCAGGTTGACACATACTGAAGGTCTACCAGCTCAGGTTGACACTATGAAGTCTCCAGCTCAGGTTGACACTACTGAAGTCTCCAGCTCAGGTTTGACCACTATGAAGTATCCCAGCTCAGGTTGACACTACTGGAGTCTCCCAGCTCTAGGTTGACACTACTGAAGTCTCCCAGCTCAGGTTGACACTACTGAAGGGCTCCCAGCTCAGGTGACACTATGAAGTCCTCCCAGCTCAGGTTGACTCTACTTGGGAGTCTCCAGTAGGTTGACACTACTGAAGGTCTCCCAGCTTCGGTTGGAAATACTGAAGTTCCCAGCTCAGGTGACACTACTTGAAAAGTCTCCCAGCCTCAGTTGACCACTACTGAGTCTCCAGCTCGGCTGACTCTATGATGTCCTCCCATCTCAGGTTGTCACTACTGACGTTCCCAGCTCAGGTTGGACACTACTCAAGTCTCCCAGCTCAGGTTGACACTACTGAAGTCTCCCAGCTCAGGCTGACACTACGGAAGTCTCCCAGCTCGGTTGACACTACCTGAAGTCTCCTGCTCGGTTGACACTACTGAAGTCTCCCCAGCTCAGTTGTCCACTATGAAGGTCTCCCAGCTCAGGTTGACACTACTGTAGTCTCCCAGCTCAGGTTACACTACTGAAGTCTTCCCAGCCTCAGGTGGACACTACCCTCGAAGTCTCCCAGCTCAGGTTGACACTACTGTTAGTCTCCCAGCTCAGGTTGTCATCTGAGTCTCCAGACTCAGGTTGACACTCTGAAGTCTCCCAGCTCAGGTTGACCACTACTGAAGTCTCCCAGCTCAAGGCTGGACAACTATGAAGTCTCCCATGCTCAGGTTGACACTGACTGAAGTCTCCCAGCTCAGGTTGGACACTACTGAAGTCTCCCAGCTCAGGTTGGACACTACTGAAGTCTCCAGCTCAGGTTGACACTACTGAATCTCCCAGCTCAGGGTGTCACTTACTGGAGTTCCCAGCTCAGGGTTGGGACATACTGAAGTATCCCAGCTCAGGGTTGGTACACTATGATGTCTCCCAGCTCAGTGTTGACCTACTGAAAGTCATCCCAGCTCTGGTTGGACACTACTGAAGTCTCCCAGCTCAGGTTACACTACTGGAGTCTCCCAGATCAGGGTTGACATACTGAGGTCCACCAGCTCAGGTGACACTACTGAAGTCTCTCCAGATCAGGTTGACATACTGAAGTCTCCAGTCAGGTTGGACATTCTGGAGTCTCCCAGCTCAGGTGACACTACTGAAGTCTCCAGCTCAGGTTGACCAATCTGAGTTCCCAGCTAAGGCTGACACTACTGAAGTCTCCCAGGCTCAGGTTGACACTACTGAAAAGTCTCCCAGCTCAGGCTGACACTACTGAAGTCTCCCAGCTCAGGTTGACCATATTGAAGTCTCCCAGCTCAGGTTGACTCTACTGAAGTCTCCAGCTCAGGCTTGACACTACTGATGTCTCCCTGCTCAGGCTGACACTTTGAAGTCTCCAGGCTCAGTCGTTGACACTACTGAAAGTCTCCCAGCTCAGGTTGAACTATGACGTCTCCCAGCTCAGGTGACCCACTACTGAAGCTCTCCCAGCTCAGGTCGTTGACACTACTGTAAGTCTCCCAGCTCAGGTGACACTTACTGAAGTCTCCCAGCTCAGGTTGACACTACTGAAGTCTCCCAGCTCAGGTTGACACTATGTGTCTCCCAGATCAGGTTGACATCTACTGAAGTCACCAGCTCAGGTTGACTCTACTGAAGTTCCCTGCAGGTTGACATACTGAAGTCTCCAAGCTCAGACGACACTACTGGAAGTCTCCAGCTTCAGGTTGACACTACTGAAGTCTCCCAGCTCAGGTTGACACTACTGAAGTCTCCAGATCAGGCTGACACTATGATGTTCTCCCAGCTTCAGGTTGACATACCAGATGTCTCCCAGCTCAGGCTGACACTACTGAAGTCTCCAGCTCTGTGTTGAACAATATGAAGAGTCTCCAGCTCAGGTTGACACTACTGAACGTCTCCCAGCTCAGGTTGACGCTACTGAAGTCTCCCAGCTCAGGTTGACACTACTGAAGTCCCAGATCAGGTCTGACACTACTGAAGCTCCCAGCTAGGCTGACACTACTGAAGTTCTCCCCAGCTCAGGATGACACTACTGAAGGTCTCCCAGCTATAGGTTTGACACTATGAAGTTCTTCCAGCTCAGGTTGACACTACTGAAGTCTCCAGCTCAGGTTGACACTACTGAAGTCTCCCAGCTCAGGCTGACACTACTGAAAGTCTCCCAGCTCAGGCTTGACACTACTGAAGTCTCCAGCTCAGGGGTCACTACTGAAGTTCTCCAGCTCAGGCTGACACTACTGAAGTCTCCCAGCTCAGGGTGACACTACTGTAGTCTCCAGCTCGGTTTGACACTATGAATGTCTCCCAGCTCAGGTTGGGACATACTGAAGTCTCCAGCTTTCAGACTGATCATACTGAAGTCTCCGGCTCAGGTTGACACTATAAGTCTCCCTGCTCAGGTTGACATACTGAAGTCTCCCAGCTCAGGCTGACCACTACTGAAGGTCTTCCCAGCTCAGGTTGACACTACTGAAGGTCTACCAGTCAGGCTGACACTTCTGAAGTCTCCCAGCTCAGGTTTGACATATGAAGTGTCCAGCTCAGGTTGAACTACTGAAGTCTCCCAGCTAGGGTTTGCACTACTGAAGTCTCCCAGCTCAGACTGACACTACTGTAAAGTCTCCAGCTCAGGTTGGACATACTTGAAGTCTCCCTAGCTCAGGTTGACACTACTTGAAGTCTCCAGACATCAGGTTGAACATACTGAAGTCTCCCTGCTCTAGGCTGACACTACTGTAGTCCCCGCTCAGTTGACACTACTGAAGTTTTCCCAGCTCAGGCTGACACTACCTGACAGTCTCCCAGCTCAGGTTGAACTACTGAAGTCTACCTGTACAGTGGTACACTACTGAAGTCTCCCAGCTAAGGTTGACACTACTGAAGTCTCCAGCTCAGACTGACACTACTGAAGGTCTCCCCAGCTTCAGGTGACACT
The DNA here is from genome assembly GCF_026875155.1 of Cherax quadricarinatus. Classification (NCBI taxonomy): domain Eukaryota; kingdom Metazoa; phylum Arthropoda; class Malacostraca; order Decapoda; family Parastacidae; genus Cherax; species Cherax quadricarinatus. The sequence goes on from NC_069479.1 coordinate 4,937,982, forward strand.
ACGGTAGTTCTCCCACGCCTCAGTTGACACTACTGAAGTCTTCCCAGCTCTGGTTGACACTATGAATTCTCCACGGCTCAGGCTGACATACTGAAGTCTCCCAGCTCAGGTTGTCACTTATGAAGTCTCCCTGCTCAGGTTGACACTACTGAAGTCTCCCAGCTCAGGCTGTCATATGACGCTCCCTGCGCAGGACTGACACTTCTGAAGTCTCCCAGGCTCAGGTTGACTCTACTGAAGAGTCTCCCAGCTCAGGTTGACACTACTTGGAAAGTCTCCCAGCTCAGGCTGACACTACTGAAGTCTCCCAGCTCAGGTTGACATACTGAAGTCTCCAGCTCAGGTTCACACTACTGAAGTCTCCAGCTCTGGACTGACAATATGAAGTCTCCACGCTCAGGTTGACACTTACTGAAGTCTCCCAGGTCAGCGGACCTACTGAAGTCTCCCAGCTCAGGTTGACCACTACTGAAGTCTCCCAGCTCTCAGGTTGACACTACTGAAGTCTCCCAAGCTCAGGTTGACACACTGAAGTCTCCCAGCTCGCTGACACTACTGAGTCTCCCAGGCTCAGGGTTGACCTACTGAAGTCCCCCAGCTCAGGTTGACATACTGAAGTCTCCCAGCTTCAGGTTGACACTACTGAAGGGGTCTCCCAGCTCTGACTGCTCTACTTGAAGTCTCAGCTCAGGACTGACACTCTGAAGTCTCCCAGCTAGGTTGACACTACTTGAAGTCTCCCCAGCTCAGGTTGGTCACTTACTGAAGTCCTACCCAGCTCAGGTTTTGACACTACTGACGTCTTCAGCTCGGTTGTCACTACTGAAGTCTCCCAGCTCAGGGTTGGGACATCTACTGAAGTCTCCCAGCTCAGGTTGACACTAGCTGAAGTCTCCCAGCCTCAGGTTGACATACTGAAGTCTCCAGCTCAGACTGACTCTACTGAAGTCTCCCAGCTCAGAATGACTCTAACTGAAGTCGCCAGCCTCAGGTTGACATTACTGAGTCTCCCAGCTAAGGTTGACATACTGAAGTCTTCCCAGCTCAGGGTTGACATCTACTGAAGCTCCCAGCTCAGGTTGACACTTACTGAAGTCTCCACAGCTCAGGTTGACACTACTGAAGTCTCACAGCTCTGCTGACACTACTGAAGTCTCCCAGTCAGGTTGACACACTATGAAGTCTTCCCTAGCTCAGACTGTACACTACTGAAGTATCCCAGCTCAGGCTGACCACTACTGAAGTCTCCCGCTCAGGTTGACACTACTGAGTCTCCCAGCTCAGAGTTGACCACAACTCTGAAGTCTCCCAGCTCAGGGTTGACACTACGGAAGGTCTCCCAGCTCAGGTTGACACTACTGAAGTCTCCCAGCTCTGCGTGACACTATGTAAGTCTCAAGATAGGTTGACGCTACTGAAGTTCTCACAGCCCTCAGGTTGGACGCTACTGATCGTCTCCCAGCCTCTGGTTGACCACTACTGATGTCTCCCAGCTCAGGTTGACACTACTGAAGTCTCCTCGCTTCCAGGTTGACACTACTGAAGTTCTCCCAGTCAGGGTTCGAACACTACTGAAGTCTCCCAGCTCTGGCTGGGGACACTACTTGAAGTCTTCCCAGATCAGCGTTGACATATCTGGAAGTCTCCCAGCTCAGGTTGGACACTAATGAAGTCTTCCCAGCTCAGGTTGACACTACTGAAGTCTCACCGCTCAGGTTGACTCTACTGAAGTCTCCCAGCATCAGGTTGACACTAATGAAGTCTCCCTGCTCAGGTGGGAACTACTGAAGTCTCCAGCTCAGGTTGACACTATGAAGTCTCCAGCATCGGTTGACACTACTGAAGTCTCCCTTCTCAGGGTTGACACTACTGAAGTCTCCCTACTCAGTTGACACTACTAAGTCTCCCAAGCTCAGGTTGACACTACTGAAGTCTCCCCAGCTCAGGTTGGACACTTCTGAAACGTCTCCCAGCTCAGGTTGACACTACTTGAGTCTCACAGCTCAGGTTGACATACTGAAGTCTCCCAGCCTCTGGTTGGACACTACTGAGTCTCCCAGACTCAGGTTGACACTACTGAAGTCTCCCAGTCAGATGACACTACTGAAGTCTCCCAGCTCAGGTTGACACTACTGAAGTCTCAGCTCAGACTGTACACTACTGAAGCTTCCAGCTAGGTTGACACTAACTGAAGTCTCCAGCGCAGACAGACTGACACTACTGAAGTCTCCAGCTCGGTTGACTCTACTGAAGTCTCCAGCTCATGGTTGGACCACTACTGAAGTCTACCAGCAGGTTGACACTACGGAGTTCCCAGCTCAGACTGACACTACTGAAGTCTCCAGCTCTGATTGACACTACTGAAGTCTCCCAGCTCAGGTTGAATACTGTGTCTCCCAGCTAGACTGACACTTACTGAAGTCTCAGCTCAGGTTGACACTACTGATGTCTCCCTGCTCAGACTGACTCTATGAAGTCTCCCAGCTCAGGTTGACACTACCTGAAGTCTCCCAGCTCAGGTTGTCACACTGATGTCCTCCCAGCTCAGGTTGACACTACTGAAGTCTCCCGTCTGTTGACATATCTGAAGTCTCCCTGGATCTGGTGGACACTACTGAAGTCTCCCAGCTCAGGTTGACACTACTGAAGTCTCCAGCTTTCAGGTTGACACTACTGAAGTCTCCAGCTCAGGTTGACCACTACAGAAGTCTCCCTAGCTCAGGTTGACACTACTGAAGTCTCCCCAGCTCAGGTTGACACTTATCTGAACGTCTCCCAGGACTCAGGTTGAATTTCTGAAGCTCTCCCCAGCTCAGGTGACACTCTGAAGGTCGCCCAGCTCAGGTTGGACACTACTGAAGTATCCCAGCTCAGGTGGTCACTTCTGAAGTCTCCCAGCTCAGGTTGACACTACTGAAGTCTCCCAGCTCTAGGTGACACTAACTGGAAGTCCCCAGTCAGGTTGACACTTACTGATAGTTCCCAGCTCAGACAGACACTACTGAAGTCCTCCGCTAAGGTTGACAACTACTGAAGTCTCCCAGCTCAGACTGACACTACTGAAGTCTCCCAGCTCAGACTGACACTACTGAAGGTCTCCCTGCTCAGACTGACTACTACTGAAGTCTCCCAGCTCAGACTGACACTACTGAAGTCTCCCAGCTCAGACTGGCACACTACTAAGTATCACCCTGTCAGGTTGACACTACTGAAGTTCCTGCTCAGACTGACACTACTGAAGTCTTCCCAGCTCAGGTGACACTACTGAAGTCTCCAGCTCAGGTTGACACTACTGAGTCGCCAGCTCAGGTTGGACACTACTGAGTTCTCCCAGCTCAGACTGAACAACTACTGAAGTATCCTAGCTCAGATTGAACACTTCTGAAGTCTCCCAGCTCAGGCGGACCCTACTGAAGTCTCCCAGCTCAGGTTGTACTACTGAAAGTCTCTCCATCCTCAGGTGGACACTTATCTGAAGGTCTCCCAGCTCAGACTGGTCACTACTGAAGCTCCCAGCTCTGACTGACATACTGAAGGTCTCCCAGCTCAGACTGACACACTGAAGTCTCCCAGATCTAGGTGACAGTACTGAAGTCTCCCATGCTCTGGTTGTACTACTTACTGAAGTTCCAAAGCTCAGGTTGATCACTACTGACAAGTCTCCAGCTCAGACTGACACTACTGAAGTTTCCCAGCTCAGACTGTCATCTGAAGTCTCCCAGCTCAGACTGACCACTACTGAAGTCTCCTCCATAGTCAGACGGTCACTACTGAAGTCCCCAGCTCAGACTGACACTACTGAAGTCTCCAGCTCAGACTGGACAACTACTGAGTCTACAGCTCAGGATGACATACTGAAGTCTCCAGCTCAGGTTGACACTACTGAAGTCTCCTGCTCAGGCTGGACACTTACTGATAAGTCTCCCAGCTCAGGTTGACACTACGAAGTCTCCAAGCTCAGGGACACTACTGAAGTCTCACAGTCTCGGTTGACATACTGAAGTCTCCCAGCTCAGGTTGACACTACTGAAGTCTCCCAGCTCAGGTGACACTACTGAAGTCTCCCAGCTCAGGTTGACACTACTTGAGTCTCCAGCTCAGACCTGTCCACTACTGAAGTCTCCCTAGCTCAGGTTGACACTATGAGATTCCCAGTCTCTGGTTGACACTACTGAAGTCTCCCAGCTCAGGTTGGACCACTACTGAATTCTCCCAGCTCAGTTTTGACACTACTGAAGTCTTCCCAGCTCAGGTTGACACTACTGAAGTCTCCCCAGCTAGGATGACACTACTGAAATGTCTCCCCAGCTCAGATGACACTACTGAAGGGTCTCCCAGCTCAAACTGACACTACTGAAAGTCTCCCTGCTCAGGTTGACTCTACTGAAAGTTCCAGCTCAGGCTGTCACTATGAAGTCTCCCAGCTCTGGTTGACTCATGAAAGTCTCCCAGCTCAGGGCTAACACTACTGAAGTTCCCAGCTTCAGACTGACACTATGAAGTCTCCCTGCTCAGACCTGATACATACTGAAGGTCTCCCAGCTCTCAAGGTTGACTCTACGATGTCTCCCAGCTCAGACTGACACTTACTGAAGTCTCCCGCTCAGGTTGACACTACTGAAGTCTCCCATGCTCAGGTTGACACTACTGAAGTCTCCCAGCTTCAGGCTGACACTACTGAAGTCTCACGCTCAGACTGACACTACTTGAAGTCTCCCAGCTCAGATGACACTATGAAGTTCCCAACTCAGGTTGCCATACTGATGTCTCCCAGCTCAGGTGGACACTACTGAAAGTCTCCCAGCTCGGCGACACTATGAAGTCTCCCAGCTCAGGTTGACACATACTGAAGTCTTCCCCTGCTAAACGGTTGCGCTACTGAAGTTCTCCCAGGCTCAGAACTGACATACTGAGTCTCCTAAGCTCAGGTTGACACTATGAAGTCTCCCAGCTCAGACTGACACTACTGAAGTCTCCCAGCTAGGTTGACACTACTGAAGCTCTCCCAGCTCATGACTGACACTACTGAAGTATCCCCAGCTCAGGTTGACTCTAATGAAGTCTCCAGCTCAGGCTGCCATACTGAAGTCCGCCCATCTCTGACTGACACTACTGAAGTCTCCAGGATCAGACCTGACACTACTGATTAAGTCTCCCAGCTCAGACTGACACTACTGAAGTCTCAGCTCAGGTTGACACTACTGATGGTTCCCAGCTCAGGTTGCCAACTACTGAAGGTGTCCCAGCCTCTGATCGCACTACTGAAGTCTACCAGGCTCAGGTTGACACTACTGAAGTCTCCAGTCAGACTGACATACTGATGTCTCCCAGCTCAGGTGACACTAATGAAGTCTTCCCTGCTAGTCTGACACTACTGAAGTCTCCCAGCTCAGGTTGACACTAGGAAGTCTCCCTGCTAGGTTGACACTTCTGAAGTCTCCCAGCTCAGGTTGACGTACTGAAGTCTTCCAGCTCAGGTTGACACTCTGAAGTCTCCCAGCTCAGGTTGCACTAATGAATGTCTCCCAGGCTCAGACATGAATACTGAAGTCTCCTGCTCAGACTGACAACTACGAGTCTCCCAGCTCAGGTTGACAATACTGAAGTCTCCCAGCTCAGAGTTGACACGCTGAAGTCTCCCAGCTCAGGTTGACACTACTGAAGTCTCCCAGCTCAGACTGACATAATGGAAGTCTCCCACGCTCCAGGCTGTCACCTACTGAGAGTCTCCAGTCAGGTATGACACTACTGAAGTTCCCAGCTCAGGTTACACTTACTGGAAGTCTCACAGCTCAGGGTTGACACTACTGCACGTCTCCCAGTCTCAGACTGAACTAACTGAAGTCCTCCCAGCTCAGGTGTCACTACTGAAGTCTCCAGCTCTGGTGCACTACTGAAGTCTCCCGCTCAGGTTGACACTACTGAAGTCTCCCTGCTTCAGGTTGACATACTGAAGTCTCAGCTCAGACTGCCACTACTTGAAAGTCTCCAAGCTCGGTTGACACTTACAGTATATAAGCCACCGTTACGGCCTATGCTGTACATTCTACAAGATTGATGGACCTGAAACAATCGAAATCAGGGACCCTGAGGGACTGGTTTACTCAAACTCCTCCTCTCCTTGCGCCTTGCTCTTTGTATTTGGGACTGATGAAGGGCCACTGTGTTGGCGAAACGTTTCTGACTAAAGATTCCCATATGCTGCATTATGTGTCTCAATTCTTCAGACTGACACTACTGAAGTCTCCCAGCTCAGGTGACGCTATGAAGTCTCCAGCTAGATGACACTACTGAAGTCTCCAGCTCAGGCTGACGCTACTGAGTCTCCAGCTCAGGAATGACACTACTGAAGTCTCCAGCTCAGGATGACCGCTACTGAAGTCGCCCAGCTCAGACTACACACTACTGAAGTCTCCCAGCTCATTCTGCACTACTGAAGCTCCCAGTCTTCAGAAGACACTCTGAGTCTCCCAGCTCTGGACTGACACTACTGAAATTCCCCAGCGTCAGGCTGGGGGTGAAAAACGCACAGTATAACTGTCACATACATAGGCGGGTGTTGAAGCAACGCACAGTATAACGCAGTTCACATACACTAGGGGGGTGAACAACGCACAGTATAACTGTTATTCATAGGGGGTGAACAACACTCAGGTGTAACGTCACATACACTAGGGGGAATAGTGTGTACAACACACAGTGTAATGTTCACATACACTAGGGGTGTGAACAAACACACAGTATTACTGTCCCACATACACTAATGGGGGTGTGACAACACAGTTAAAAACTGCACATACACTATGGGCGTGACCACAACAGTGTAACTGTCACATACACTATGGGGTAGACCAAACACAGTGTAACTGTCAATACACTAGGGGGTGAAAAACTCCACAGTGTAACTGCTAACTACGCTAGGAGGATGTGAATAATACACACAGTGTAACTGTCACTACATAGGGGGTTGAACAACACATCAGTATACTGTCACTCACACTAGGAGGGTGATACAAACACACAGTGTAACTGTCTCCATACACGATGGGGAGTTGTGAACAACACATAGTGTAACTGTCACATACACAGGGTGTGAACAACACACAGTGTAACTGTCACATACCTAGGAGGAAGTGAACAACCAACAGTTATAACTGTCACCTACACTAGGAGGGTGAAACAACACACAGTATACGTCACATACAATAGGGGGTTGTCGTGACACAACACACAGTGTAACTGTCACATACACTAGGTGGGTGAACAACAACAGTATAAACTGTCACATACACTAGAAGGGGCGGTGAAACAACGGCAGTATAAACTGTTCATATACACTAGGAGGAGTGAACAACACACAGTATAACTGTCACTACACTAGGAGGGTGAATCAACACACAGTATAACTGTCACATACATAGGGGGGGAATAACACACAGTGTAAATGTCACATTACACTAGGAGGGTGAACAACACACAGTATAACTGTCACATACACTAGGGGGGTGAAAAAACACACAGTATAACTGTCCACATACACTAGGGGGTGAACAACCACAGTAAAACTGTCACATCCTAGGGGGGTGAACAACACACAGTATAACTGTCACATACACTAGGGGGGTGAACAAACACACAGTATAAAATGTCACATACACTAGGGGGGTGAACAACACAGTATAACTGTCACAAAACACTAGGGGGGGTGAACAACACACAGTATAACTGTCACATACACTAGGGGGTGAACAACACACAGTATAACTGTCACATACATAGGGGGGTTGAACAACACACAGTATAATTTGTCACATACACTAGTGGGGTGAAAAAACACCAGTATAACTGTCCATCACTACGGGGGGTGAACAAACACAGTATAACTGTCACATACACTAGGGGGGTGAAAAACCCACAAAGTATAAACTGTCACATTACACTAAGGGGGTGGAACAACACACAGTAAAAACTGTCACATTTTACTAGGGGGTGAACAACAACAGTTAACTGTCACATACACTAGGGGGGTGAACAACACAGTATAAACTGTCACATACACTAGGGGGTGTAAAAAACACAGTATAACTGTCACTTTACACTAGGGGGGTGAACAACACAGTATAACTGTCACATACACTAGGGGGGTGAACAACACAGTATAACTGTCACATACCTAGGGGGGTGAACAAACACAGTATAACTGTCACATACACTAGGGGGGTGAACAACACAGTATAACTGTCACATACACTAGGGGGTGAAAAAAACACAGTATAACTTTTCACATACACTAGGGGGTGAACAAAACAAGTATAACTGTCACATAAAACTAGGGGGGATGAAAAAAACACACAGTATAACGTCACATACACTAGGAGGGTGAACAAACACACAGTGCAACTGTCACATACACTAGAAGGGGGTGAACACACAGTGTAACTGTCACATACATAGGAGGGGGTAAAAACAACACACAGTGTAACTGTCACATACACTAGGGGGGTGGAACACACATTTATAACTGTCACATACACTAGGGGGGTGAAAAAACACACAGTATAACTGTCACATACACTAGGAGGGTGAAAAAACACACAGTAAAAACTGTCACATACACTGGGGGGGTGAACACACAGTATAACTGTCACAAACATAGGGGGTGAACACACAGTATAACTGTCACATCCCATGGGGGGGTGAACAACACACAGTTATAACTGTCACATACACTAGGGTGGTGAACAACACACATTATAACTGTCACATACATTGGGGGGTGAAAAAACACACAGTATAACTGTACATACACTAGGGGGTGAACAACACACAGTATAACTGTCACATACACTAGGAGGGTGAACAACAAAACAGTAAAAACTGTCAACATACACTAGGGGGGGTGAACAACACAGTGTAATTGTCACATACACTAGGGGGGTAAACCCAACACGTTAACTGTCACATACACTAGGGGGGTGAACAACACATTTATAACTGTCACATACCTAGGGGGTGAACAAACACAGTATAAGGGTTTCACATACACTAGGGGGGTGAAACAAACACAGTATAACTGTAAACATCCCACTAGGGGGGTGAACAAAAACACAGTATAACTACCACAAACACTAGGGGGGTGAACAACACACAGTAAAAACTACCACATACACTAGGGGGTGAACAACACAGTGTAACTGTCACATACACTAGGGGGTGAAACAACACACAGTATAACTACCACATACATTTAGGGTGTGAACAACACACAGTATAACTGTCACATACACTAGGGGGGTAAACAACACACAGTATAACTACCACATACACTAGGGGGTGTAACACACACAGTATAACTACCACAAACCACTAGGGGGGTGAAAAAACACACGTATAACTGTCACTTTACACTACGGGGGGTGAACAACACAGTTAACTGTCACATACACTAGGGGGGTGAACAACACACAGTATAACTGTCACATACACTAAGGGGGTGAACAACACACAGTATAACTGTCACATACACTAGGGGGGTGAACAACACACAGTATAACTGTCACAAACACTGGGGGGGTGAACAACACAGTAAAAACTGTCACATACACTGGGGGGGTGAACAAACCAGTATAACTGTCACATACACTTGGGGGGTGAACAACACAGTATAACTGTCACATACACTAGGGGGGTGAACAACACACAGTATATCTGTCACATACACTAGGTGGGTGAAACAACACACAGTTTTAACTGTCACATACATTTAGGGGGTGAACAAAAACACAGTAAAAACTGTCACATACACTAGGGGGGGGTGAACAACACACAGTATAACTGTCACATACACTAGGGGGGTGAACAACACACAGTGCAACTGTCACATACACTAGAAGGGGTGAACACACAGTGTAACTGTCACATACACTAGGGAGGTGAACAACACACAGTATAACTGTCACATACACTATGGGGGTGAACAACACACAGTATAACTGTCACATACACTAGAGGGTGAACAACACAGTGTAACTGCCACATACACTAGGGGGGTGACCAACACAGTGTAACTGTCACATACACTAGGTAGTGAACAACACACAGTATAACTGTCATATACACTAGGTAGTGAACAACACACAGTATAACTGTCATATACACTAGGTAGTGAACAACACACAGTATAACTGTCATATACACTAGGTAGTGAACAACACACAGTATAACTGTCATATACACTAGGTAGTGAACAACACACAGTATAACTGTCATATACACTAGGTAGTGAACAACACACAGTATAACTGTCATATACACTAGGTAGTGAACAACACACAGTATAACTACCACATACACTAGGAGGGTGAACAACACACAGTATAACTGTCACATACACTAGGAGGGTGAACAACACACAGTATAACTGTCACATACACTAGGGGGGGTGAACAACACACAGTGTAACTGTCACATACACTAGGAGGGTGAACAACACACAGTGTAACTGTCACATACACTAGGAGGGTGAAGAACACACAGTATAACTGTCACATACACTAGGGGGGTGAACAACACACAGTATAACTGTCACATACACTAGGAGGGTGAAACAAACACAAGTGTAAACTGTCACATACACTAGGGGGGTGAACAACACACAATATAACTGTCACATACACTAGGAGGGTGAACAACACACAGTATAACTACCACATACACTAGGGGGGTGAACAACACACAATATAACTGTCACATACACTAGGGGGGTGAACAACACACAGTGTAACTGTCACATACACTAGGGGGGTGAACAACACACAGTATAACTGTCACATACACTAGGAAGGTGAACAACACACAGTATAACTGTCACATACACTAGGGGGGTGAACAACACACTGTGTAACTGTCACATACACTAGGGGGTGAACAACACAGTATAACTGTCACATACACTAGGGGGGGTGAACAACACACAGTATAACTGTCACATACACTAGGGGGTGAACAACACACAGTATAACTGTCACATACACTAGGGGGGTGAACAACACACAGTATAACTGTCACATACACTAGGGGGTGAACAACACAGTATAACTGTCACATACACTAGGGGGGTGAACAACACACAGTATAACTGTCACATACACTAGGGGGGTGAACAACACACAGTATAACTGTCACATACACTAGGGGGGGTGAACAACACACAGTATAACTGTCACATACACTAGGGGGTGAACAACACACAGTATAACTGTCACATACACTAGGGGGGTGAACAACACACAGTATAACTGTCACATACACTAGGGGGTGAACAACACAGTATAACTGTCACATACACTAGGGGGGTGAACAACACACAGTATAACTGTCACAATACACTTAGGGGGTGAACACACACAGTATAACGTCACATACACTAGGGGGGTGAACAACACACAGTATAACTGTCACATACACTAGTGGGGTGAACAACACACAGTATAACTGTCACATACACTACGGGGGGTGAACAACACAGTATAACTGTCACATACACTAGGGGGGTGAACAACACAAAGTATAACTGTCACATACACTAAGGGGGTGAACAACACACAGTATAACTGTCACATATACTAGGGGGTGAACAACACACAGTATAACTGTCACATACACTAGGGGGGTGAACAACACAGTATAACTGTCACATACACTAGGGGGGTGAACAAACCAGTATAACTGTCACATACACTAGGGGGGTGTGAACAAACACAGTATAACTGTCACATACACTAGGGGGGTGAACAACACAGTATAACTGTCACATACACTAGGGGGGTGAACAACACAGTATAACTGTCACATACACTAGGGGGGTGAACAACACAGTATAACTGTCACATACACTAGGGGGGTGAACAACACACAGTATAACTGTCACATACACTAGGGGGGGTGAACAACACACAGTATAACTGTCACATACACTAGGAGGGTGAACAACACACAGTGCAACTGTCACATACACTAGAAGGGGTGAACACACAGTGTAACTGTCACATACACTAGGAGGGGTGAACAACACACAGTGTAACTGTCACATACACTAGGGGGGTGAACACACAGTATAACTGTCACATACACTAGGGGGGTGAACAACACACAGTATAACTGTCACATACACTAGGAGGGTGAACAACACACAGTATAACTGTCACATACACTAGGGGGGTGAACACACAGTATAACTGTCACATACACTAGGGGGTGAACACACAGTATAACTGTCACATACACTAGGGGGGTGAACAACACACAGTATAACTGTCACATACACTAGGGTGGTGAACAACACACATTATAACTGTCACATACACTTGGGGGGTGAACAACACACAGTATAACTGTCACATACACTAGGGGGTGAACAACACACAGTATAACTGTCACATACACTAGGAGGGTGAACAACACACAGTATAACTGTCACATACACTAGGGGGGGTGAACAACACAGTGTAATTGTCACATACACTAGGGGGGTGAACAACACAGTATAACTGTCACATACACTAGGGGGGTGAACAACACAGTATAACTGTCACATACACTAGGGGGGTGAACAACACAGTATAACGGTCACATACACTAGGGGGGTGAACAACACACAGTATAACTGTCACATACACTAGGGGGGTGAACAACACACAGTATAACTACCACAAACACTAGGGGGGTGAACAACACACAGTATAACTACCACATACACTAGGGGGTGAACAACACAGTGTAACTGTCACATACACTAGGGGGTAAACAACACACAGTATAACTACCACATACACTAGGGTGTGAACAACACACAGTATAACTGTCACATACACTAGGGGGGTGAACAACACACAGTATAACTACCACATACACTAGGGGGTGAACAACACACAGTATAACTACCACAAACACTAGGGGGGTGAAGAACACACAGTATAACTACCACATACACTAGGGCGTGAACAACACACAGTGTAACTGTCACATACACTAGGGGGTGAACAACACACAGTGTAACTGTCACATACACTAGGGGGGTGAACAACACACAGTATAACTACCACATACACTAGGGGGTGAACAACACACAGTGTAACTGTCACATACACTAGGGGGTGAACAACACACAGTGTAACTGTCACATACACTAGGGGGTGAACAACACACAGTATAAAACCGTCACATTACTAGAGGGTGAACAACACACAGTATAACTGTCACATACACTAGGAGGGTGAACAACACACAGTATAACTGTCACATACACTAGGGGGGTGAACAACACACAGTATAACTGTCACATACACTAGGGGGGTGAACACACAGTATAACCGTCACATACACTAGGGGGTGAACAACACACAGTATAACTGTCACATACACTAGGAGGGTGAACAACACACAGTATAACCGTCACATACACTAGGGGGTGAACAACACACAGTATAACTGTCACATACACTAGGGGGGTGAACAACACACAGTATAACTGTCACATACACTAGGAGGGTGAACAACACACAGTATAACTGTCACATACACTAGGAGGGTGAACAACACACAGTATAACTGTCACATACACTAGGAGGGGTGAACAACACACAGTATAACTGTCACATACACTAGGGGGGTGAACAACACACAGTATAACTGTCACATACACTAGGGGGGTGAACAACACACAGTATAACTGTCACATACACTAGGGGGGTGAACAACACACAGTATAACTGTCACATACACTAGGGGGTGAACACACACAGTGTAACTGTCACATACACTAGGGGGGTGAACAACACACTGTGTAACTGTCACATACAGTTAAGGAGAAAGCTCCTCCAACTCCTCGGATCAAGAGCCCGTCTCCCCTCCTTTGAACTCCTGTAACACTTCATATATATATTATATATTTAATATATATATATATATATATATATATATATTATATATATATTATATATATATATATATATATATATATATATATATATATATATATATATTATATATACTAGAAAGTCAGTTTTAAATTTCAACATTTGATACTGAAAATTTTGGGGCTAGAGATAGGTGGGTTTATATACAGTATAAAAGCTAGGGGGAGTTAAGGGTGGTTGTGTGGGCGGCTAGTGTGAGGATTCTCGACCTTAGTGACACTGGTGTTTGGTGCAGTTATTCCGCTACAGTTTTATCTATGTTGTGGCTGGATGAGTCGAGGCTATTGATGGCAGGTCGTGTGGAAGATGTACTTGTGTCACTCTTTACTGTGGCAGGCAGGCTGGCAGGGGCAGGCAGGGAGGGTGACAGGGAGAAGGCAGGATGGCAGACAGGAAGGAGGCGGGGAGAAGGCAGTAATGAAAGAGGGAGGCAGGCAGAGTGCCAGGGAAGGAGGCAGGGATGAGACAGTGAGGCAGGCAGAGTGCCAGGGAAGGAGGCAGGGATGAGACAGGTATGCAGAGTGGCAGGGAAGGAGGCAGGGATAAGACAGGGAGGCAGAGTGCCAGGGAAGGAGGCAGGGATGAGAAAGGGAGGCAGAGTGCCAGGGAAGGAGGCAAGGATGAGACAGGGAGGCAGAGTGCCCAGGGAAGGAGGCAGGGAGTAAGACAGGGAGGCAGAGTGGCAGGGAAGGAGGCAGGGATGAGAAAGGGAGGCAGAGTGGCAGGGAAGGAGGCAGGGATGAGAAAGGGAGGCAGAGTGGCAGGGAAGGAGGCAGGGATGAGACAGGGATGCAGAGTGGCAGGGAAGGAGGCAGGGATGAGAAAGGGAGGCAGAGTGCCAGGGAAGGAGGCAGGGATGAGAAAGGGAGGCAGAGTGCCAGGGAAGGAGGCAGGGATGAGACAGGGAGGCAGAGTGGCAGGGAAGGAGGCAGGGATGAGACAGGGAGGCAGAGTGGCAGGGAGGTAGGGAGGGTGAGGGCGAGGCACTATGAAATAAAAGTTACAGGAAGGGTGATAAGGAAAATGGGATGGATAACTGGCGGAAGAGAAAGAGGGAGAAAGGGGTACGGCAGTAAGCAGGAAAGAAAATAAAGATTGAAAAGAAAGAAGGAAGAAGGAAACTGAAGCAGGAAGGCAGCGAGTGAAAACTCGCTGCCTTCCTGTTGATGTCTGTCCAAGGAAGGGAGGAAGACCCGGGGTTGTTGAAGTCTGTCCAAGGAAGGGAGGAAGACTTGGGAATGTTGACGTCTGTCCAAGGAAGGGAGGAAGACTCGGGACTGTTGACGTCTGTCCAAGGAAGGGAGGAAGACTCGGGACTGTTGACGTCTGTCCAAGGAAGGGAAGAAGACTAGGGACTGTTGACGTCTGTCCAAGGAAGGGAGGAAGACTCGGGACTGTTGACGTCTGTCCAAGGGAGGAAGACTCGGGACTGTTGACGTCTGTCCATGGAAGGGAGGAAGACTCGGGACTGTTGACGTCTGTCCAAGGAAGGGAGGAAGACTCGGGACTGTTGACGTCTGTCCAAGGAGGGAGGAAGATCGGGACTGTTGACGTCTGTC
This sequence comes from Cherax quadricarinatus, assembly GCF_026875155.1. NCBI lineage: Eukaryota > Metazoa > Arthropoda > Malacostraca > Decapoda > Parastacidae > Cherax > Cherax quadricarinatus. The sequence continues at coordinate 4,953,517 of NC_069479.1, forward strand.
CAAGGAAGGGAGGAAGACTCGGGACTGTTGACGTCTGTCCAAGGAAGGGAGGAAGACTCGGGACTGTTGACGTCTGTCCAAGGAAGGGAGGAAGACTCGGGACTGTTGACGTCTGTCCAAGGAAGGGAGGAAGACTCGGGACTGTTGACGTCTGTCCAAGGAAGACTCGGGACTGTTGACGTCTGTCCAAGGAAGGGAGGAAGACTCGGGAATGTTGACGTCTGTCCAAGGAAGGAGAAGACTCAGGAATGTTGACGTCTGTCCAAGGGAGGAAGACTCGGGACTGTTGACGTCTGTCCAAGGAAGGGAGGAAGACTCTGGACTGTTGACGTCTGTCCAAGGAAGGGAGGAAGACTCGGGACTGTTGACGTCTGTCCAAGGAAGGGAGGAAGACTCGGGAATGTTGACGTCTGTCCAAGGAAGGGAGGAAGACTCGGGACTGTTGACGTCTGTCCAAGGAAGGGAGGAAGACTCGGGAATGTGACGTCTGTCCAAGGAAGGGAGGAAGACTCGGGACTGTTGACGTCTGTCCAAGGAAGGGAGGAAGACTAGGGACTGTTGACGTCTGTCCAAGGAAGGGAGGAAGACTCGGGAATGTTGACGTCTGTCCAAGGAAGGGAGGAAGCTGGGGAACTGTTGACGTCTGTCCAAGGAAGGGAGGAAGACTCGGGACTGTTGACGTCTGTCCAAGGAAGGGAGGAAGACTCGGGACTGTTGACGTCTGTCCAAGGAAGGGAGGAAGACTAGGGACTGATGACGTCTGTCCAAGGAAGGGAGGAAGACTCGGGAATGTTGACGTCTGTCCAAGGAAGACTCGGGACTGTTGACGTCTGTCCAAGGAAGGGAGGAAGACTCGGGAATGTTGACGTCTGTCCAAGGAAGGGAGGAAGACTCAGGGACGTTGACGTCTGTCCAAGGGAGGAAGACTCGGGACTGTTGACGTCTGTCCAAGGAAGGGAGGAAGACTCGGGACTGTTGACGTCTGTCCAAGGAAGGGAGGAAGACTCGGGACTGTTGACGTCTGTCCAAGGAAGGGAGGAAGACTCGGGAATGTTGACGTCTGTCCAAGGAAGACTCGGGACTGTTGACGTCTGTCCAAGGAAGGGAGGAAGACTCGGGAATGTTGACGTCTGTCCAAGGAAGGGAGGAAGACTCAGGGACGTTGACGTCTGTCCAAGGGAGGAAGACTCGGGACTGTTGACGTCTGTCCAAGGAAGGGAGGAAGACTCGGGACTGTTGACGTCTGTCCAAGGAAGGGAGGAAGACTCGGGACTGTTGACGTCTGTCCAAGGAAGGGAGGAAGACTCGGGACTGTTGACGTCTGTCCAAGGAAGGGAGGAAGACTCGGGAATGTTGACGTCTGTCCAAGGAAGGGAGGAAGACTCGGGACTGTTGACGTCTGTCCAAGGAAGGGAGGAAGACTCGGGAATGTTGACGTCTGTCCAAGGAAGGGAGGAAGACTCGGGAATGTTGACGTCTGTCCAAGGAAGGGAGGAAGACTCGGGACTGTTGACGTCTGTCCAAGGAAGGGAGGAAGACTCGAGACTGTTGACGTCTGTCCAAGGAAGGGAGGAAGACTCGGGACTGTTGACGTCTGTCCAAGGAAGGGAGGAAGACTAGGGACTGATGACGTCTGTCCAAGGAAGGGAGGAAGACTCGGGAATGTTGACGTCTGTCCAAGGAAGGGAGGAAGACTCGGGACTGTTAACGTCTGTCCAAGGAAGGGAGGAAGACTCGGGACTGTTGACGTCTGTCCAAGGAAGGGAGGAAGACTCGGGACTGTTGACGTCTGTCCAAGGAAGGGAGGAAGACTAGGGACTGTTGACGTCTGTTCAAGGAAGGAAGACAAGGGACTGTTGACGTCTGTCCAAGGAAGGGAGGAAGACTAGGGACTGTTGACGTCTGTCCAAGGGAGGAAGACTCGGGACTGTTGACGTCTGTCCAAGGAAGGGAGGAAGACTAGGGACTGTTGACGTCTGTCCAAGGAAGGGAGGAAGACTAGGGACTGTTGACGTCTGTCCAAGGAAGGGAGGAAGACTCGGGACTGTTGACGTCTGTCCAAGGAAGGGAGGAAGACTCGGGACTGTTGACGTCTGTCCAAGGAAGGGAGGAAGACTCGGGACTGTTGACGTCTGTCCAAGGAAGGGAGGAAGACTCGGGAATGTAGAGGACTACAAGAAACCTTGGAAACACTGGCAGGAACGGGAGAATCAAGGAACGTGACACGGCAGACACGGAATTTGCGACACAGAGGTACGGAATGTGACACACAACAGCAACACGGCAGAAAGTCCCTCTTCCCTTCACTACTAGTTAGCCTCTCACTTTCTCTACTAGCTAGCCTTTCACTTTCTCTACTAGCTAGCCTCTCACTTTCTCTACTAGCTAGCCTCTCACCTTCTGAGTGCAAAAGACCAACCAATCAGAAGCGTGTGGGGGCAAGTAACGAACCAACAAGGATTCAGACTAGCTAGCGATGCCAATCCCTGGGCACGGTAACTACACCCTCTTTGACGCTAGTTAAGTACTAATCTTAACCCTACCTAAATAACTGCATCTAATACTATATACACAGCAATACAGAATATGTTTGAATATATACCAGAGCAGCTGTAATAATGGTGGATCCTATTTTTCCCTTAGATTCATGACGGTGTGTAAAGAGTCTGTACATAAATGGTTAATAATAATAATAATAATAATAATAATAATAATAATAATAATAAATAATAATAATAATTATATTATTATTATTTCTACAAGTACATGCACAAGGTATACAGGTCTAGCTGACATCAATGATGTACTACTACATAGAAAGTCCTTTGTTACGCAGAGCATTTCGGGCAAATTAGGCTACTTTTGTCCCCAGGATGCGACCTACACCAGCTGACTAACACTCAAGTACCTATTTTACTCCTATGTGAACATGGACAGCAGGTGTCTTAAGGAAACACGTCCTAATGTTTCCACCTGTACCGGGGATCGAACCACGGACCTGTGTGTGTGAGCTGAGTGCGGTAGCAATCGACAAGTTGGTAAATTAGACATATGTGCAACACTTGGGTATATTATTGTTTCGCCACACAGAGACTTCATCAGTCCAATACAAGGAAGAATGGTGAAGAATAGAAGGAGTTTGAGGACTTTCAGCCTGGAGTCTTTCAGCCTGGATTCTTTCAGCCTGGATTCTTTCAGCCTGGATTCTTTCAGCCTGGATTCTTTCAGCCTGGATTCTTTCAGCCTGGATTCTTTCAGCCTGGAGTCTTTCAGCCTGGAGTCTTTCAGCCTGGATTCTTTCAGCCTGGATTCTTTCAGCCTGGATTCTTTCAGCCTGGATTCTTTCAGCCTGGATTCTTTCAGCCTGGAGTCTTTCAGCCTGGAGTCTTTCAGCCTGGAGTCGATGTAATCAGTCCATCAGTCTTGAAAAGACTGATGTACGGACAGTATATTGACATCTTCCGAGAGACTTAAAGTTCGCAGATAATCTGTAACGTCAGAGATTCGTGTCATCTCTAAAGCTAATTCTCTGCCCAAACTATTTTTTCCTGACCTTGACAGTGGCCGCTTTACTGCCTCACTCCTCAACTTCCCAGTCCGGATCTCAGACCTGATTCTCTTTGTCTAGATTCTTATCTCTCCCGGTACATTATCAGACGTCACAACCCCAGAGGATCCCAGAAGAGGATCGGAATATGTAGATCAATCCACCTCCTGTGTTTCTATCTTCGTGTGAATTATTACTGAACATGAGAATATAAGAATAACGGTACACTCCAGTAGCTCAAAATGGTGTTAGGTAAGACATATATGCAACAGTTAGGTATCTTTATTTTGAAACGTTTCGCCTACACAGTAGGCTTCTTCAGTCGAGTACAGAAAAGTTGATAGAAGCAGAAGAGACTTGAAGACGATGTAATCAGTCCATCACCCTTAAAGTTTTGAGGTGGTCAGTCCCTCAGTCTGGAGAAGAGCATTGTTCCATAGTCTGAAACAATATGGAGTTGAAGTGACAGGATGGAGCCTTATATAGCGCTATATAAGGCTCATCCTGTCACTTCAATCCATATTGTTTCGAACTATGGAACAATGCTCTTCTCCAGACTGAGGGACTGACCACCTCAAAACTTTAAGGGTGATGGACTGATTACATCGTCTTCAAGTCTCTTCTGCTTCTATCAACACTTTTCTGTACTCGACTGAAGAAGCCTACTGTGTAGGCGAAACGTTTCGAAATAAAGATACCTAACTGTTGCATATGTGTCTTACCTAACAACCTGTCGGTATTTTATACCATTTTAATGTTCAGCTCAAAATGGTATACAATACCTACAGGTCGGTAAGACACATAAGCAACAGTTAGGCATCTTTATTCCGAAACGTTTCGCCTAAGCAGTAGACGAGTACAGAAAGTAGGCAGGAGCAGTAGAGATGTGAAGATGATGTAATCAGTCCATCACCCTTGAAGATGTAGATTTGAGGTTGTCAGTCCCTCGGCCTGGAGAAGAGTTCTGTTCCATAGTCTGAAACAATGTGAAGATCAAGCGACACTGTGGAGACATATACTGTCAGCAGGAGAGGTGTAGAGTAGTAGAAGAAAGAATGTAATCACTGAGAGGTTACGTCCCTCTCAGATCCAACAATTCTCACTTGATACAGAAAACACCACAATGTCGCTTGATCTTCACACTGTTTCAGACTATGGAAGAGAACTCTTCTCCAGGCTGAGGGACTGACAACCCTACTTTCTGTACTCGACTGAAGAAGCCTAATGTAGAGGTGAAACGTGTCAGAATAAAGATGCCTGAATGTTGCCTATGTGTCTTACTTACCGACGGTAGTCTTGACAAGACTACGGTGATTTTCACCATCTCCAAGACTGAGGGACTGATTACCTTGACTTCCACTGTCTTCTGTGTACAATTGTTCACCCTGTTCGTACTGTGTACCATTAATGCCAGTTTTGTCCCAGGATGCGACCCACACCAGTCGACTAACACCCAGGTACCCATTTCAAACTGATGGGTGAGCAAGGACAGGGACAGCAGGTGTCTTACGGAAACACGTCCCTAATGTTTTCCAGCCATAAAGGAGGAGATTCGCACTCCGGATCACAGCGTGTGAGCTGAGTGCGCCAGTGATGGAAGTACAGGACACCTGTAATTTTCCAGCCACGGGTTGTCAGTCTTATTCCGTACAAATCAGCATAATTGCCATGCTTAAGGAAAGTGCTCATCCCGTCAGGATCATTCAGTGGTACAAGGTGGAACACATGATAGAGGAGACGATAAATGAAGGACATCTAAAGTAAGGAAAGGAGAATATACGAATCAGAGATAATACAGTAAATCAGTGAAATAACCACAGTATATATACACTGAGAGAAGCAGATCTCACGTGTATATAATCTTTCAGTTATACACACAGCGCATCGCTGTTCTCAAACTCTTCGTCTTGTCATCTCTAAAAGTTACATTTCCTTTTCGTATCATTACGATGTAAATAGAAGAATAATATATATATTATATATATATATATATATATATATATATATATATATATATATATATATATATATATATATATATATTACATATATATATATGTGTGTGTGTGACGGTTGAAGGCTCACGGGCCCAGGGCAAGATAGATTCAAGAACCCTTCACTTATTTCCATTTGGGATTCACTACTATTCAAAGTTCACAGAGCGTCTGATTCGCTTTCAAGGGGGTCGACGTATCCATGTTGAGGCACAAAGTGGGAGATAAGATGGCGGCCTGTCCCCGGAGCTGAGATAAGACCGCTCCTCTCTCTCTCTCTCTCTCTCTCTCTCTCTCTCTCTCTCTCTCTCTCTGCCCCGGGCCACAGAGATATGCAGCCTCCTCACACCACATCCTCCTCTTACTGGAGAACATCCTCACACACACGCTCATGCATCCTCATTCTCCTCCTTTCCTATCCTCACACACATTCTTCCGACCATCCTCCTCCTCCTCTTCCACACATCCTCAGCCATATTCTCCTTCCATTCCTCAAACACATCCTCCTTTTCATTCTCCCTGCACATATCATCCTGCCACTGATACACACCATCTTCAATATTATACGTGTAAACTCGAATATAAATAGCCCTACGAGGTAGTTTACCCCGGTTCTTAACAGTTTACATGGTCCAGCATGGAAGACTGTATTTTTATTTATTCAATAAAACTGGATACATCAGCAGTGTGCTGCTACAATATTGTATGTGGCAGTTACACAGTGCGAACGACAGGCGGCTGATGGTCCCGTCATAGTCCATCACACAGGATGGTGTTTATATAGTGCTGAAATGTGTCAGTCTGAGCTGGGAGACTTCAGTAGTGTCAGTCTGAGCTGGGAGACTTCAGTAGTGTCAGTCTGAGCTGGGAGACTTCAGTAGTGTCAGTCTGAGCTGGGAGACTTCAGTAGTGTCAACCTGAGCTGGGAGACTTCAGTAGTGTCAGTCTGAGCTGGGAGACTTCAGTAGTGTCAACCTGAACTGGGAGACTTCAGTAGTGTCAACCTGAACTGGGAGACTTCAGTAGTGTCAACCTGAGCTGGGAGACTTCAGTAGTGTCAGCCTGAGCTGGGAGACTTCAGTAGTGTCAACCTGAGCTGGGAGACTTCAGTAGTGTCAGTCTGAGCTGGGAGACTTCAGTAGTGTCAGCCTGAGCTGGGAGACTTCAGTAGTGTCAGTCTGAGCTGGGAGACTTCAGTAGTGTCAACCTGAGCTGGGAGACTTCAGTAGTGTCAGCCTGAGCTGGGAGACTTCAGTAGGTCAACCTGAGCTGGGAGACTTCAGTAGCGTCAGCCTGAGCTGGGAGACTTCAGTAGTGTCAGCCTGAGCTGGGAGACTTCAGTAGCGTCTGCCTGAGCTGGGAGACTTCAGTAGCGTCAACCTGAGCTGGGAGACTTCAGTAGCGTCAGCCTGAGCTGGGAGACTTCAGTAGTGTCAGTCTGAGCTGGGAGACTTCAGTAGCGTCAGCCTGAGCTGGGAGACTTCAGTAGTGTCAGTCTGAGCTGGGAGACTTCAGTAGCGTCAGCCTGAGCTGGGAGACTTCAGTAGTGTCAGTCTGAGCTGGGAGACTTCAGTAGTGTCAGCCTGAGCTGGGAGACTTCAGTAGTGTCAGTCTGAGCTGGGAGACTTCAGTAGTGTCAGCCTGAGCTGGGAGACTTCAGTAGTGTCAGCCTGAGCTGGGAGACTTCAGTAGCGTCTGCCTGAGCTGGGAGACTTCAGTAGCGTCAACCTGAGCTGGGAGACTTCAGTAGCGTCAGCCTGAGCTGGGAGACTTCAGTAGTGTCAGTCTGAGCTGGGAGACTTCAGTAGTGTCAGCCTGAGCTGGGAGACTTCAGTAGTGTCAGTCTGAGCTGGGAGACTTCAGTAGTGTCAGCCTGAGCTGCAGTTACTATCACTTGACAGTTACCATCTTCCAGCAGAGCTGCAGTTACTATCACTTGACAGTTCATCTCAGCCATGAGCTGCAGTTACTATCACTTGACAGTTACCATCTTCCAGCAGAGCTGCAGTTACTATCACTTGACAGTTACCATCTTCCAGCAGAGCTGCAGTTACTATCACTTGACAGTTACCATCTTCCAGCACAGCTGCAGTTACTATCACTTGACAGTTACCATCTTCCAGCACAGCTGCAGTTACTATCACTTGACAGTTACCATCTTCCAGCAGAGCTGCAGTTACTATCACTTGACAGTTACCATCTTCCAGCAGAGCTGCAGTTACTATCACTTGACAGTTACCATCTTCCAGCACAGCTGCAGTTACTATCACTTGGCAGTTACCATCTTCCAGCAGAGCTGCAGTTACTATCACTTGACAGTTACCATCTTCCAGCAGAGCTGCAGTTACTATCACTTGACAGTTACCATCTTCCAGCAGAGCTGCAGTTACTATCACACGACAGTTACCATCTTCCAGCAGAGCTGCAGTTACTATCACTTGACAGTTACCATCTTCCAGCAGAGCTGCAGTTACTATCACTTGACAGTTACCATCTTCCAGCAGAGCTGCAGTTACTATCAACTGACAGTTACCATCTTCCAGCAGAGCTGCAGTTACTATCACTGACAGTTACCATCTTCCAGCAGAGCTGCAGTTACTATCACTTGCAGTTACCATCTTCCAGCAGAGCTGCAGTTACTATCTCTTGGCAATTACCATCTGTCAGCCTGGCCCATACACAGGAGAAATGGAATTGTTATGCCAATATCTCCGTCACCCCAGAGCACTGTCAAGAGAAATTATACACAGGAGAAAGAGGGGAGAGAAAAAACTAGGGATATCACGCTATTTTTGTGTACACAGAGTACCCTTCAGGGCAACAAGAATGTGGAAGGAACATTTATACAAGTAAATAATAATAATAATAATAATAATAATAATAATAATAATAATAATAATAATAATCTTTATTTCTAAAGTACATGTTACAACTTATACAGATCATAGCTGACATCAGTGACATACTATATAGAAAGCCCCTGGTTATGCAGGACATATTCCACAACTTAGGTTAATTTTGTCCCCAGGATGCCACCCACACCAGTCGACTAACACCCAAGTACCTGCTTACTGCTAGATGAACAGGGACAGCAGGTGTCTTAAGGAAACACGCCCCAATGTTGCCACCCGCACCGGGAATCGAACCGCGGACCTCAGTGTCAGCTTTGTGCGCTACCAGCAGAACTACGGGACACCTACTTTTGGGAATCTTTATTGTGGAAACGTTTCGCCAGCTAGTGGCTTCTTCAGTCCAGTAAAGAGAAGAATGGCAGAAAAGGAGGAAGAGGTTGAGGTAATCAGTCCCTCAACCTGGAGTCGATGTGTTCAGTCCATTAATCTGGATAGACTGGTGCAGTGGCTGGTGACTTGGATAGATTGGTGCAGTGACTGGTGACTTGGATAGATTGGTGCAGTGACTGGTGACTTGGATTGGTGCAGTGACTGGTGACTTGGATAGATGGGTGCAGTGACTGGTGAGCTGGATAGACTGATAAAGTTGGAGTTGGGGCAGCTCCACTATGGAAAAAGCTTCTGCAGCTATCTTCAAGAATGAAAATTACGAATGGGAGAGAAATCGCCTCTTGGCTATGATTGCATCTCACTCAGGTGACTTCCTCCTAACATTTCCCATTTCTGTGACTGGCACATGTGTAGAAATATAATTAGATGAATCTTATTAGAGCCATCTGGCCCAGTGGCTTACGCACTAGCCTGGAGTTTCATCACTCACTTGCCATGGGTTCAAACCCCACCCGTTCTGTGGTTTGACTTAATGACCTTTCTCACAGCAGTGCCTCTCTACCTAGCTACCCTCAATCACACTGAGTACAAGTGTATTTGGCAAAGTAGCAGCTGGTATAGTCTGCATGATCTGTACTCTGCTCGTTCCAAAGGAAGGTATGTCCGACACAATGAAATCAACCAGATTATCAAGAGAGGCCTTGCTACAGCCCTGCGCCCAGCCCAGAGAGAAAAACCTATAGATCTGTACCTTCCAGCAACCCAGAGTGTCTGCCAGCTGCCATGATGTGATCACATTATAGCCCTGGAAGAGTGGCAAACAGCTGGTGTGAGAATACACCTGTTTCCACTCCCACCTACAGTCCAGCTTTATGTAAAGCTGCGAAGAAAAATAGTCCACAGCTTTTTCGATACTAAGACACTAGAACGGACGTGCACGCTGTTAGATCAGGTGCCAACTAAAACACAATGAGGCATGTTATACAGTCAAATAACATGAATGCAGCATAAGAACCTTTATGACTACGTTTCGCCACACAGTGGACTTTATCAAGTCACAAACAGTGATCTTATCACGTCACAGTGAGATTTATCATGTCACAAACAGTGATCTTTATCACGTCACAGTGAGATTTATCATGTCACAAACAGTGAGCTTTATCACGTCACAAACAGTGAGCTTTATCACGTCACAAACAGTGAGTTTTTTCACGTCACAAACAGTGAGCTTTATCACGTCACAAACAGTGAGCTTTATCACGTCACAGAGAGATTTATCATGTCACAGTGAGATTTATCAAGTCACAAACAGTGAGCTTTATCACGTCACAGTGGGGTTTATCACGTCACAAACAGTGAGCTTTATAATGTCACAAACAGTGGGCTTTATCACGTCACAAACAGTGAGCATTATTAAGTCACAAACAGTGAGCATTATTAAGTCACAAACAGTGAGCTTTATTAAACAGTGAGCTTTATTAAGTCACAAACAGTGAGCTTTATTAAGTCACAAACAGTGAGCTTTATTAAGTCACAAACAGTGAGCTTTATTAAGTCACAAACAGTGAGCTTATAAGTCACAAACAGTGAGCATTATTAAGTCACAAACAGTGAGCTTTATTAAGTCACAAACAGTGAGCTTTATTAAGTCACAAACAGTGAGCTTTATTAAGTCACAAACAGTGAGCTTTATAAGTCACAAACAGTGAGCTTTATTAAGTCACAAACAGTGAGCTTTATCAAGTCACAAACAGTGAGCTTTATTAAGTCACAAACAGTGAGCTTTATTAAGTCACAAACAGTGAGCATTATTAAGCCCACAACAGTGAGCATTATTAATTTCAAAAAACAGTGAGCTTTATTAAGTCACAAACAGTGAGCTTTATCAAGTCACAAACAGTGAGCTTTATTAAGTCACAAACAGTGAGCTTTATTAAAGGGTCACAAACAGTGAGCATTTTTAAAGGGTCAAAAAACAGTGAGCTTTATTAAGTCAAAAACCCAGTGAGTTTTAATTAAGTCACAAACAGTGAGCTTTATTAAGTCACAAACAGTGAGCATTATTAAGTCACAAACAGTGAGCTTTATTAAGACACAAACAGTGAGCTTTATTAAGTCACAAACCTTTCTTGGTGTACCTTCAATTCCATCAACTTTCTCCTCTATAGCTGAGCCAACAAACTCTCCCTCACCCTCCTTTCCCCTCTCCCCTCCTTCCACCCCCTCCTCCCCTCCCTTCCACCCCCCTCTCCCCTCTCTTCCACCCCTTCTTCCCCCCTCCCCTTTCCACCCCCTCTCCCCTCTCTTCCAACCCCCCTCCCCCCTCTTCCACCCCCTCTCCCCTCTCTTCCACCCCCTCTCCCCTCTCTTCCACCCCCTCTCCCCTCTGGAGAGGGCGGTCTGGCAACCCTTCCCAGACAGCACTTGAGTCACTGTTGCGGCTGACATGTACAAGTTTGAAGGGTTAGATCAATTACGGGCAACAGTTGAGGTGGATCACTGTCAGCACGGGACCTGAGGGTGGCCCACCCGCCCCTCCACGACCGCCCACCCACCCACAATCCGCCCCTCCACGACCGCCCACCCACCCACAACCAAATAATGCCACCCGCTTTTCCTTTTACACCCTCTCTCTTAGGTAATTATTGAGTGTTGTTGACATGACGTAGATGACGTGTTATCACCAGTGTTGACATGACGTAGATGACGTGTTATCACCAGTGTTGACATGACCTAGATGACGTGTTATCACCAGTGTTGACATGACGTAGATGACGTGTTATCACCAGGTTGACATGACCTAGAGACGTGTTTCACCAGTGTTGACATGATCTAAAATGAGTGTTATCACCAGTGTTGTTGACATGACCTAGATGACGTGTTATCACCAGTGTTGAAAGACCTAGATGACGGTTTACACCAAATGTTGACAGACCTAGATGACGTGTTATCACCAGTGTTGACATGACCTAGATGAAGTGTTATCACCAGTGTTGACATGACCTAGATGACGTGTTATCACCAGTGTTGACATGACGTAGATGACGTGTTATCACCAGTGTTGTTGACATGACCTAGATGACGTGTTATCACCAGTGTTGACATGACCTAGATGACGTGTCATCAGCAGTGTTGTTGACATGACCTAGATAATATGTTTTCCAATGTAAATGACATGATCTAGGTAGCTTGTTAGCCCCAGTGTTGTTGACATGATATAGATTACATGTTATCCCCAATGTTAACATGACCTAGATAACATGTTATCCAGAGTGCTACTGACATGACCTAGATAACATGTTATCCAGAGTGCTACTGACATGACCTAGATAACAAAGTTAAACCAGAGTTTATACTGACATGACCTAGATAACATGTTATCCAGAGTGCTACTGACGTGACCTAGATAACATGTTATCCAGAGTGCTACTGACATGACCTAGATAACATGTTATCCAGAGTGCTACTGACATGACCTAGATAACATGTTATCCAGAGTGCTACTGACATGACCTAGATAACAGTTATCCAGAGTGCTATGACATGACCTAATAACATGTTATCCAGAGTGATACTGACATGACCTAGATAACATGTTATCCAGAGTGCTACTGACATGACCTAGATAACATGTTATCCAGAGTGCTACTGACATGACCTAGATAACATGTTATCCAGAGTGCTACTGACATGACCTGGATAACATGTTATCCAGAGTGCTACTGACATAACCTAGATAACATGTTATCCAGAGTGTTACTGACATGACCTAGATAACATGTTATCCAGAGTGATACTGACATGACCTAGATAACATGTTATCCAGAGTGCTACTGACATGACCTAGATAACATTTTATCCAGAGTGATACTGACAGGGCCTAGATAACATGTTATCCAGGGTGCTACTGACATGACCTAGATAACATGTTATCCAGAGTGCTACTGACATGACCTGGATAACATGTTATCCAGAGTGCTACTGACATTAATTCAATCCACAATTATAACCTATACATACAGACACTGTGTGTACACTGTGTACAGCCGCTGTGTACAGATACTGTGTGTAGTGTACACTGTGTACAGCCGCTGTGTACAGATACTGTGTGTAGTGTACACTGTGTACAGCCGCTGTGTACAGATACTGTGTGTAGTGTACACTGTGTACAGCCGTTGTGTACAGATACTGTGTGTAGTGTACACTGTGTACAGCCGCTGTGTACAGATACTGTGTGTAGTGTACACTGTGTACAGACGCTGTGTACAGATACTGTGTGTAGTGTACACTGTGTACAGCCGCTGTATACAGATACTGTGTGTAGTGTACACTGTGTACAGCCGCTGTATACAGATACTGTGTGTAGTGTACACTGTGTACAGCCGCTGTGTACAGATACTGTGTGTAGTGTACACTGTGTACAGCCGCTGTATACAGATACTGTGTGTAGTGTACACTGTGTACAGCCGCTGTGTACAGATACTGTGTGTAGTGTACACTGTGTACAGCCGCTGTGTACAGATACTGTGTGTAGTGTACACTGTGTACAGCCGTTGTGTACAGATACTGTGTGTAGTGTACACTGTGTACAGACGCTGCGTACAGATACTGTGTGTACATTGCGTGCAGATACTGCACGTACACTGTATGTACAGACACTATGTGTACAATATGTGTAGACACTGTGTACAGTGTACAGTATGTGTACAGACACTGTGTACAGTGTACAGTATGTGTACAGACACTATGTGTACAGTGTACAGTATGTGTACAGACACTGTGTACAGTGTACAGTATGTGTACAGACACTACGTGTACAGTGTGTACAGTATGTGTACCGACACTATGTACACTCTGCTCCGGGCCACAGTTTGTGTACCGACACTATGTACACTCTGCTCCGGGCCACAGCGATGCAGCCTCCTCATACCAAATCCTCATCTTACTGGAGATTTTCCTCACACACACACATACACAAAACAAGTCGTGTCTATGGACAAGCGCCTTTGACAACTAGCAACTCACTAAAATCCTCCTCCTCCTCATCCTTTTCTATCCTCACGCACATTCTCCCGACCATCCTCCTCCTCCTCTTCCACACATCCTCAGCCTTTACCATATCCTCCTTCCATTCCTCAAACACATCTTCCTCTCCTCCTTGCACATCCCATCCTTTCCCTGCCACTGGCACACACTTTCAATATTATACGTGTTAAACCAACATATCCCCCCATGTTGCTAGCTGTAATCCAGTGGCTGCTCTACAGTGATTAATATCGGGTCACCAGCAGCAACTGCCTGGTTGACCAGGAAAGAACCCAACGAGCCTGGCCCAAGGCCAGGCTATGGGAGTAAAAAAAACTCAGAGCTCATCAAAAGTATATCAAAGGAGATAACTGAGGCGATAAATTCTTGCTTTTGCACCTCCCATCTCTCCTCACCTGCCCTGCCACCAGCCTCATGAAGACCCTTGATCATCAGGGACCTCTCTCTCTCTCTCTTTCTCTCTCTCTCTCTCATTTTTCTTCCTTCCATATTGTCTAATCTGTTCTTTTACGGTCAGGACAGTCGATGAGAGAGCTTCGGGAAAGTTGTCAGGGCTTGAGGAGACAATTGTGGTCGAAAACGACAACCAGCCTGGATTTAGAGATGATAACTTCTCTCTCAAGACCTGCCAATATTCTGTGACACATATCAATTTTTTTTAGTTTTTGCCGCAGAATCAGCAGGATTATTGCACACCTCATATCCATCCTGAACAAGAGTATATATATACACAAAAGACGTAGGAACTAGGCCCCAAAAAGGTTTACGGGAGTACATTTGGGTTTATATCTGCTCAGGGTAATAAATAAAACCAGATGAAGAGGACAGCAAATTCTGGAGCACAAGAAAACTTTCAGTATTCTAAAGGATTAAAACAAATCTAAAATACTGTTAACATAACTAAAGTATAATGAACATTTGTCAGTCTTGAATAATCACTCACATAACAGATACATAAGTAAGTGAAATGAGAACAAGAATATATATAGGGAAGGTTGCACCTCTCGCCGTACATGTTAGGTTCAGTCACTGGGTTACTTGAGACTTACAGCAGAAATAATAAGTAAAGTAAAAGGACACAAGTGCAACTAATGTGACATTTATTGTGGCAACGTTTCGCTCTCCAGGAGCTTTATCAAGCCATTACAAACAATACATGGACACAGAGGGTATATAAAGGCTCAGAGTGAGGTGAATACTAGTGAGGTACCATTTCGATGTTCACTAGTGGTAGTAGTAGTAGTAGTAGTGGTAGTGACAAAAGTAATGCAATATGGTAGAGCAATTAATTTGTACATGAGTAAAAGGATATAAAAGCTATTACTTGGGTAACATAAAAATAGGTTGGACAAATATAAACTGGAATGAGGCGGCTTGTTTCAGTGTTCACTCTCTGTGCTTTGTGTAGTATAACAGGAGAGACTATGTGATGGCAGGGTTTACTGTTTTCAGGAGGATTCTTGCTAAGACTTCGGAGATGGTGAAGCTGCCGTTGTTTTGTTTAATTGTATTTGAAACAGCGATCAGTGCTGATTCAAGGCACTTGCGTGTGCGGAAATTAGTTTCTTTTATCACTAATTGGGCGTCTCTGAATTTCATAAGATGATTGGTGGAATTTCGGTGTTGCACTTGTGTCCTTTTACTTTACATATTGTCGGTAATTCTACCAACTTTATTACAGAAATAATAAGCACAATGGCCAGTCTCAACACTTTTCAGCAGCCCGGTGGATACTAAACTTTGGAGCCCAGTCGCTGGACCCAATATATACCTCTGTAATCTTTGACTACCACCCACAGGATGGGTATGGCTGCATAATAAACATGTTGAATAAACTAAAGTGGTCAAATTCGTCGAATTCTTCATAGACACAACCTGCAGAGCGGAACTTTATTGAGACGTTAGTCCTGTGGAAGTCAATGCACAGATGGACAACAAGCATAGTTATACGAGTATATGAACATAGTTATACGAGTATATGAACATAGTTATACGAGTATATAAACATAGTTATACGAGTATATGAACATAGTTATACGAGTATATGAACATAGTTATACGAGTATATGAACATAGTTATACGAGTATATGAACATAGTTATACGAGTATATAAACATAGTTATACGAGTATATGAACATAGTTATACGAGTATATGAACATAGTTATACGAGTATATAAACATAGTTATACGAGTATATGAACATAGTTATACGAGTATATAAACATAGTTATACGAGTATATGAACATAGTTATACGAGTATATGAACATAGTTATACGAGTATATAAACATAGTTATACGAGTATATGAACATAGTTATACGAGTATATGAACATAGTTATACGAGTATATAAACATAGTTATACGAGTATATGAACATAGTTATACGAGTATATAAACATAGTTATACGAGTATATAAACATAGTTATACGAGTATATAAACATAGTTATACGAGTATATAAACATAGTTATACGAGTATATAAACATAGCTATACGAGTATATGAACATAGTTATACGAGTATATAAACATAGTTATACGAGTATATGAACATAGTTATACGAGTATATGAACATAGTTATACGAGTATATAAACATAGTTATACGAGTATATAAACATAGCTATACGAGTATATGAACATAGTTATAAGAACATAAGAAAGGAGGAACACTGCAGGAGGCCTGTTGGCCCATACTAGGCAGGTCCTTTACAATTCATCCCACTAACAAAACATTTGCCCAACCCAACTTTCAATGCCACCCAAGAAACAAGCTCAAGCTCTGATGTGAAAGTCCCACTCAAATCCAACCCCTCCCACTCATGTACTTATCCAACCTAAATTTGAAACTACCCAAAGTCCCAGCCTCAACAACCCAACTAGGTAGACTGTTCCACTCATCAACTACCCTATTTCCAAACCAATACTTTCCTATGTCCTTTCTAAATCTAAACTTATCTAATTTAAATCCATTACTGCGGGTTCTCTCTTGGAGACATCCTCAAGACCTTATTAATATCCCCTTTATTAATACCTATCTTCCACTTATACACTTAAGAACATAAGAACGAAGGAACACTGCAGAAGGCCTACTGGCCCATGCGAGGCAGGTCCAAGTCTCCTACCGGCTTAAGCCAATGCACCCAACCTAGTCAGGTCAGGTCACATTGACTTAAGGGAGGAACACGGCAACCGACCTGTTAGCACAAGCTATCAGGTCTAACTCACACCCACCCACATCTACTCATGTATTTATCCAACCTATTTTTAAAGCTACACAACGTTCTGGCCTCTATAACGGTACTTGGGAGTTTGTTCCACTCATCCACAACTCTATTACCAAACCAGTACTTTCCTATATCCTTCCTGAATCTGAATTTTTCCAACTTAAAACCATTGCTGCGAGTCCTGTCTAGGCTAGATATTTTCAGCACACTATTTACATCCCCTTTATTTATTCCTGTCTTCCACTTATACACCTCAATCATATCCCCCCTAATTCTACGTCTTTCTAGGGAGTGCAGATTCAGGGCCTTAGTTTATCCTCATAGGGAAGGTTTCTGATACATGGGATCAACTTTGTCATCCTCCTTTGTACATTTTCCAGAGAATTTATATCCATTCTGTAATACGGTGACCAAAACTGTGCAGCATAATCTAAATGAGGCCTAACCAAGGATGTATAGAGTTGAAGAACAACCTGAGGACTCCTATTATTTATGCTTCTTGATATGAAGCCAAGGATTCTATTAGCTTTATTGCGAACACTTATGCACTGTTGTCTTGGTTTCAGATTACTGCTAACCAGAACTCCTAAATCTTTTTCGCAATCCGTAATATTAAGATCTACATTATTTAGTTTATATGTGGCATGGTTATTGTCCTGTCCAACATTTAGAACTTTGCATTTGTCTATATTAAACTGCATCTGCCACTTCTCCGACCACTGCATCAGTCTATTCAAATCTTCCTGGAGTGCTCGAATGTCCTCGTCAGAATGAATTCGACGGCTATTTTGGTGTCATCGGCAAACTTGCCGATGTCGCTCTTTATGCCCTCATCTATGTCGTTTATGTAGATTGTGAACAGCAGGGGGCCCAACACTGACCCCTGTGGAACACCGCTCGTGACGCTTCCCCACTCTGATTTCTCCCCATTTATGCAAACTCTCTGCTGCCTATTTGTCAACCATGCCTCTATCCAGGAAAAAATTTCTCCTCCTATTCCATGTGCTTTAATTTTCCTCAATAGTCTCTGATGTGGGACCCTGTCAAAAGCCTTACTGAAGTCCATATACACAATATCATATTCATTATACGAGTATATAAACATAGTTATACGAGTATATAAACATAGCTATACGAGTATATGAACATAGTTATACGAGTATATAAACATAGTTATACGAGTATATAAACATAGTTATACGAGTATATAAACATAGTTATACGAGTATATAAACATAGCTATACGAGTATATGAACATAGTTATACGAGTATATAAACGTACGAACAAATCACCCAAATTGAAGTGGAGAAATGTATCAGTGCTTCTCACCAGCACCAGCAAAATTCTGATGCGGACGAACAAGGGAAAAGCTGTGACATCTCCTCTCTCTTAATCTCCAACCAGCCATCATGTAAGATGCATCTCAAACACAAAGTGTCTATGAGACCCGTAAATTCGTCCAGACCACAAAACAGGTGGCAATATCACACCAAGGGGCGGTATAGTGGGGTTAGACCTCGCATAGCCCACATTATTATTATTATAATCAAGGGGGAAGCGCTAAACCCGGAGGATTATACAGCGCCTGGGGGGGGGGATGTGGAAGGCATTCAGGCTTAATTCGGGGAACTGGAGCACAGATCCAATTCCCTAAATCAAGAGCCCCTCACCAACATCAAGGAACCTTCCTTGAGGGGCGCATAGCCCACAGATTAGACTGCAAGAACACCAACCTGTCTGCAGGACTCAACGAGAATAACGCCAGCCTGATACATAGATAGCGAGGGTGCTCAGCTCCTCTGATCAACAGACAAAATACAATCCAACAGAATCAACAAACTTTCAATGTACTTAGACTAAATTTTCTTAGGTAAAAAACTTATTGTTAAGATCAGTAGTGATCCGCCCAGTGACCTCACTCACCCGGCCACACACCTTCACTACCTGGAGTCTACCTGGAGGGTGTTCCGGGGTCAACGCCTCCGCGGCCCGGTCTGTGACCAGGCCTCGCTGTGAATCAGGGTCTGATCAACCAGCCCGTCCCTGTTGGCCGCATTCAATCCGACGTACGAGAACCACAGTCCGACTGTTCAGGTACTGACTATATATATCTGTCCAGCTCGCTCTAGAAGACAGCCAGGGGTCTATTAGTAATCCCCCTAATGTATGCTAGGAGGCAGTTTAACAGTCTTGGGCCCCTGACACTTATTATGTTGTCTCTTTTGAATGTACTTGTTGTGTATCCCTGTGTATGGATTGAAGAAGCCTGACGGGCGAAACGTCTCAGTAGTATTTCTCTCTGCAAACTGTATCCATCTTTTCCGTCCCACGCGAGGTTAAAACATAAGACTAGAGGGTCACAGCAGTAGGCCTATCTGGAGTATACCTTCAGGGTGTTCCGGGGGTCACTGCCCCCCGCAGCCCAGTCCTTGACCAGGCCTTGTGGTGGATCAGGGCCTGATCAACCAGACTGTTACTACTGGCCTCGCGTACATGTCCATATTCCTTCACATTACTGTAACAATGGGTGTTCGTGTCACTGTTGACATCACGTGATACTCACATTTCAACATAACAATACGCTTCTTTTAAATAGTAATAAAGTACCGTTTCGGATCCAGGTGTGTACCTGAGGCAGCTGGTGAAGCTGGGCGAAACGTGCTACATACCTCGATGTCAACAGAGACCCCCGCTACACCACCACCTCTCCCCCTGGGGTACGTTAACATAAAGTTGTTTACCTTGATTATG
This sequence comes from Cherax quadricarinatus, assembly GCF_026875155.1. NCBI lineage: Eukaryota > Metazoa > Arthropoda > Malacostraca > Decapoda > Parastacidae > Cherax > Cherax quadricarinatus. The sequence goes on from NC_069479.1 coordinate 4,973,329, forward strand.
TCCACTAACATCCCCCTCCCTTCCTTCAAGGAGGTGCCTTGATGCTGCTCCTTCCTTCAAGGAGGTGCCTTGATGCTGCTCCTTCCTTCAAGGTGCCTTGATGCTGCTCCTTCCTTCAAGGAGGTGCCTTGATGTTGCTCCTTCCAAGGAGGTGCCTTGATGCTGCTCCTTCCTTCAAGGAGGTGCCTTGATGCTGCTCCTTCCTTCAAGGAGGTGCCTTGATGTTGCTCCTTCCTTCAAGGAGGTGCCTTGATGCTGCTCCTTCCTTCAAGGAGGTGCCTTGATGCTGCTCCTTCCTTCAAGGTGCCTTGATGCTGCTCCTTCCTTCAAGGTGCCTTGATGCTGCTCCTTCCTTCAAGGAAGTGCCTTGATGTTGCTCCTTCCAAGGAGGTGCCTTGATGCTGCTCCTTCCTTCAAGGAGGTGCCTTGATGCTGCTCCTTCCTTCAAGGAGGTGCCTTGATGTTGCTCCTTCCTTCAAGGAGGTGCCTTGAT
>NC_069479.1:4981321-4996321 GCF_026875155.1 Cherax quadricarinatus
GGAGCCCAGCGTGGAGACCAACATGGAGTCCAGCATGGAGACCAACATGGAGTCCAGAGTGGAGACCAACATGGAGCCCAGCGTGAAGACCAACATGGAGCCCAGCGTGGAGACCAACATGGAGCCCAGCATGGAGACCAACATAGAGTCCAGCGTGGAGACCAACATGGAGCCCAGCGTGGAGACCAACATGGAGCCCAGCGTGGAAACCAACATGGAGCCCAGCATGGAGACCAACATGGAGCCCAGCGTGGAGACCAACATGGAGCTCAGCATGGAGACCAACATGGAGCCCAGCGTGGAAACCAACATGGAGCCCACCATGGAGACCAACATGGAGCCCAGCGTGGAGACCAACATGGAGTCCAGCGTGAAGAACAACGTGGAGTCCAGCATGGAGACCAACATGGAGTCCAGCGTGGAGAACAACATGGAGTCCAGCATGGAGACCAACATGGAGTCCAGCGTGGAGAACAACATGGAGTCCAGCGGGGAGACCAACATGGAGTCCAGCGTGGAGAACAACATGGAGTCCAGCGGGGAGACCAACATGGAGTCCAGCGTGAAGAACAACGTGGAGTCCAGCATGGAGACCAACATGGAGTCCAGCGTGGAGAACAACATGGAGTCCAGCATGGAGACCAACATGGAGTCCAGCGTGGAGAACAACATGGAGTCCAGCGGGGAGACCAACATGGAGTCCAGCGTGAAGAACAACGTGGAGTCAGCATGGAGACCACATGGAGTCCAGCGTGAAGAACAACGTGGAGTCCAGCATGGAGACCAACATGGAGTCCAGCGTGGAGAACAACATGGAGTCCAGCATGGAGACCAACATGGAGTCCAGCGTGGAGAACAACATGGAGTCCAGCGGGGAGACCAACATGGAGTCCAGCGTGAAGAACAACGTGGAGTCCAGCATGGAGACCAACATGGAGTCCAGCGTGAAGAACAACGTGGAGTCCAGCATGGAGACCACATGGAGTCCAGCGTGGAGAACAACATGGAGTCCAGCATGGAGACCAACATGGAGTCCAGCGTGGAGAACAACATGGAGTCCAGCGGGGAGACCAACATGGAGTCCAGCGTGGAGAACAACATGGAGTCCAGCGGGGAGACCAACATGGAGTCCAGCGTGAAGAACAACGTGGAGTCCAGCATGGAGACCAACATGGAGTCCAGCGTGAAGAACAACGTGGAGTCCAGCATGGAGACCAACATGGAGTCCAGCGTGGAGAACAACATGGAGTCCAGCATGGAGACCAACATGGAGTCCAGCGTGGAGAACAACATGGAGTCCAGCATGGAGACCAACATGGAGTCCAGCGTGGAGACCAACATGGAGTCCAGCGTGGAGAACAACATGGAGTCCAGCGGGGAGACCAACATGGAGTCCAGCGTGAAGAACAACGTGGAGTCCAGCATGGAGACCAACATGGAGTCCAGCGTGGAGACCAACATGGAGTCCAGCGTGGAGAACAACATGGAGTCCAGCATGGAGACCAACATGGAGTCCAGCATGGAGACCAACATGGAGTCCAGCGTGGAGAACAACATGGAGTCCAGCGGGGAGACCAACATGGAGTCCAGCGTGGAGAACAACATGGAGTCCAGCGGGGAGACCAACATGGAGTCCAGCGTGGAGAACAACATGGAGTCCAGCGGGGAGACCAACATGGAGTCCAGCATGGAGAACAACATGGAGTCCAGCATGGAGACCAACATGGAGTCCAGCATGGAGACCAACATGAAGCACAACATGAAGTCTATTAAAGTACCTGCCGGGTTGGCTGACTTACTAGAACCTAGAGAAGGTTAGGTAGACTTATTATAGTTAAAGCAGCAGCAGCAGCAACAACAACAATAACAACAACAACAACAATAACATCAACTGCAGCAACAACAATAACAACAACAACAATAACATCAACAACAATAACAACAACAACAACAATAACATCAACTGCATCAACAACAATAACAACAACAACAATACATCAACTGCAGCACAACACAACAACAACACAATAACATCAACAACACAACAGCAGCAACCCAACAATAACACACAAACACAACAACAACAAACAATAACAACATCAACTGCAGCAACAACAATAACAACACCAACAACAATAACAACAATAACAATAACAACACAACAATAACAACATCAGCAACAATAACATCAACAACAGCAACAGCATCAACAATAACAACAATAACAACATCAACTGCAGCAACAACAACAACAACAATAACGTCAACAACAACAGCAACAGCAGCATCAACAACAACAACAATAACAACATCAACTGCAGCAGCAACACCAACAACAACAACAATAACAACAATAACAACATCAACAACAACAACACAGCAACAACAACAACAGCAGCATCAACAACAACAACAACAACATCCCCTCACTTCTTAGCAAGACTGTCAACCGGTCATAACCTCGTACTCACCTAGTTGAGGTTGCAGAGGTCGAGTTCAAGCTCCTGGCCTTCGTGTGTGTGTGTGTGTGACTGACGACCCAGTTAGAATCCATGCTAACTAGACAACCTGGAGGCCTAAATAGTCCAGAACTATCCAACTATCATGGGCGATAGTCTAAGAAATAATGATAACCCAACCTAACAAAAGATATCTTATATACAAAGTAACACATCTATATATATATATATATATTATATATATATATATATATATATATATATATATATATATATATATATATATATATATATATATATATATATATGTCGTGCCGAATATGTAAAACTGGTCAATTAGCAAGAACTCATTTAAAATTAAGTCCTTTCTAAAATTTTCTCTTATACGCTTAAAGATATATTTTTTTCATTAATGTTGATGTAAAAATTTATAATTTTGCTCCAAAAGAATCTTAGAAAACTTACCTAACCTTATTATAACAAGAACAATTTTAGCCTAACCCAACTAAATATCATGGACCGGGCCGCGGGGGCGTTGATCCCCGGAATAACCTCCAGGTAACCTCCAGGTAATAATTTAATACTAAACAAACACAGTGAAATATATTTTTTTCGTTAGATTCAGAATGATTTTGGCGAAATTATAGCATACACAAATTTTCACTTGTCCTATATGGCAAGATGAGCGTTGCTATTTAAGCCAAGATCGCAAGTTCTGCCTATTCGGCACGACACACACACACACACACACACACACACACACACACACACAACACACACACAACACACACACACACACACACACAACACACAATATATATATATATATATTATATATATATATAAAATATATATATATATATATATATATATATAACCACAGGCGGGAGTCGAATGATAGCTCTAGACCTTACGAGTTGCAATCAACACATCAGGAGCTTTCAATGTTGCAGAAATGAGCAGAAAGTCCAAGTAGATTTCTGCAACATTGCAGGCTCCTGATAATCTGTTGATTCCAACAGGAAAGACCAATAGCTATCATTCAACTCCCGCCTGTGATTGTTTTACTTGTTCGCGATTATATATACTACCACATACATCAGCATGAACCTACATACTAACCACATACACAGGTGAGGGAGGCATCAGTTATCAGCTGGTGGTGGTTGACAGGTAGGATGGGAGGGGAAGGGGGAAGTGAGGGGAGGAGGGAGGGGCGTGAGGGAGGGGTCACACCCCCGCCAGGTATATGTCAGGTCAGGCACAAAATTAAGCCACCAAATATTTAATTAAACTTGATCATAACAGACTGAATAATAGCGCTGTGACCCCTCGGCTCCCCTCACCCCTTCCCTCTTGAGTGGCTGGGAGGGGTGAGGGGGAAGGTGAGGGGAAAGTCAGGTGGGGGGGTCGTGTGTAGCCAACCGGTTGTAAGTCGCACCAAGTGACCCCCCGGGGCGTGTGTCTCGCCTGGCTGACTCCCCTCATCTGTTGTTGTCTCCCCGGCCCGCAGTGCCTCGCCCCGCCCCTCCCCACCCAGTGCCTCGCCCCGCCCCTCCCCACCCCGCAGTGCCTCGCCCCGCCCTCCCACCCGCATGCCTCCCCGCCCTCCCCACCCGCAGTGTCCCCTGCCCCTCCCCACCCCGCAGTGCCTCGCCCCGCCCCTCCCCACCCCGCAGTGCCTCGCCCGCCCCTCCCCACCCCGCAGTGCCTCCCCTTGCCCCTCCCCACCCCGCAGTGCCTCGCCCCGCCCCTCCCCACCCCGCAGTGCCTCGCCCTACCCCGCCCGCAGTGCCTCACCCTGCCCCGCCGCGCAGTGCCTTACTCTGCCCTGCCCCGCAGTGTCCCCCTCCGCAGTGCCTCATCCCGCAGTGCCCCGCCCCGCAATGCCTCGCCCTGCCCCGCCACGCAGCGCCTTACTTTGCCCTCCCCCACAGTGCCTCCCTCCGCAGTGCCTCATCCTCGCAGTGTCCCGCCCCGCAGTGCCTCGCCCTGCCCCACCGCGCAGTGCCTTACTCTGCAGTGCCCCCGTCCGCAGTGCCTCATCCCGCAGTGACTAACATCGGTAATCACCCTACACAGAAGATTAACCAGGTGACTGGCCCTATACACAGGCTGATCATTGATCAAAAAGATTTAACATCTACCTTGGCAGGATGGTGTAGACTTACCTGGCGTCTACCTGGAGGGCATTCCGGGGATCAATGCCCCCGCGGCCCGGTCCACAACCAGGCCTCCCGGTGGATCAGGGCCTGATCAACCAGGCTGTTCCTGCTGGCCTCACGTTGTCCAACATACGAACCACAGCCCGGCTGTGAACTGTGCCTACCACACAAGTCCTTCAATGTTGGGACAATGAATATGGACAATTCTTAAAGAACAAAATGGCACAATATCTTGACTGGAACAATACACAAATCCGGCACATAGGACAGGAGTTTACCACGACGTTTCGGTCACAGGGTGACTTGTAAATAGTCCAAACCCGACCGAAACGTCATCGTAAATTTCTCCCTCTCCTCTGTGCGGGCAATTTGTCTACCTACTTGGATGGTGTTCCGGGGGTCAACACCCCCGAGGTCCGGTCCTAGCAGTGGGCTCACCCTTCAGCGCTACCAGTCTATATGCAGAGGATTTCGAGTCCAGTCTTACGCTAAGCAAGATCCTAACATGTGTCCCGTGGCTCAGTTGCGTGGTTCGATCCCCGGTACAGGACGAAACATAGGGGCGTATTTCCTTTAGACACCCGCTGTCCCTGTTCACCTAGCAGTAAGTAGGTACCTGGGTGTTAGTCGACTGGTGTATATAGTATGTTACTGACGTCAGCTATGGTCTGTATACCTTGTACATGTTCCTGAAATAAGGATTATTATTATTATTATTATTATTATTATTATTATTATTATTATTATTATTATTATTATTATTATTATTGTGAGATACCCTCGCCAGCATCAACACTGTATCCTACAGAGAAATGGTATCATATACTCGCACGATGGAAAGAGCGTAATTTGATCACGTTTTGACAGTGGGATTTATGGTGTGGATAAAGTCCACCACACTCTTGTCTCTGTTTCCCTCGCTGTTGGACCTAATATTAAACGCACTCCAAGAGAGGGCAACCAATCACTCTTTTCCCCTAATGTGCTCTTACAGGTGATGACAAACTCTTGCTCAGTGAGAGCAAGAGTAACAGCTTCTTAGAGATCTCAGAGTTTACAGTTGATGTGTCTTCGTTTACAGCCGATGTATCTTCGTTCACAGTTGATGTGCCTTCGTTTACAGCCGATGTGTCTTCGTTTACAGTTGATGTGTCTTCGTTTACAGCCGATGTGTCCTCATGTACATCTGACGTGTCCTTGTTTACCGCCGACGTTTCCCCCCGAGGAGTGTACATACCTCACACAGGGCTTTTAGCTTGCTACATTTCGCCCCCCTACACTTCCTAAGCGACTGCAGGAAACGTGCCAGACACATCCGTAACGAGATGAACAGCGATCTAGCCGGAGAGGAGACCTGCCGGATGCATCAGGCAACAATGTGACGGCTAGCGTATACCTGGAGAGGGTTTTCGGGGGTCAACGCCCCCGCGGCCCGGTCTGTGACCAGGCCTCTCGGTGGATCAGGGCCTGATCAACCAGGCCGTTACTGCTGGCCGCACGTAAACCAACGTACGAACCACAGCCACCAAACCTTACGTCAAATTCACTAAATTCGGTATTAGTGCCCGTATATACGCAATGAACTTAACACAAACGCTTATTTTTTCATTGGATCAGCAAGTTACAATCTTTCCCTAATCTCCCGTACCCTCTCTTACTAATCTTTGTATTCTTGTGGGGCGAGGGAAGATATACCGGGATCAGACGGCTGGATCGATGCAACTTACGATCCGCGAATAGAAAAATACCTATAGCCGGGATGATCATTCTAATACCTGTAGCCGGGATGATCATTCTAATACCTGTAGCCGGGATGATCATTCTAATACCTGTAGCCGGGATGATCATTCTAATACCTGTAGCCGGGATGATCATTCTAATACCTGTAGCCGGGATGATCATTCTAAAACCTGTGTCCGGGATGGTTATTCTAACACCTGTAGCCGGGATGGTTATTCTAATACCTGTAGCCGGGATGATCATTCTAACACCTGTCCTGTAGCTGGGATGATCATTCTAACATCTGTCCTGTAGACGGGATGATCATTCTAACACGTGTCCTGTAGCTGGGATGATCATTCTAACACCTGTCCTGTAGCTGGGATGATCATTCTAACATCTGTCCTGTAGCCGGGATGATCATTCTAACACGTGTCCTGTAGCTGGGATGATCATTCTAATACCTGTCCTGTAGCTGGGGTGATCGTTCTAACACTTGTCCTGGAGCTGGGATGATCATTCTAACACCTGTCCTGTAGCTGGGATGATCGTTCTAACACCTGTCCTGTAGCTGGGATGATCGTTCTAACACCAGTCCTGTAGTTGGGGTGATCATTCTAACACCTGTCCTGTAGCTGGGATGATCATTCTAACACCTGTCCTGTAGCTGGGATGATCGTTCTAACACCTGTCCTGTAGCTGGGATGATCGTTCTAACACCTGTCCTGTAGCCGGGATGATCATTCTAACACCTGTCCTGTAGCCGGGATGGTCATTCTAACACTTGTAGCCGGAATGATCATTCTAAAACCTGTGTCCGGGATGGTTATTCTAACACCTGTGTCTGGGATGGTCATTGTAACACCTGTGCCTAACACAGGAATGATCAAGATGCCTTATGAAGTGAAATGAGACCAAATAATGTGTGAAAGTGATCTACAGAGATGCAAATGTTTGGAGGCTGCCTTCATTACGTGTACTTCCACTCCCACGGAAGTCTCGCTGCTTCAACGTATCCGAACTCTTGACAGATACACAAATAACCCGTACATAGTAAGGAACTTACGATGACGTTTCGGTCCGACTTGGACCATTAACAAGTCACAGATAGGATGCTGCTCAATTTGGACATGGCCATCACATCATACTAATCAAGTACTCAAAAGTTTCCTACACTTGGTTAACTGTGGCCGCTTCTGGGCGTCATCGGCCCCGTGGCTCGGTCCCAGACCAAGCCTTCCTCGGTCTTGCTTTCATATCACCTGTCTCCTACAGCCTTTGCATCCTTCTTACATGTCTGTATGTTATCTAATATTACCTAATCAGTATTTTCATTTATCTTATTCTTCCCCCTCTCTTACACTCTCCCTCTCACACTCTACTCTCTCACACTCTTTTCTTATATTCCCCCGTTATTATTATTATCACCTCTCCTTCTTCCCCTCTTCTTTCCCCTCACCAGCCTTCCCTTCCTCCTCTCTCCCCTCACCAGTTCCCCCCTCCCTCCCTCCCTCCCTCTCTACCCTTTTTTTTTTAGTCAATGAGTTAGGGTTTATTAAAGATTTTTTTTCCTCTCTTGCCACTGGTTGCGTCTCTTTGTTGAGCATTGATTCATATGTTGTTTGCAAGGTGTTGGTTACTGCCACCACCACTGCCACCTGCCACCACCTGCTGTTGCCAACACCTTCATTGAAAGACGCTACTCCCTTTACTATCTTTGTTGTCGTTTTTTGGTTAGAATTGCATATATCTTTAGTTACTGGCATACAGATTGCCACCTATATCTTTTAAACTGCTTCCCACCTGGGCATGGCGACCAGAGAGGACTGTTCTCACACACTTATCTCAACACTTCTAAGCACTGAAACGGCCGAATCCGCTATCTCTAACTAACTACTGTCAGTGCGCAGATTTCACCCATTATAACACTGGCCGAAATCGACCGCAGAAGAAAACATTCCACTCTCACTCATTCAATCACTGTCTTGCTAGAAAGGCGTCGACATCACGGTTCAGATGATCCTCCACACTGCAATATCTCCACTCCTGCTTCAGAGTGCAGGCACTGTATTTCTCACCTCCAGGACTCAAGTCCAACTAACTGGTTTCCATGAATCCCTTCGTAAAGGATACCTTGCTTACACTCTAACTGCACGTCTGATCATAAATAAAACACTAGTCTCCATTCACTTCTGACTAGCCTGCTCACACAAGCCCGTTGGATGTCCAAGCCTCTACCACTCAAACGCTCCTTTACCCCCTCCCTCCAACCTTTCCTAGGATGCGCCTTTCCCCATCTATTCCGGATTTACATTCCCTTCTAGTCATTCTAATTTTCTCCATCTTCACCAAAGGCCAAAACCACCTCAACAACTCCACTTCAGATCTCTTGGTTAATACTTCTAGTAACCTGCACCTCTTCCCAATCTCCAAGCTACAAATTCTCTGCATAATATTTACACCACACATTGCCCTCAGACATGACATCCACAGCCTCCTCCTCCTCCTCCTCCTCACTGCAACTATCAAAACCCATGCTTCACTCCCATACCACTATATTTTGGTACATTTTCCCTTTTGCATCCATGGATACATTTCTTTGTCTCCATCGATGCCTCAATGAACTACCTACGTTTCTTCTTTTGTCAGTTTTATGGTTCGCCTCGTCTCTCAGAGAATCATCTGCCGACAAGTCCACTCCCAGATATGTGAGCACATTTATTTCCTCCATACTCCCTCCCTCCAATCCAATATCCAGTATCTCATTGCCTATATTTTTTTGATAATCTCGTCGCCTTTCTTTTTCCTATGTTTTCTTTTAATTCTTTTGCATACCTTCCAAATTCCTTTACCAACCATTGCAATGTCTTCTGAATCTCCCAAAAGAGCCGTGTCATCGGCAAAAAAGCAACTGTGACAATTCCAACTTCATACCAGATTCACCATCTCTCACTACCACCCGTCTCCCCAACACCCTATCGTTCACTTCTTTTACAACCCCATTTATAAACAACCATGGTGACATCACACATCCTTGTCTGAGGCCTACAGTTACTGGACAGTAATCTTCTCTCCTACATACCGTATCCTGAGCCTCACTATCCACATAAAAGCTCTTTGCTGCTTTAAGTATCCTACTGTCTATTCCATACATTTTCATTATGTGCCATATTGCTTCCCTATTCACTATGTCATATGCCTTTTCTAAATCCATAAATGTGATGAAAAGCTCCTCACATTTATCTAGGAATTGCTTACTTATGTGCTTCAGTGTACACATTTAGTTTACACATCCCTTACACTTCCAACAATCTGCTTGTTCATCCGCAGTCTTACTGTCCGTCTTACCCATAATTCTGTCAATAATAACTGTACCATGCACCTTACCAGGTACACTCAACACGTTTATTCCTCTGTAATTCTTACTCTTTTATTTCCTTTTACCTTATACAAAGGAACTATGCATCCTCTCTGTCAGTACCTAGGCACCTTCCTCCCTGTTATGCATATAATTAGCAAATACACTAACCACTTCAAAACTACATCTCCACCAACCTCTAACATTTCTGTCTTAATCCCATTTATCGCAGATGTGCTACCCCCTTTCATTCTACCCAATGCCTCAAACACTTCCCCCAGACTCATATCTGGCTCTTCCTCCTCTCCTAAAAGGTGTTATACCTCCCTGCCCAATGCAAGAAATCACTTCCTTTCGTCATCAACATTCAACAAGTGCTCAAAATATTCCCACCATCTTCCCAGTACCTCCACCTCTCCATCTAATGGATCCCCTTCATTTTTACCGTCAAATCCATTTACTTCCTAGGCTTTCTCAATTTACTGATCTCCAAACATTTTCTTCTCAGGAAAATTGATTGATAAAACCTCACCACTCATTTGCTGTCCTTTTGAATGCCTTCACCACTCTCTTAATCTCTCTTTTACTCTCACTACATATTTCCCTCTCTGTATATCCCATCTACATGGTGACAATCTTTCATATTCTTTTTCATCATTATCACTTTACCTCGTCATTCTACCATTACCTCCTCTTCCATCCTGCACCCTCCCTCCTACACCCAGACTTCTGCTGCACACTCAGTGCTTTCTTAAATCTATAAATAACAAAAAGGCACAATACCGTGACTGGAACGATACACAAATAACCCGCACATAAAAGAGAGAAGCTTACGACGACGTTCCGGTCCGACTTGGACCGAAACGACTTTGTCAATAGTCCAAGTCGGACCGAAACGTCGTCGTAAGCTTCTCTTTTATGTGCGGGTTATTTGTGTTTCTTAAATCTACCCACATACCTCCTCCACCCCTCCTCATTACCTGTACCAAGCCCAGCGTTCTCCCAATAGTTGCTTTTATCTTACCCCTAACTATCTTGTCCATTAATTTATAAAAATTTCACTTCTCTCTTATCCACTGATGATATTCTCTTTGTACCCCATCTACCTCTTACTCTCACTGTAGCTTCCACCAAATCATGATCTGATATTTGTTGCCTCTTTAAAAGCATTCGCATCCAGAAGTCTACCCATCATCCTTACATCTACTAATAAAAAGTCTAAGAAACTGCTGTCATTACGCCCTATTTGGTATCCCGTATACTTATTCTCTTTTTCTTAAAATACTTATTACCTATTACCAATCCCCTATCTAAAGAGGTCCCAATTATTATTTACTCCTGTTATTCTACACTTGCGTCTACGACCTCTACAACGGTTTCCCCCACTTGAGCATTAAGGTCTCTGGTATTAATTACTCTCTCACTTGATTCAAAACACTGACTTAACACCTCCCAAACTCTCTCTCTCTCTCTTACCATCACAATGTTATAATGTGTGGTAGGATTTTCACCCCACAAAGTACACAGAGTGATGTCCTCATGACCTTCCTTTTAACATTTATTATTCGAAGATTGAGACACTTATGCAACATATGGGAATCTTTATTTAGTTGCATAAGTGTCTAAATCTTCAACTTGTCGGTTTTCTAAACCATTCATCACACATTTATTATTCGATACATTGCCTTAAATCTCAATGCATTCTATACTGAGCTTGGCACAGACAGCCGATTTATTTCGTTATGAACTGTTTTGTATAGTGTGTGATTGGTTCAACCTGGATCTCATCGCTGTTCATCTCCCATGAGCGTTCTTAATCCCGCCCGTTTTTATTACTTATTTTTACATGCACTGTGTGAACTGTTTGTTGAGTGAGGCAGGACAAGATGGAGGTGTGTTCACACATTGGCACACCAGGATGACGTATTCGTGTCTAAGTGAAAGCCAGCTTGTCTCCTATCATACACATCCGAAGGCTCTCCGTACGACCTCTCCGTCGGGCCTTTTCTCTATAACCTCTTCTCCTCCTCCTCCTATTAAGATCCTGTTTACACCAAAAATTATTTAGTTCGCCATTGAGGGGAAAAAACCGTTCTATGAATATTGTGCTTGAACAGAGATGATAGTTAAATTTCGTATTATGTGTGTAGAGCGCGCTGTGACTTGTGCTCTTCAGGTAAGGCACCATAGGTTTTTCTATCCATCAAAAATCCTCTTTTTTTTCTCTCCCTTTTTTTTTTACTATCCTGGAGGTAAGACAACCCCTTCAGAGTATTGCTTCCGCTTCATTTTTCAACATATATTTTTCCTGTGCTTGCAAGGGCGGATTGAGGGGAGAAGAGAAACCTCTGAGTAAGATATGTAATGTGCAGTTGATTCGAATAGATTCCCACTGCTCCTAAATGGATCACATTAACGTTTTTTTTATGTAAAGATGTGACGGCTGTAGTACGATGCTCCTGTCCGGCGGTGGCGCCTCTCCGTGGTGATGTCATCATGCAAAGCGACTCCCCTTCCCTTTTACATCCCTCCTTGGTATTGCCACATCCTGGATGAAAGTCCCAACCACCACTTGCCACCTTATTTGTTCCCATCGCTGCCATCATTTTGTTCCCCACTGCCACCAAATGAGTCCCGCCACTGCCTCCACTTTTGTTCCAAGCACTGCACTTTGTTCCACCACTACCTCGCTTTTGTTCCCACCACTGCTCCTCCTTTTGTCAACCATTGCACCACTTTTGTTCTCCACTGTCTCCACTTTTGTTCCTACCGCTGGACCACTTTTGTCCCACCATGTCTCACTTGTTGTTCGCGACGTGCGCCTCACTTGTTGAATGTCCACCATTTTGCTCCAATGTCGCCACTCCCCTCCTTTTACCCACCCTGCGCATCACTTGTCCCCACCACTGCCTCGCACTTTTGTTCCCACCACTGCCATCACTTTTGTTCCCACCACTGCCATCACTTTTGTTCCCGCCACTGCCACCACTTTTGTTCCCACCACTGCCATCACTTTTGTTCCCAACCACTGCCATCCTTTTGTTCCCACCACTCCATCCACTTTTGTTTCCGCCACTGCCATCACTTTTGTTCCACCACAGCCATCACTTTTGTTCCCACCACAGCATCATTTTGTTCCACCCTGGCATCACTTTTGTTCCCACCACGCCATCACTTTGTTCCGCCACTGCCATCACTTTGTTCCCACACAGCCATCACTTTATTCCCACCACTGCCATCACTTTTGTTCCCACCACTGCCATCACTTTTGTTCCCACCACAGCCATCACTTTTGTTCCCACCACTGCCATCACTTTTGTTCCCACCACTGCCATCACTTCTGTTTCCGCCACTGCCATCACTTTTGTTCCCACCACAGCCATCACTCTTATTCCCACCACTGCCATCACTTTTGTTCCCACCACTGCCATCACTTTTGTTCCACCACTGCCATCACTTTTGTTCCCACCACTGCCATCACTTTTGTTCCCACACTGCCATCACTTTTGTTCCCACCACAGCCATCACTTTGTTCCCACACCCATACTCTTATTCCACCACTGCCATCACTTTTGTTCCCACCACGCCATCACTTTTGTTCCGGCCACTGCCATCACTTTTGTTCCCACCACTGCCATCACTTTTGTTCCCCACACCATCACTTTTGTTCCCCCCACCATCACTCTATTCCACCACTGCCATCACTTTTGTTCCCACCACTGCCATCACTTTTGTTCCGGCCACAGCCATCACTTTTGTTCCCACCACAGCCATCACTTTTGTTCCCACCACAGCCATCACTTTTGCTCCTACACAGCCATCACTCTTGTTCCCACACTGCCATCACTTGCTCCTACCACAGCCATCACTCTTGTTCCCACCACTGCCATCACTTTTGTTCCCACCTCTTTGCTAATAAATATATTACGAAAACCAAAACACTCAGCCACACTACCACTATACCCACCACCATCAGCAGTACCACTATTACCACCACCACTACCATCACCACCACCATCACCATCACCACCACCAGCAAGATACACCAGCAGCAGCAAGTGACATTGTGCGTTTGTTTGTGTGTATGTGTCTCGTGTCTGGTCCCGGAGGGGTGTGCGCCCCCCGGCGGTGCACGAGGGTAAGCTGGCTCCACTCTAGTCATAATTTGTGTATGTGTGGGGGTGTGGTGGTGTCGTGGAGGAGCCGAGGTAATAGACCCGGTTGCAACCTTTACCCAAAACTCATCTCTACAGCCGCGCACGCTTTCAATGGTGGAGAGGACCCGGTTATAACTCTAAAAAGGAGGAGAAGTGGTGGAGATTGGGGAAGAGAGAGAGAGAGAGAAAGAGAGTGAGAGACTGCCACAACAGGCAGGAATTTTTTCCCTTATTCTTCGCTCGTTCTCAGAATAGTTTCTATCGAGGTAGTAACTGCTTGAAGGGACTTTTGGGTGATTTGTTTCTCTTCAGTTATTGGTCTGGACCGACGGTCTCTCCAGGATAAAATCTAATGATTAGGCTTTTTTTGAGGTGGCTGTTAGTTTCACCATTTAGCCTGAGTTTTTATTTTTTTTAACTGGGCGGCTTTTCAGGCATAACCACAAACGGAAACTCTATTAAATCCTTGCAGAGATCTTTAACCAAACAGCTGCCAGCACGGCAATACGACCCTTGCGGCGCCGGCCATTAAGGTTGAAAAACGCGGAATTACCACTCGTGTTGCAGAGCAATATGGAAGTTCCGAGAGAAATAATTTACCCCTGGGTGGGTCATTAGGATGAGAGTTTTAATATGGAAATGAAAATCATATAATTTGAAAGTCACTTGAGAAAATGCCTCGGAATGATCCCCGGCCTCTTGAGAGATGCAAAAGAAAACTTAAGTCGGGTTGACTTTCATGTGAGTCAAGTCGTGGATAATTGGGAAACCCCAAAATTGAAGTTTTAACCGAGGTAGCGAGTAAAGGAAGGCTGATGGACAAGTGTCGTGGGGGAAAAAATGAGTGAACTTGTCTTTGATGCTTGGTAAAATGGCCATCGAGGCTTGACGATTACAGTACCGGGCACAAGAGGCCTTTTAATAAGGCGTGGCGAGGCTGGTGGGCAGCCGGGCGTGAGACCCACTCTCGTACACCTCGTTTGACCATACTGGTTCACCCTTATTGTGGTCAATTGGTTTACCTGGGTTTAGACACTCCGCCATTGTGGTTTATGTTGTGGTGGGTAGTTACTGATGCCCTTGTTTACTGCTGCTGGTGTGTGTGTGTGTGTGTGTGTGTGTGTGTGTGTTTGTGTGTGTGT
>NC_069479.1:5001321-5003821 GCF_026875155.1 Cherax quadricarinatus
GTGCTGGTAGTGTTGGTAGTGTTGGTAGTGCTGGTAGTGTTGGCAGTGCTGGTAGTGCTGGTAGTGTTGGTAGCATTGGTAGTATTGGTAGTGCTGGTAGTGTTGGTAGTGCTGGTAGTGTTGGTAGTGTTGGCAGTGCTGGTAGTGTTGGTAGTGCTGGTAGTGTTGGCAGTGCTGGTAGTGTTGGTAGTGTTGCTAGTGCTGGTAGTATTGGCAGTGCTGGTAGTGCTGGTAGTGCTGGTAGCATTGGTAGTATTGGTAGTGCTGGTAGTGTTGGTAGTGCTGATAGTGTTGGTAGTATTGGTAGTGCTGGTAGAGTTGGTAGTGCTGGTAGTGTTGGCAGTGCTGGTAGTGCTGGTAGTGTTGGCAGTCAACACTAGTAGTGTTGGTAGTGCTGGTAGCATTGGTAGTATTGGTAGTGTTGGTAGTGCTGATAGTGTGGTAATATTGGTAGTGCTGGTAGTGTTGGTAGTGCTGGTAGCGTTGGTAGTGCTGTAGTGTTAGTAGTGCTGGCAGTGATGGTAGTGTTGATAGTGCTGGTAGTGTTGGTAATGTTGGTAGTGTTGGTAATGCTGGCAGTGTTAGTAGTGCTGGCAGTGCTGGTAGTGCTGGTAGTGTTGGTAGTGTTGGTAGTGCTGGTAGTGTTGGTAGTGTTAGCAATGCTGGTAGTGTTGGTAGTGCTGGTAGTGTTGGCACTGCTGGTAGTGTTGGTAGTGTTGGCAATGTTGGCAGTGCTGGTAGTGATGGGAGTGTTGGTAGTGCTGGTAGTGTTGGTAATGTTGGTAGTGTTGTTAATATTGGTAGTGTTGGAAGTGTTGGTAGTGCTGGTAGTGTTGGTATGTTGGTAGTGTTGACAGTGCTGGTAATGTTGGTAGTGTTGGTAGTTCTGGTAGTGCTGGTAGTGTTGGTAGTGTTGGTAGTGCTGGTAGTATTGGTAGTGCTGTAGTGATGTTGGTAGTGACGGTAATGTTGGTAGTGCTGGTAGTGTTGGTATGTGACGGTAGTGTTGGTAGTGTTGGTAGTGCTGATAATGTTGGTAGTGCTGGTAGTGTTGGTAGTATTGGTAGTGTTGGTAGTGCTGGTAGTGGTTGGTAGAGTTGGTAGTGCTGGTAGTGTTGGTAGTGCTGATAGTGTTGGTAGTACTGGTAGTGTTGGTAGAGTTGGTAGTGCTGGTAGTGTTATTAGTGTTAGAAGTGCTGGCAGTGGTGGTAGTGTTGATAGTGCTAGGTAGTGTTGGTAATGTTGGTAGTGTTTGATATGTTGGTAATGTTGGTAGGGTTGGTAGTGCTGGTAGTGTTGGTAATGTTGGCAGTGTTGGCAGTGCTGGTAGTGTTGGTAGTGTTGGTAGTGTTGGTAGTGCTGGTAGTGTTGGTAGTGTTGGCAGTGTTGGCAGTTGGCAGTGTTGGTAGTGTTGGGAGTGCTGGTAGTGTTGGCACTGCTGGTAGTGTTACACGGTAGTGTTGGTAATGTTGGCAGTGCTGGTAGTGATGGGAGTGTTGGTAGTGCTGGTAGTGTTGGTAATGTTGGTAGTGTTGCTAATCTTGGTAATGCTGGTAGTGCTGGTAGTGTTGGTAGTGCTGGTAGTGTTTGTAGTGCTGGTAGTGTTGACAGTGCTGGTAATGTTGGTAGTGTTGGTAGTTCTGGTAGTGCTGGTAGTGCTGGTAATGTTGCTAGTGTTGGTAGTGCTATTAGTGTTGGTAGTGTTGGTAGTGTTGGTAATGCTGGTATTGTTGGTAGTACTGGTAGTGTTGGTAGTACTGGTAGTGTTGGTAGTGTTGGTAGTGCTGGTAGTGTTGGCAGTGCTGGTAGTGTTGGTAGTGCTGGTAGTGTTGGTAATGTTGGCAGTGCTGGTAGTGATGGGAGTGTTGGTATTGCTGGTAGTGTTGGTAATGTTGGTAGTGTTGGTAATGTTGGTAGTGTTGGTAGTGCTGGTAGTGTGGGAGTGCTGGTAGCGTTGGTAGTGTGGTAGTGCTGGTAGCGTTGGTAATGTTGGCAGTGCTGGTAATGTTGGTAGTGTTGGTAGTGTTGGTAGTGCTGGTAGTACTGATAGTGTTGGTAGTGTTGGTAGCGTTGGTAGCGCTGGTAATGCTGGTAGTGCTGGTAGTGCTGGTAGTTTTGGTAGTGTTGGCAGTGCTGGTATTGTTGGTAGTGCTGGTAGTGTTTGTAGTACTGGTAGTGTTGGTAGTGTTGGTAGTGCTGGTAGTGTTGGTAGCACTGGTAGTTTTGGTAGTGCTGGTAGTGTTGGTAGTGCTGGTAGTGTTGGTAGTGTTGTTAGTGTTGGTAGTGCTGGTAGTGCTGGTAGTGTTGGTAGTGCTGGTAGTGTTGCCAGTGCTGGTAGTGTTGGTAGTGCTGGTAGTGTTGGTAGCACTGGTAGTGTTGGTTGTGCTGGCAGTGCTGGTAGTGTTGGTAGAAAGTTAGTGTTGGTAGTGCTGGTGTTGCTGGTGTTGCTGGTAGTGTTGGTAGTGCTGATAGTGCTGGTAGTGTTGGTAGTGCTGGTAGT
>NC_069479.1:5008821-5013821 GCF_026875155.1 Cherax quadricarinatus
TACAATAATAAAACAATAATACAATAATAAATACAATAATACATAATAACAATAATAAAACAATAACAGTAATAAATACAATAATCAAACAACAATAATAAATACAATAAAACAGAAATAAATACAATAATAAAACAACAATAAATACAATAATAAACAATAACAATAATACAATAAACAATAACAATAATACAATAAACAATAACAATAATACAATAAACAATAACAATAATACAATAAACAATAACAATAATACAATAAACAATAACAATAATAATACAATAATAAATAACAACAATAATAAATACAATAATAAATAACAACAATAATAAATACAATAATAAAACAGCAGTAATAAATACAACAATAAAACAATAACAATAATAAATACAATAATAAAGAAAAAAATAGCATCAATTATAACAATAAATACAATAATAAACAATGACAATAATAAATAGAATAATAAAACAATAATAATAATAAATAGAATAATAAACAATGACAATAGCATCAATAATAACAATAAAATAAAATCAATAACAATAACAACTTAATAAAACAATAACAACCAAAACAATAACAAAAATAAAAACAATAGCAAGAACAAGAATAACAACAATAATAAAAAACAATAACAGTAATAATAACAATAACATTAACAATAATAACGAAAACTACAGTAACAAAAATGATAATAAACAATGATACCTAGAACTACAAAAATAAACAAATAAAAATAACTAAAATTAGAAATGAAGCAACAATCACTACACTATAAACATCATCACTACACCACAAACATCATCACTACACTATAAACATCATCACTAACACCACAAACATCATCACTACACTGTAAACATCATCACTACACCACAAACATCATCACTACACCACAAACATCATCACTACACCACAAACATCATCACTACACCACAAACATCATCACTACACCACAAACATCATCACTACACCACAACATCATCACTACACACAAACATCATCACTACACCACAAACATCATCACTACACCACAAACATCATCACTACACTGTAAACATCATCACTACACTATAAACATCATCACTACACTATAAACATCATCACTACACTATAAACATCACTACACTATAAACATCATCACTACACTATAAACATCACTACACTGTAAACATCATCACTACACTATAAACATCATCACTACACTATAAACATCATCACTACACTATAAACATCACTACACCACAAACATCATCACTACACTGTAAACATCATCACTACACCACAAACATCATCACTACACTATAACATCATCACTACACTATAAACATCACTACACTATAAACATCATCACTACACTATAAACATCACTACACTATAAACATCACTACACTGTAAACATCACTACACTATAAACATCATCACTACACTGTAAACATCACTACACTATAAACATCATCACTACACTATAAACATCACTACACTATAAACATCATCACTACACTATAAACATCACTACACTATAAACATCATCACTACACTGTAAACATCACTACACTATAAACATCATCACTACACTGTAAACATCACTACACTATAAACATCATCACTACACTGCAAACATCACTATAATGCAAACATCATCACATGTAAACATCACTGCACTACCAACATCACTACACTACAAACATACCTGGAGTTTACCTGGAGAGAGTTCCGGGGGTCAACGCCCCCGCGGCCCGGTCTGTGACCAGGCCTCCTGGTGGATCAGAGCCTGATCAACCAGGCTGTTGCTGCTGGCTGCACGCAAACCAACGTACGAGCCACAGCCCGGCTGATCAGGAACTGACTTTAGGTGCTTGTCCAGTGCCAGCTTGAAGACTGCCAGGGGTCTGTTGGTAATCCCCCTTATGTATGCTGGGAGGCAGTTGAACAGTCTCGGGCCCCTGTCACTTATTGTATGGTCTCTTAACGTGCTAGTGACACCCCTGCTTTTCATTGGGGGGATGGTGCATCGTCTGCCAAGTCTTTTGCTTTCGTAGTGAGTGATTTTCGTGTGCAAGTTCGGTACTAGTCCCTCTAGGATTTTCCAGGTGTATATAATCATGTATCTCTCCCTCCTGCGTTCCAGGGAATACAGGTTCAGGAACCTCAAGCGCCCCAGTAATTGAGGTGTTTTATCTCCGTTATGCGCGCCGTGAAGGTTCTCTGTACATAACTACACTACATAACTACACAACAAACATAACTTCACTACAAACATCACTACACTACAAACATCACTTCACTACAAACATCACTTCACTACAAACATCACTACACTGCAAACATCACTTCACTACAAACATCACTACACTATAAACATCACTACAAACATCACTTCACTACAAACATCACTACACTGCAAACATCACTTCACTACAAACATCACTACACTATAAACATCACTACAAACATCACTACACTACAAACATCACTACATTATAAACATCACTACACTACAAACGTCACTTCACTACAAGCATCACTATACTACAAACATCACTTCACTACAAACATCACTACACTACATCACTACACTACAAACATCACTACACTACAAACATCACTACACTACAAACATCACTACACTACAAACATCACTACACTACAAACATCACTACACTACAAACATCACTACACTACAAACATCACTACACTACAAACATCATCACTATATATACAAATCTTCTCTCAATATAAAGAATTTTAATATTTGTATAAATATTCACTATAAGTAAACATTGGAAACATACACACATGCAGTTTGTGATCCTTTGTTTCCAGTGTGTCGGTATTTTATACCATTTATTTTCATAAGTAAACATTATTAGTAATTATCTTCCCTGTCTGTATATAATTTTCACTGTATGTATGTTCACTATCTGTATAATCTTCACTATCTCTGCATATCTTCACCATATGTATCTTCACTATATATATCTTCACTATATATAAGAATCTTCACTATATATAAGAATCTTCACTATCTCTACATAACCTTCACTATATGTAAGTATCTTCACTATCTCTATATAAGTTCACTATATGTAAGTATCTTCACTATCTCTATATAACCTTCACTATATGTAAGTATCTTCACTGTCTCTATATAAGTTCACTATATGTAAGTATCTTCACTATCTCTATATATATTCACTGTAAGTATCTTCACTATATATAATCTTCACTATATGTAAGCATCTTCACTATCTCTGTATATCTTCACTATCTGTGAGCATCACTGCTTAATAAACATCACTATAAAACCTTTTAATTTTTAATAACATTTCCATCGGACAACATCACTGTTTATAAACATCTTCACTATTTGTAACATCTTCGCTATCTTTGAACACACACACACACACACACCACACCACACACACACCACACACACACACACACATAAATCACACGAGTATTAATGAATATTAATATTATTATAATCATATCGAAGTTTTAAGGTAACTATATTAAAAACATATATATTTTTTCCTTAACTTCGTTGAGAATTCCTAGAGTTTCTTCAACAAGAGATTTATAAAACAGAAGAAACGTCTTCAATATAAGCTTAGTTTATATCATCTCTTACGAAGTGATCAAAATGGAGTTCTTGCTTTTTGGCTTATTTGGCGTGGTGTTTGTGTCGTACACCGTGTTTGTTATCTGTGCTCTGTTGTGGTACGTACACCAGAGGGAGGTGGATAATGTGCTAGGTAGGCTCTCTTGCACAGCCCCTTTGGCTACCTCCTCACTGAAACCCGAAGAGGATATGAGCGAGGTGGCAAAGCCTGCAGACTCAGTGACAGTCTCCACTAAGGAATCCTCCCCCTCTGCCGAGGAATCCTCCCCCTCTGCCGAGGAATCCTCCCCCTTGGCTATGAAATCCTTCCCCTTGACTAAAGAAGCATCCTCGGTACATACTGAGGACACCTTCGCATCCTCCTCATCAGACAAAAATGTCATGGCCATGTTTCCCGTGGCTATTGACTTTTTCGATGACGACGGCTATGTGGAACAGTTTCCTTCTTCAGATATAAAAGCTGATTTACCTGCTGAGAATACCTTCCCCATCCCCTCATCCAACACGGCAGACCTACCTCCTAGTTAGTCTCCAGTCTCTCCATCCACGGCTTCTGAAGCTGCTAACTACGCACAGGCTGAACCTTCAGCATCAGCTGAGGTTCAAAACAATAATTATTATCAATTCGCCGGCTACAATTTCCCCGCGGAACCTCCATGTGTTATAGAACTTTATGATACAGAATTCTGTGCAGAAGTTGCAGCAATTTCTGGATTTCCAAACTGTTATGATTACAGTTCTCCCGTCCAATTAACTGATTCATCATTTTATGACGCTCCAAGCTGTTATGATTACAGTTCTCCCGTCCAAACGACTGATTCGTTACCTTCAACTGCTACAGACTGCCATAATTACAGTTCCTTTCTCCAAGAAATTGTTAACTCCGCAAAGGCTGAACCTTCAGCATCAGCTGAGGTTCAAAACAATAATTATCAGTTCTACGGCTACGACTTCCCCGCATATTCACCATATGCTACAGAACTTTCTGCCCGTCAAACAGAGACTACTCAAGTCTTTGTTCCTGAGAGCTGCGACCCAGCTCAGGTGAATGCCTCTCAGGAAAACCTTCCCTCATCAACTGAAGCAAAAGAAAACTGCGAGGAGCACTCCAGCGTTGAAGAAAAATGTCATAAAATATGGCTGAAAGCAAGAGACGAAACCTTGGATATGTATGAAAAGGCTCACTTAGATTTCTACATCGAGTGGATCCGCGCAGGAGAGCGCTTTTTCCGTCTGTGGGAGAGAACGCAAGAAAAGTGCGCTGACCGGTGGGAAAGAGTTACTGATGACTACGTCGATATATGGATGAAGGCCCAAGACGACTGTTTCAAGGTATGGGCAGGAAATGGCGATATAAATGATGAGAAAAATG
>NC_069479.1:5018821-5036321 GCF_026875155.1 Cherax quadricarinatus
GTATCTCTATTCTTGAAAAGTTTGAACTACACAGTAGACCTCTTCAGTGGGCCAGCTGGCCCAATGGCTTACGCACTGGCCTGAAGTTTTACGACTCACTTGCCGTGAGTTCGAACCCCACCCGTACCCTGGTTTGTGTACAGTCCTACCTACTGAAGGTTGCTTCATCCGACCGTAACACCAACAGCGCACTGGTACAGTGCATCAGCGATCCCGTGAACCGTTCCACCCCTCCAACCGCCCCTCCTTCCCCTTCCTCACCCCCCGGCCCAACAATAGCATCATCAATCACCCAACAAAAGTCTCATTTGCTACGACCATCAGAGAGAAGGATAAAAGGTGTTAATATTATGTGTGGGTGGGGGCGGGGCGGGTGCCACATTCCAGAGGGCCATTATGGCACTATAATCCCGGCACTCACTCCAATATCTCTCTTAATGGTCTTCTGCTTCTCTCCCACCACCCCTTCCCTCTTCTCCTCCCCTTATCCCCATCCCCCTCTCCCTCTCCTCACCCTCCTTCCCTTCTCCTCAACCCTTTCCTTAGAGCCACTCAAATATTCACTTTACATATATATATATATATATATATATATATATATATATATATATATATATATATATATATATATATATATATATATATATATATTAAAATGTCGCGCCGAATAGGTAAAGAACTCATTTAAAATTAAGTCCTTTCTAAATTTTTCACTTATACGTTAAAAGATATATTTTTTCATTAATGTTAATGTAAAAATTAATAATTTTGTACCAGAAGAACCTTAGAAAACTTACCTGATCTTATTATAACAAGCGAAATTTAATTTAACCTAATCCAACTAAATATATTTTAGAAAAGTTTAAAATAATTTAATAATTAACAAACACAATGAAATATTTTTTTCGTTAGGTTCAGAATGATTTTTGCGAAATTAGTGCATACATAAATTAAATTTTCGCTTGCCATATTCAGCAAGAGCGTTGCTATTTAAGCCAAAATCGCAAGTTTTACTTATTCGGCACGATATATATATATATTATATATATATATATATATATATATATATATATATATATATATATATATATATATATATATAAATATATATATATATGTCGTGCCGAATATGTAAAACTGGTCAATTATCAAGAACTCATTTAAAATTAAGTCCTTTCTGAAATTTTCTCTTATACGTTTAAAGATATATATTTTTCATTAATGTTAATGTAAAAAATTTTAATTTTGCACGAAAAGATTCTTAGAAAACTTACCTAACCTTATTATAACAAGAACAATCTATTTTAGCCTAACCCAACTAAATATATTTTAAATACGTTTACAATAATTTAGTTCTAAACAAACACCTTCAAATATATTTTTTTCATTAGGTTCAGAATGGTTTTGGCGAAATTATTGCATACACAAATTTTCGCTTGTCCTATATGGCAAGATGAGCATTGCTATTTAAGCCAAGATCGCAAGTTCTGCCTATTCGACACGACATATATATATATATATATATATATATATATATATATATATATATATATATATATATATATATTATATATATATATATATATATATATTAGTGAGAATGAAGGTAAATTATTTACACTTGTTGTAAACAGAGTACAAGGGAGTAGTACACAGTACTTCTACAAATACTGTCATTATTATCTCTATTACTGCAGCTGCTGATACAACTACTACAACAACTGCTACAGTTACTAGTTCTATTACTACTGTTAACACCACCACTACTACTACCACCACCACCACTTACACTCCCACTAGTACTATCGCCTGGGC
Source organism: Cherax quadricarinatus (assembly GCF_026875155.1). Taxonomy (NCBI): domain Eukaryota; kingdom Metazoa; phylum Arthropoda; class Malacostraca; order Decapoda; family Parastacidae; genus Cherax; species Cherax quadricarinatus. The sequence continues at coordinate 5,020,637 of NC_069479.1, forward strand.
CATCCATGGTCAACCATTCGTGTAGGATAGTTGGTTACTCACTTGCCCGCAGTCAAGCCCTGCGCGGGCGCAAGTTAATTTCTACATCTGCAGAGTTGCTTGTTCTTTTGCAACTTAAAGGACAAGCAAGTGCAAAATCAAGTGTTCTATTGGTCTATTCCAGGGATCTACAGGTCTATTCCAGGGATCTATAGGTCTATTCCAGGGATCCATAGGTCTATTCCAGGGATCTATAGGTCTATTCCAGGGATCTATATGTCTATTCCAGGGATCCATAGGTCTATTCCAGGGATCTATAGGTCTATTCCAGGGATCTACAGGTCTATTCCAGGGATCTAAAGGTCTATTCCAGGGATCTATAGGTCTATTCCGGGGATCTATAGGTCTATTCCGAGGATCTATAGGTCTATTCCGGGGGTCTATAGGTCTATTCCGGGGATGTAGAGGTCTTTTCCGGGATCTGTAGGTCTATTCCGAGGATCTATAGGTCTATTCCGGGGATCTATAGGTCTATTCCGGGGATCTATAGGTCTATTCCCGGGATCTATAGGTCTATTCCGGGGATCTAAAGGTCTATTCCCGGGATCTATAGGTCTATTCCGGGGATCTAAAGGTCTATTCCAGGGATCTATTGATGAGTTTGCACTTATAGAAAACTATCAGCATTACCACCACTACTACAACTTCCACTACCTCCATCACCACCATCACTACAACTACCACCCACCACCACCACTTCCATCACCTCCACGATTACTATAACTACCACCCGCCGCCACCACCACCACTACAACTACCTCCCACCACCACCACTACAACTACCACCCACCACCACTACTTCCATCACCTCCACGACTACTACAACTACCACCCGCCGCCACCACCACCACTACAACTACCTCCCACCACCACCACTACAACTATCACCCACTACCACCAATACAACTACCACCACCACTACAACTACCACCCACCACCACCAACTCTGCAGTATACATAAAACTTAACTAAAGCTTCATGGTGGGTTACGAGATATATAAAACATGGTAGTTTTAAAGCTGGTCGTTTCTTTCTCATTAAGAACCATAAACACGACGCCTCGCTCCCTCGGAACGACATCATCAAAATAATTTCAATATCCCTTTTATGTTTACACTGAAAAGTTGGCGTTGTGTAGAGTGGCACTGCTGTCTGCCTGACTACCTCTCTGTCTGTCTGTCTGCCTGACTACCTCTCTGCCTGTCTGCCTGACTACCTGTCTGACTGTCTGCCTGCCTGACTACCTCTCTGTCTGTCTGCCTGACTACCTCTCTGCCTGTCTGTCTGCCTGACTACCTCTCTGCCTGTCTGTCTGCCTGACTACCTCTCTGCCTGTCTGTCTGCCTGACTACCTCTCTGCCTGCCTGACTACCTCTCTGCCTGTCTGCCTGCCTGACTACCTCTCTGCCTGTCTGTCTGCCTGACTACCTCTCTGCCTGTCTGTCTGCCTGACTACCTCTCTGCCTGTCTGTCTGCCTGACTACCTCTCTGCCTGTCTGCCTGCCTGACTACCTCTCTGCCTGTCTGCCTGCCTGACTACCTCTCTGCCTGTCTGTCTGCCTGACTACCTCTCTGCCTGTCTGTCTGCCTGACTACCTCTCTGCCTGTCTGTCTGCCTGACTACCTCTCTGCCTGTCTGTCTGCCTGACTACCTCTCTGCCTGTCTGTCTGCCTGACTACCTCTCTGCCTGTCTGTCTGCCTGACTACCTCTCTGCCTGTCTGCCTGCCTGACTACCTCTCTGCCTGTCTGTCTGCCTGACTACCTCTCTGCCTGTCTGCTCTGCCTGACTACCTCTCTGCCTGTCTGTCTGCCTGACTACCTCTCTGCCTGTCTGCTGCCTGACTACCTCTCTGCCTGTCTGTCTGCCTGACTACCTCTCTGCCTCTGTTGCTGACTACTTCGCTGTCTCTGCTGACTACCTCTCTGCCTGTCTGCTGCCTGACTACCTCTCTGCCTGTCTGTCTGCCTGACTACCTCTCTGCGTCTCGTCTGATCCTTCTGCCTGTCTGTCTGCGACTACCTCTCTGCCTGTCTGTCTGCCTGACTACCTCTCTGCCTGTCTGCCTGCCTGACTACCTCTCTGCCTGTCACTGTTCTGCCTTTGTTGACTACCTCTCTGCCTGTCTGCTGCCTGACTACCTCTCTGCCTGTCTGCCTGCCTGACTACCTCTCTGCCTGTCTGCCTGCCTGACTACCTCTCTGCTGTCTGCCTGCCTGACTACCTCTCTGACTGTCTGCCTGCCTGACTACCTCTCTGACTGTCTGCCTGCCTGACTACCTCTCTGCCTGTCTGCCTGCCTGACTACCTCTCTGACTGTCTGCCTGCCTGACTACCTCTCTGCCTGTCTGCCTGCCTAACTACCTCTCTGACTGTCTGCCTGCCTGACTACCTCTCTGACTGTCTGCCTGCCTGACTACCTCTCTGACTGTCTGCCTGCCTGACTACCTCTCTGCCTGTCTGCCTGCCTGACTACCTCTCTGACTGTCTGCCTGCCTGACTACCTCTCTGACTGTCTGACTACCTCTCTGACTGTCTGCCTGCCTGACTACCTCTCTGCCTGTCTGCCTGCCTGACTACCTCTCTGCCTGTCTGCCTGCCTGACTACCTCTGACTGTCTGTCTGCCTACCTCTCTGCCTGTCTGCCTGCCTGACTACCTCTCTGACTGTCTGACTACCTCTCTGACTGTCTGCCTGCCTGACTACCTATCTGCCTGTCTGCCTGCCTGACTACCTCTCTGCCTGTCTGCCTTCCTGACTACCTGTCTGCCTGTCTGCCTGCCTGACTACCTCTCTGCCTGTCTGCCTTCCTGACTACCTCTCTGCCTGTCTGCCTGCCTGACTACCTCTCTGCCTGTCTGCCTTCCTGACTACCTATCTGCCTGTCTGCCTGCCTGACTACCTCTCTGCCTGTCTGCCTGCCTGACTACCTATCTGCCTGTCTGCCTGCCTGACTACCTCTCTGCCTGTCTGCCTTCCTGACTACCTCTCTGCCTGTCTGCCTGCCTGACTACCTCTGCCTGTCTGCCTGCCTGACTACCTATCTGCCTGTCTGCCTTCCTGACTACCTCTCTGCCTGCCTGCCTGCCTGCCTGCCTGACTACCTCTCCGCCTGTCTGCCTGCCTGACTACCTCTCTGCCTGTCTGCCTGCCTGACTACCTATCTGCCTGTCTGCCTGCCTGACTACCTCTCTGCCTGTCTGCCTGCCTGACTACCTATCTGCCTGTCTGCCTGACTACCTCTCTGCCTGTCTCCCTTCCTGACTACCTCTCTGCCTGTCTGCCTGCCTGACCACCTATCTGCCTGTCTGCCTGCCTGACTACCTCCCTGCCTGTCTGCCTTCCTGACTACCTCTCTGCCTGTCTGCCTGCCTGACTACCTCTGCCTGTCTGCCTGCCTGACTACCTATCTGCCTGTCTGCCTTCCTGACTACCTCTCTGCCTGCCTGCCTGCCTGACTACCTCTCCGCCTGTCTGCCTGCCTGACTACCTCTCTGCCTGTCTGCCTGCCTGACTACCTATCTGCCTGTCTGCCTGCCTGACTATCTCTCTGCCTGTCTGCCTGCCTGACTACCTATCTGCCTGTCTGCCTGACTACCTCTCTGCCTGTCTCCCTTCCTGACTACCTCCCTGCCTGTCTGCCTGACTGACTACCTCTCTGCCTGTCTGCCTGCCTGACTACCTCTGCCTGTCTGCCTGCCTGACTACCTATCTGCCTGTCTGCCTTCCTGACTACCTCTCTGCCTGCCTGCCTGCCTGACTACCTCTCCGCCTGTCTGCCTGCCTGACTACCTCTCTGCCTGTCTGCCTGCCTGACTACCTATCTGCCTGTCTGCCTGCCTGACTATCTCTCTGCCTGTCTGCCTGCCTGACTACCTATCTGCCTGTCTGCCTGACTACCTCTCTGCCTGTCTCCCTTCCTGACTACCTCTCTGCCTGTCTGCCTGACTGACTAACTCTCTGCCTGTCTGCCTGACTGACTACCTACCTCTCTGACTGCCTGCCTGACTACCTACCTCTCTGACTGCCTGCCTGACTACGTACCTCTCTGACTGCCTGCCTGACTGACTACCTACCTCTCTGACTGCCTGCCTAACTGACTACCTACCTCTCTGACTGCCTGCCTGACTACCTACCTCTCTGACTGACTGCCTGCCTGACTGACTACCTACCTCTCTGACTGCCTGCCTGACTGTCTGCCTGACTACCTCTCTGACTGCATGACTGTCCGCCTATGCCTCGTTGCCTGCTTGTCTGCTTGCATGATTCCCTATTTCTCTGTCTGTCTTCTTGCCATCTTCTTCTTCTTCCTATATAAGTTATTGTGACTTAATATATATCATTTAACGCACATGAGGTCTGAAAAGTGCAAGATACGTATATAAATTATACAAATCCCAGGGTCTCTGTCTCTTTCTTTCTAGACTCGGTAGTTCTCAGTCATTCCTAATGTTTATTCCCCACCTCTTGCACTCCACTACTCCTCCTCCTCCTCCCCATTACCTCCACACCACTCCACTTCCTCCACATCACTGATACTCCTCACCCATAAAATTCAACTCACCCCAGTTTTCTGTCTCCCACTCTCATATTTCTTCCCATGTCACACACACACACACACAACACACACACACACAACACACACACATACACCAAACGTCACACACACACACACACACACACACACACACACACACGCACACGCACACGCACACGCACACGCACACACACACACACACGCACACGCACACACACACACATTCAGGGCATAAGCAACGCTATTTAGGTGATTTCAACCACAAATAGAAAAATATGGACGAAAATGCAGTATAATGCAATCCTTTATCAAGGCAACGTTTCGCCCACACAGTGGGCTTTATCAAGTCACAAACATGCGCAACATCTGGGTATCTTTATTGTAGACGTTTCGCCATCCAGTGGCTTTATTAATACAAATTCCAGGACATAACTTGAAAACAGGAGAACTATGTACAAAAGATGAGGTAATCAGTCCCTCAACCTAGCAGTAGGTGCGAAGAGCACCATAGTCGAGAATCTTCACCTTCTGGGTGGCCTGGTGGTTAACGCTCTCGCTTCACACGGTGAGGGCCTGGGTTCGATTCCCAGCCAGAGTAGAAACATTGGACGTGTTTCTTTCCACCTGTTGTCTATGTTCCCCACCAGTAAAATGGGCACCTGGGTGTTAGTCGACTGGTGTGGGTCGCATCCTGGGACACTGACCTAAGAAGGCCTGGTCACAGACCGGGCCGCGGGGGCGTTGACCCCCGGAACTCTCTCCAGATAAGATACCCAGATGTTGCGCATGTGTCTCAATTTCATCTTGTCGGTATTGTATACCATTCTTGTACAAGTCACAAACAAATCTATCTGGGTAAAGAGTACAAGGGGTTCAGCTGAACCCCTTGTCAGGAAACCTCTTCATGGTTATGCAACATAGCAACATACACACTGGACCGTCCCGTGCAGCTCCGTCTCAGACACACCCTTCCTAACATTCTCCACCTGACTCTCCACAATATATACACTCATGTTCTCTTTACTCTTTGTCAGCTCAGCGTCTCAAGGCAAAGTCGGCACCAACCCGGCAGGTCCTCATTCAGCATGTAGGACCGCTGCCATCCCAGTTGGACCTCGGTTCTTGGGGCAGGTACGATGTCAGGACCTTCACGGCAGAACCAGTTCGCTGTTTCAAGTGCCAGCGTTACGGACACCTGGGTGCACTGTCCGAACAGAGTAATCTGCGGTGTCTGCAGCCAGCCCCACCCTACCGAGGAATGCATCACCAAGTTGAAGAATGCATCGCCATCCACTCCACGATGCCCGAATTGCAGGCAGAAACACCATGCCTGGAACCCTCGATGCCCCGAGAGGCTCACTAGAATTCGTGAGGCCTGGAAGACACCAACGACGAGACAGCAGGCTACGGCAGAGCATCACCCTCAGCAGACGATGGGTGCAGAGAATCCTGCCATACTGCAGAACTCTCATCAGGCAACCCAACTCAATGCCCAGGAATTTCCGACCCTTGAAGACTCAACCAGGCGTCATGAACAGGAGCATCCTCCCCACTACCGCAACGAAGAAACAAAAACATGAGGAACAAGCGGCGCCAACAGGAAACATCTGGGCAACGCAATCAGATGGCACTACACGAGCCCCCACCGGCCTCCTTGCCAGGCACAGCCACTATGCAGGCTGTGCCTGCACCTCACCAGCAGATGCCGGGTACACAACTTGGCATACAGCAACAGGCCACGGTGTGCACAGTGAAGAAATACAACCCTCAGCAGTCCCCACAGATTACAACAGCCCAGATAATATCCACTGCTTCGAACCCACCGACAACGCAGGCCCTCAACAGGGAGGATCTCTTAACACTCATCAAGGCATTCACGGATATTATCTGCAACACAATCACCTCCACGGAACAACAGAGCATGTTCCGGCAGATGGTCAGCACACTCCTGAGGGTGTGCTTACTGACAGAGCGGGAAACAGTGGATGCCATGAATCTGCAGATTATCAGAGCGGACAGAGCCCAGTCCCCAGCTCAGGAAACAGCTGAGATGGAGTAACCTCAGTCACTTATGAGGCACACAAGCTGAACTGTCCGGAACAGTGCTTGAGCAGCATATGCTGCGACAGTGAAGAATCAATTCTCCTTCAGGAGCCAGAGACGGGTCATCTCAAGATTAAGACCCGTGCCAGGACCCTGGTCTTGGCGAACATTATACATACATACATACCCAGGTAGAACTGCTTGTGACTTGATAAAAGTCCATTGTGTGGGCGAAACGTTGTCACTAAAGAATCACATTATACTACACTTGTGTTTATTTTTCCATCGTGTCGATATTCTATATCGTTTATCTCCACAAAATAATCGACTGGGACCTATGTAGAGGACCGGAAACGCGGATTGAGATGACGGAGGTGATGAGGGAAAAGATTATTTCGTTAACATGTTAATTAAGGATGCAACAAGAGAGAGAGAGAGAGAGAGAGAGAGAGAGAGAGAGACTGGATGAACCAGCAGGACTAGATTTAATATTTGCCCTAAGTGTCTCTGATATAGATAATATAGATATTGGGGTCCCATGGGTGCTAGCTACTATGCAGTATCGGTATTGGTATTGGTATCCAGACCAGAGCTTTGGTGAGATGGGTAAGGAAGAAGGATGGGCAAGGATAGAAATTTTGGAAAAGGGTGGGAGGGGGGAGAGAGGTAGGATATAAAAGGTAAGTGGCCCAACCACTTTGGTGTAATTTAAAAAGTGTACGTGAAATGATAAGATATTCTTTAAGAGGTATAAGACTAACCCATCAGAGTCACATAGATATAACAGAATATTAGTACATAACTCTGAATTGGTAGTAATTATACAAGTTGCAATTTTTTTTTTTTTTTTTTTTTTTTTTTTGCGATTGCACAACGGATATTTATGCGACAATGAAGGCAATAATTTTCTGGCCAGTTTATAGAATTCCGTGACAATGGCTTCTTACAGGTGGTGTCCAGCCATAGTAAATAGCATAATTTTTACATTAGATTGTTATATAAGATGTCTCCCTAATTGGGGGCGATGATGTACTCAATATACATAGAAGGGTTCTGGTGTTACCCAATCTTCTTCATCAGGGAGGTTGCTCAATATCATGGGTCGAGGGTAATCATCTTTATGTATAAAACGACGGACCCTCTGTGGGAGAGTCATTTTTTGAGTCCTGTGAGGAGTATTGATGCTATAATCCGTGGTATTTACCGCTTGTATAGGATGTTCTCTATCTGGCATGTATAGTTCTTGCATTGTATAGAGTGCTGAGTTCAGAATAACCTCGTGGAGGCAAATATTGTGGGAAGAAGAGTAGAGGAGAGTCTGATGGGATAGGAGAATTCCTGAGGGCAGTGCTGTGAGAAAGGGGACTGGAAGGAAAGTCAATGAATGAGATGATGGAGTAACAGGGTGAAGAGTGTTGGGAGGGAGAGGAGAACGTCCCACCAAGAAGAAGAGGCAATGGTAAGAAGAGAGTCAGTGCTTCAAACAAAGATGAAGAGAGGAAAAGAATAAGAAGATGGAAAAAGTACAGAAACTGAAGGACAAACGAAAACAGAGAAGTGAGCAGAATGCAAAGTTGAGATGAAAGGTTGAGTACCAGACATCTCGGAAGACGACAGTGACAGACCAGGTAACAAGACTGAAAAAAACGAGGCGAGCTCACCAGGAGCGACCAGGAAGTCTGTGAGGGGCTCAGCACACGATTGAAAGAGGTGCTAACAGTGGAGACAGTGGGAAGACTAGTCATGGAGAAAAGCTACACAACTCAGGGAATGGGTTGGGGCCTTGAACCCACAGCAAGTCAGTCCTAAAACTCATTTGCCATGAGTTGAAACCCTCACCCGTTTCCTGATTCGTCTGCAATCGTGCTATTATGACTTGGTGATTCGTTTAAGGGTGCACCACTGTGTACTGCACATTATACACACAACACAGGAAGTGATTTTTTTTTGATAGAACTGGACACGTCAGAGACCACGGAATTTAAGTCAAAAAGAATATTAAGCCACAAATCCGTGACTGGAACAATGTAAGAATAACTCACACTTACTAAACTGAAACTTATCACGACGTTTCGCCCCTACTTAAACCATTGTCAGGTAACTTAAGGGTCACCATGGGTTCTGTGACAGAACAGTACCACTGTCAGAACCACTAGGTTCTACAACACTTCCAGGGACACTGACATGCTGTCCAGTGACACTGATATGCTGTCCAGTTATACTGACATGCTGTCCAGTGACACTGACATGGTGTCCAGTGACACTGACATGCTGAACCAGTAACACTGACATGCTGACCAGTGACACTGACATTCTGACCAGTGACACTGACATGCTGTCCAGTGACACATATGCTGACCAGTAACACTGACATACTGACCAGTAACACTAACATACTGACCAGTAACACTAACATACTGACCAGTAACACTAACATACTGACCAGTAACACTAACATACTGACCAGTAACACTAACATACTGACCAGTAACACTAACATACTGACCAGTAATACTGACATACTGACCAGTAACACTAACATACTGACCAGTAACACTAACATACTGACCAGTAACACTAACATACTGACCAGTAACACTGACATACTGACCAGTAACACTAACATACTGACCAGTAACACTAACATACTGACCGATAACACTAACATACTGACCAGTAAACACTATACAATACTGACCAGTAACACTAACATACTGACCAGTAACACTAACATACTGACCAGTAACACTAACATACTGACCAGTAACACTAACATACTGACCAGTAACACTAACATACTGACCAGTAACACTAACATACTGACCAGTAAACACTAACATACTGAACACAGTAACACTAACTAATACTGACCAGTAACACTAACATACTGACCAGTAACACTAACATACTGACCAGTAACACTAACATACTGACCAGTAACACTAACATACTGACCAGTAACACTAACATACTGACCAGTAACACTAACATACTGACCAGTAACACTAACATACTGACCAGTATAACTACATAACACAATACTGACCAGTAAACACTAACATACTGACCAGTAACACTAACATACTGACCAGTAACACTAACATACTGACCAGTAACACTAACATACTGACCAGTAACACTAACATACTGACCAGTAACACTAACATACTGACCAGTAACACTAACATACTGACCAGTAACACTAACATACTGACCAGTAACACTAACATACTGACCAGTAACACTAACATACTGACCAGTAACACTAACATACTGACCAGTAACACTAACATACTGACCAGTAACACTAACATACTGACCAGTAACACTAACTACTGACCAGTAACACATCTACGTGACATACTGACCAGTAACACTAACATACTGACCAGTAACACTAACAATACTGACCAGTAACACTAACATACTGACCAGTAACACTAACATACTGACCAGTAACACTAACATACTGACCAGTAACACTGAACATACTGACCAGTAACACTAGACATACTGACCAGTAACACTAACATACTGACCAGTAACACTAACATACTGACCAGTAACACTAACATACTGACCAGTAACACTAACATACTGACCAGTAACACTAACATACTGACCAGTAACACTAACATACTGACCAGTAATACTGACATACTGACCAGTAACACTAACATACTGACCAAAAGTAACACTAACTATACTGACCAGTAACTACTAACATACTGACCAGTAACATAACATACTGACCAGTTACACTACATACTGACCAGTTAACCATAAAATACTGGACGCAGCATACTGTCATAGACCAAAATAAAATAAACAATACTACATATAAATACACCAGAGGTGACACTAACATTTACTCGTACCAGTATCCAACATACATGACACTACATACTGAACAGTATACCTAAACTACTGAGAGTAAAACTGACCTAACACTTTGCCAGCTATGTTACGCCAGATAATGACTCACTGAGCGGCAGCTAACGCCATGTCCTAAGGACAAAAAGTAACAAATACACATATCATTAAAAAGTAACCTCAGAGTTGAGGCCAAAATTTCTCTTACGAAAATATTCATTTATTATACTAAGCAGTATGACACACATGAGCTACACACCACATTACTAGCATTATATACCAGAATAAAGATACACAGGAAAGGAGGTACAAAAGCAACAAAAAACATATGTGGCAGAAGTGTAACCCAGGCGCATTCCCGCCATTACACACATTGACCAGTTACACTACTGGCAATAGAGTCACTAGACAACTGAAATTGGTAAGCATTAAAGTGCAAAGATGTATAACAATAGGATAAAAATGTTAAACACATATAGTGTAGAACAAGTGTCACTCCGCAAAATGTTCAGTGCAATACAACTGTAAACACTGACGCATGTAATAAGTGGAGAAATAAGTACGTAAGGATTTTTTAAAATGGATGAGGGTTGTAAACAAGTGGAATGAAGGATGTATAACAAATGGAATGATGTAAACATAGTGGAATGAAGGATGTAAACAATGGAATGAAGGATGTAAAACAGTGGAATAAGAAAACATGAATAAGCATGAACCAAGTGGATATGGGATGTAACAAGTGAAGAATGAAGTAACAATGTGTGAGATGACATGAAGGATGTAAACAAGTGGAATGAAGGATGTAAACAAGTGGAATGAAGGATGTAAACAAGTGGAATGAAGGATGTAAACAAGTGGAATGAAGGATGTAAACAAGTGGAATGAAGGATGAAAACAAGTGGAATGAAGGATGTAAACAAGTGGAATGAAGGATGTAAACAAGTGGAATGAAGGATGTAAACAAGTGGAATGAAGGATGTAAACAAGTGGAATGAAGGATGTAAACAAGTGGAATGAAGGATGTAAACAAGTGGAAGATGACAATGATGAAGATGTAAACAAGTGGAATGAAGGATGTAAACAAGTGGAATGAAGGATGTAAACAAGTGGAATGAAGGATGTAAACAAGTGGAATGATGTAAACAAGTGGAATGAAGGATGTAAACAAGTGGATGAGGATGTAAAACAAGTGGAATGTAACGGGAATGATGTAAACAAAGGTTAGGATGTACATAGTGGTAGAAGCGACTAAGACAAGGAAAAGATGCTTGAAATAAGATCAAGCATTATAAGAAGATTCAGAGGCGATGAGGTGCCAGGAGCTGGTGCTTGAACATCGGCAAGACAGTCGGCATGGATATTGTTTCTGAAAGGTACCATGCTGCATAGGCTCTATAACACCCTCCATAACACACAACTAACGAACCGACTGTCACCACCACTGTCACCGACCACATCACACAATTACACATGAACATACTCCACAACACATTAACCATTCAACCCAGTTCAACACCCTCTACAAGTGAATAAAATTCCACACACCTCACACAGCAGAACCTCATAATTTACACTTTTTACGTTCCCACTAACACCTCGATGTCCCCGTCACCACTTTCCGGGTTTAATCCATTAGACAATTCAATGTTTAATGTAGCGGAAGAAGGAGACGTGATTGTCCAACACTCTGGCTGTACAGCAAGATTTAGGTGACAGTGGTAGCAGGCTGTTTGACGCTCCGGCAGGTGCCACAGCTCCAGGTACCTATGGAATGTTTTTAAGTACCGTGGCGTCCTCTTGTTCTGAGAAGGACCCCTAGTCACCAGCACCACTCCATCCACACTGTCACCACCACTGTCACCACCACATCACCACCAATACCACCAGCACCACTACTCCCACAACCACCCATTAACCCACTCACACCCCAGTTCCAACACCCTCTCTCCAAAAAACTCCCCACCACCCTCACACCAGCAGAACCTCCCATATTTCTCCCCTCTTTCTCTCTCCCCTCCCTCTCCCTCTCTCCCCTCCCCACTTTCTCCCGGCGTTTTAATCCATTAAGACAATTCAAATGTTAATGTATCTGGGGAGAGGAGATGTGATTTCCCACACACTCTGGTCTGTCACCAGCACACGCATTTTATGGTGACAAGTGGCTCTAGCAGGCACTGTTTACGTCCAGGCTCAGGTGCCACAGCCTCCCAGTCAACCATTGAAAATGGGTTGGGCAAATATTTTTGTTAGTGGGTTTGTGTTGGAGAAGGACCTACCTAGTATGGGCCAGTAGGCCTGCTGCAGTGCTCCTTCCTTATGTTCTTCTGTATTAACAGTTGGAGTATAAAACTCAATGTACCCTGGCTGGAACAATTCACAACTAGTATTAGACACATGTACAACATCTGGGTATCTTTATTTATAGATGTTTCGCCCATCCAGTGGCTTTATCAATACAAGGACATTATATGAAGACTAATGAAGTATATACAAATGATGAGGTAATGAGTCCCTCAGCCTGATAGTCGGTGAAGATCACCGTAGTGTTGAAGAGTCTGGAACACAAGCAGTAAGACTGTCGCTTATATACTGGCGTCAGGTGAGGGACGTGTAGCAGACGATGACACTGTCACTGGTAGATGAGATCTTCCAGTGGAAGTAGATCATACCCGAGGATGGGCCGGTAGTAAGCAAGACGGTTGTGCAGATGTCCTCTGTACAAAGATTCTGTCATGTTGCAGTGTCTGACAAGTTGTTCCATCATGCTGCAGTGTCTGACAAGTTGTTCCATCATGTTGCAGTGTCTGACAAGTTGTTCCATCATGCTGCAGTGTCTGACAAGTTGTTCCATCATGTTGCAGTGTCTGACAAGTTGTTCCATCATGCTGCAGTGTCTGACAAGTTGTTCCATGATGTTGCAGTGTCTGACAAGTTGTGCATGAACTGTATCGTATACCATCTATGTCCTTGCATTGTTGAAGATTAAGCCACATGTGCAGCAGTTTGGTATCTTTATTGATGAAACATTTCGTCTACACAGTAGACTTCTTCAGTCAAATATAGAAGCAGCAGTAGTAATGAAACAATGCTGATGTAATCAGTCCATCAACTGGAGAAAGAGTATTTGAGGTGGTCAGTCCCTCAGTCTGGAGAAGACTTCAACTCCATGGTCTGGAACGAGCGTTCCAGACCATGATATAGGGTCGTCGACGTTTCTTCCCCAGGTCTCTGCGCTCTTCGCCCAAATCGAGCAAAGCGGCGGATATATTTCGCTTTAAGAGGTCAGGCACTTTTAGCGGAATTGCACATTTCAACTGATGTAAAGAATTCTTACGACGTTGCGAACTCCTTCCCACCTTCCATGAAATTTAGAAAACAATGATATACACAATACATAAATTTAGGATATACACAGATATACAAGGATATATACAGGGATATACAAAGATATACAAGGATATACAAGGATATACAGAGATGGACACTTCGATCACTTTGCGGGATCTTCTTCAACTGAAGAGGATCCCAGAAGGGGATCCCAGAAGGGGATCCGAGAAGAGGATCTCAGAAGATCCCAGAAGACGATCCCAGAAGAAGATCCCACAAGAGGATTCAAGAAGAGAATCCCAGAAGTTCCGAGAAGAAGATCCTCGAAGATCCCAGAAGAGGATCCCAGAAGAAAATCCTACAAGAAGATCCCACAAGAGGATCCCACAAGAGGATTCACAAGAGGATCCAAGAAGAGAATCCCAGAAGATCCCAGAAGAGGATCCCATAAGAGGGTCAAAATATATAGATCAATCAATCTCCTGGGTGACCGTCTCCTTGTGGGTTATTGCTGACCATATACACACATGTTAAAGGTCATTCCTCATCTTTGCCTCGAGTTCTCCTCTCCCTGGAACTTACTCTCGCCATCCTGGAGGGGCCGTGACCCCTAGTTGAGAACCACAGCTCTACACGTAACGTAAACATTAACTAAATAAATGCCTGTTCTATAGGGCGGATTTGAGCGAGATTTGCACATGTTAACAATGGTATAAAATACCGATAAATTGAATATTAAGACACCTGTGCAGCAGTTGGGTCTCTTTATTGAAACCTTTCATCAATAAAGATACCCAACTGTTGCTTATGCTGTATATTCCCATTGTTACCAGCAAACGGAAGTACTAAAGGCTTGTATGAAGCCTTTTATACGCAATTTAATACGTGTACATAAAGGCTTGTATGTCTTGTGGCCTTAAAGAGGGGTCCACGCCCCCTACCCTCTCAGAAACGGGCTCCTTCCCCTCTCCACAGTCACGGGGGCTACGCCCCCTCACCCACAGCAATTCACTCGATCGTCTGAACAATATCATGACGGATTAAGGGTCGTTAAGGGAAGGAGGGCCGTAAGGCCGGAACTCCCTGACGTTTGAAGGGTCTCAGTGGCCCTTATGAGAGGCGGAGGTGCCTGAGTTATGGCCCATGGCCCGCGGGACAAGACTTCATATGAGAAACAATATGTCTGCATTCCTGGCGGGCCATTACCAGCGGTCCAGCGATGACCCGCGAGAGGGGAACTTTGCGGGTTCATAACTTCCACGGGAGATGTGAGATGGGGGGGACTTGAACACCTCCACCCCACCCCCGACAACCCCCTCCCTCTCCCATCCCTCCCCCAGTATATCACACACCCTAGTACCTCACTCCCCCCAGGACTCCACTACACCAGTAAATCACCCCAGTAACTCACACCTCTACAATCACCCCTCTCCTCTCCACCAGTCCCTCACCCCTCTACAATCACCCCTCTCCCATCCCCCAGTCCCTCACCCCTCTCCCCTTTTTTGCATCGAGTCCGTAAAATCATAATCACCCATACAGACGTATGTATCTCCCAAGAGACGTACGTCTCTCCGACGCACGTCAATACATCAGTCGACGTCATCATCACAGAGATGAGTTGACCACACTGACACAGTGTTATGACCACACTGACACAGTGTTATGCCACACTGACACAGTGTTATGCCACACTGACACAGTGTTATACCACACTGACACAGTGTTATGCCACACTGACACAGTGTTATACCACACTGACACAGTGTTATGCCACACTGACACAGTGTTATACCACACTGACACAGTGTTATACCACACTGACACAGTGTTATGCCACACTGACACAGTGTTATACCACACTGA
>NC_069479.1:5041321-5071321 GCF_026875155.1 Cherax quadricarinatus
AAAATTTTTATTTTTTTTGGGGGTTTTTATATAGCCTTTTTTATTGGGCCCCCCCAAAAAAAAATTTTGGGGGTTTTTTTTTAAAAAAAAAAAAAATTTTTTTTTTGGGGGTTTTGGGGAAAAAATTTTTAAAGGGCCCCCCCAAAAAGGGAAACCCCAAAAAATTTTTTTAATTAAAACCCCCGGGGTTTCCCCCCCTATATTTTTTTTAATTTTTTTCCCCCGGAAATTTTAAAAAAACCCCCCCCCCCCCAAAAATTTTTGGGAAAAATTAGTAAAAAAGGGGGCCCCCTTTTGGGGGTTTTTTTTTTTTTTTTTTAAAAAAGGCCCTTTTTTTTCCCCCCCTTTTTGGGGGGTTTTTTTAATTCCCCCCTTTTTTTTTTTTTGGGGATTTTTTTTTTTGGGGGGTTTTTTTTTTTAAAATTTTTCCCTTTTTCCGGGCCCCTTTGGGGTTTTTAAAAAAGTATTTTTTTTTTGGGGGCCCCCAAAATTTGGGGGAAAAAAAAATTTTTTTTAAAAAAAAATTTTTTTTTCCCCCCCCCCTTTCCCCTTTTTTTTACCCCCAAAAACGCCCAATTTTTTTTTTCCCCCCCCAAAAAAAAATTCCCCTACACACCCTTTTCCCCCCAAAAAAAACCCCCTTTCTCCCTTACCCCCCCAAAAACCCCCCAAAAAAAAAAAAAAATTTTCAAAAAGGGGCCCAAAAAAATTCCCCGGGAAAATTTTTTTTTTCCCCCCCAAAAAAATTTTTTTTAAAAAAAAAAAAATTTTTTTTTTTAAAAAAAAAAAAGGGCCCAAAAATTTTAAAAAATTTTTTTTAAAACCCCTTTTTTTAAACCCCAAAATTTTAAAATTTTTTAAAAAAAAAGGGGGGGAAAAAAGGGGGGGGAAAAAAGGGGGGGGGGGAACCCCTTAAAATTTTTAAAAAAAAAAGGGGGGAAAAAACCCCCCCCAAAAGGGTTTTTTTTTTTAAAAAAAAATTTTTTTTTTTTTTTTATTACCGTAATTTTATCGGGGGGGGAAAAACCTTTTTTTCCAACAAAAGGGGAAGGGGGTTTAAAAAAAAAAAAAGGGAAAAAAAAGAAGAATTTTTGGGGGGGAAAAAAATTTTTAAAAAAAAAGGGGGGAAAAAAGGGGGGGGTTTTAAAGGGGGGGAAAAAAAAAAATTTTTTTTTGGGGAAAAAAAATTTTTTAATTTTTTGGGGAAAAAAAAAAGGGGGGGGGGGTTTTTTGGGGAATTAAAAGGAAAGTTTTTGTAAAAGGAAAAGGAAAAAAAATTTTTGGGGGGGGTTTTTTTTCCCCGGGGGGGGAAAAAAAATTTGGGTTGGGGTGGGGTTTAAAGGGAAAGTTTTTAAATTTTGTGGGGGGGGGTTTTTAAAAGGAAAATTTTTTTTTTAAAAAAAAAAATTTTGGGGGGGGAAAAAAAATTTTAACCCCTTTAAAACCCTTTTGAAACAGTAGTGTAGGGTAAAGAAAATTAGTGGTAACAGTAGTAGGGGTTGGGTGGTAACGTAGTAGTAGTAGTATGGGGGCGGTAACAGTAGCATACCCAGTAGAGGTCATAAGTAGTAGGGGGGGTTAACGTAGTATAGTATTGTGTGGTGGTATTGGGTAGTTACATTATTTAGTTAGTAGTAGTGGTGGTTGGTGGTAAATTTAGTGGTAAATAGTAGTAGAGTTCAGTATGTTGTTGGTGGGTGGTAAATATTTAGTAGCAGTAGTAGTAGTAGTGTGTGGTAAAGTAGTAGGTAGGGTATTTGGAGGTATAGTAGTAGCAGTAGTAGAAAAAGTAGTGGGTGGTGGTGGTAATAGTAGTAGTAGGTTTGGTAAGTAGTAGCAAGTGTGGTGGTGGTAAAAGTAGTTAGAAGTAGTGGTTGGTGGTGTGGTAGAGTATTTGGGTAGCAGTAGTAGTAGTGGTAAACAGTAGTAGTAGTAGTGGTGGTGGTGGTAATAGTAGTAGTTAGTAGAGTAAAGTAGAGTAGTAGTGGGGGTGGTGGTAGTTTTAGTAGACAGTAGTAGTAGTGGTAACGTATAGTAGTAGGAGTGGTGGTGGTAGTAGTAGTGTAACATTACTGTTTCACCACAGTTAAGTACAGCTGAGTGGGTAACAGCTGTAGTGTAATACTTTCCAGTTCTCACCATCAGAACGTTACATCTTGCAATGTGAAACGGATAAGCTGTTAAAACTTTGCACTGTGACTTGCTGAAGTTCTCTTTCTGATTGAACGACCTTGATAAATGCCTATGTTTATATACATAGTTGCCATGTGTGTACATATGTTTTTTAATTAAACATACATAGGTAAGGGGGGCCGAACACTGTCCTGAATACATTATTTTAATACTTCCTCTGTGTATTCTAGTTGCCCATTTATTTTCAAATATTTCCTTTACAAATTAAAGACATAGGGTCGGATGAAACGTGGGGCGCGGGAGGCGATGCTCCACTAGGGGGCGATGCCCATCCCAACTACTTAATAAAGGAAGTGTAAATGAGCCCGTATTAAAGGCAGTCTGTTTTAAATTATTGATTAAATTATTAATTATTTTTTATTATTATATATTTATTATCCGTAATGTCATGTAGAAAGATGGATCGTTAAACTCTGGGGTTAAGGAGCCAAGTAATGGTGAATGGAAGACAATAGTTTGATCCAAGAAAGGAAAAGAGGATCCCACCTTGAAGAACTGACGTGTGTGAAGGAGCCAGTGTTTACATCCCTCGGTGGATGTGAAGGAGGCAATGTTTACATTCCCTCGGTGGATGTGAAGGAGCCAATGTTTACATCCCTCGGTGGATGTGAAGGAGGCAATGTTTACATCCCTCGGTGGATGTGAAGGAGCCAATGTTTACATCCCTCGGTGGATGTGAAGGAGGCAATGTTTACATCCCTCGGTGGATGTGAAGGAGCCAATGTTTTACATCCCTCGTAGATGTGAAGGAGCAATGTTACATCCCTCGGTGGATGTGAAGGAGCCAGTGTTCACATCCCTCGGTGGATGTGAAGGAGGCAATGTTTACATCCCTCGGTGGATGTGAAGGAGCCAATGTTTACATCCCTCGGTGGATGTGAAGGAGGCAATGTTTACATCCCTCGGTGGATGTGAAGGAGCAATGTTTACATCCCTCGGTGGATGTGAAGGAGTCAATGTTCACATCCCTCGGTGGATGTGAAGGAGCCAATGTTTACATCCCTCGGTGGATGTGAAGGAGGCAATGTTTACATCCCTCGGTGGATGTGAAGGAGGCAATGTTTACATCCCTCGGTGGATGTGAAGGAGCCAATGTTTACATCCCTCGGTGGATGTGAAGGAGCCAATGTTTACATCCCTCGGTGGATGTGAAGGAGGCAATGTTTACATCCCTCGGTGGATGTGAAGGAGCCAATGTTTACATCCCTCGGTGGATGTGAAGGAGGCAATGTTTACATCCCTCGGTGGATGTGAAGGAGGCAATGTTTACATCCCTCGGTGGATGTGAAGGAGGCAATGTTTACATCCTCGGTGATGTGAAGGAGCCAATGTTTACATCCCTCGGTGGATGTGAAGGAGGCAATGTTCACATCCCTCGGTGGATATGAAGGAGCCAATGTTTACATCCTCGGTGGATGTGAAGGAGGCAATGTTTACATCCCTCGGTGGATGTGAAGGAGGCAATGTTTACATCCCTCGGTGGATGTGAAGGAGCAATGTTTACATCCCTCAGTGGATGTGAAGGAGCCAATGTTTACACCCTCGTGGATGTGAAGGAGGCAATGTTTACATCCTTCGGTGGATGTGAAGGAGGCAATGTTCACATCCCTCGGTGGATGTGAAGGAGCCAATGTTTACATCCCTCGGTGGATGTGAAGGAGCCAATGTTTACATCCCTCGGTGGATGTGAAGAAGCCCATGTTTACATCCCTCGGTGGAGGAAGGAGGCAATGTTTACATCCCTTCGTGGATGTGAAGGAGCCAATGTTTACATCCTTCGGTAGATGTGAAGGAGGAATGTTTACATCCCTTCGGTGGATGTGAAGGAGCCAATGTTCACATCCCTCGGTGGATGTGAAGGAGGCAATGTTTACATCCCTCGATGGATGTGAAGGAGGCCAATGTTTACATCCTCGGGGATGTGAAGGAGGCAATGTTTACATCCCTCGGTGGATGTGAAGGAGGCAATGTTTACATCCCTCGGTGGATGTGAAGGAGCCAATGTTTACATCCCTCGGTGGATGTGAAGGAGCCAATGTTTACATCCCTCGGTGGATGTGAAGGAGGCAATGTTTACATCCCTCGGTGGATGTGAAGGAGCCAATGTTCAACATCCTCGTGGATGTGAAGGAGCCAATGTTTACATCCCTCGGTGGATGTGAAGGAGCAATGTTTACAATCCCTCGGTGGATGTGAAGGAGCAATGTTTACATCCCTCGGTGGATGTGAAGGAGCCAATGTTTACATCCCTCGGTGGATGTGAAGGAGGCAATGTTTACATCCCTCGGTGGATGTGAAGGAGGCAATGTTTACATCCCTTCGGTGGATGTGAAGGAGCCAATGTTTACATCCCTCGGTGGATGTGAAGGAGGCAATGTTTACATCCTCGGTGGGATGTGAAGGAGGCAATGTTTACATCCCTCGGTGGATGTGAAGGAGCCAATGTTTACATCCCTCGGTGGATGTGAAGGAGGCAATGTTTACATCCCTCGGTGGATGTGAAGGAGCCAATGTTTACATCCCTCGGTGGATGTGAAGGAGGCAATGTTTACATCCTTCGGTGGATGTGAAGGAGGCAATGTTTACATCCCTCGGTGGATGTGAAGGAGCAATGTTTTACATCCTCGGTGGATGTGAAGGAGCCAATGTTTACATCCCTTCGGTGGATGTGAAGGAGGCCAATGTTTACATCCTTCGGTGGATGTGAAGGAGCAATGTTCACATCCCTCGGTGGATGTGAAGGAGCCAATGTTTACATCCTTCGGTGGATGTGAAGGAGCCAATGTTTACATCCTTCGGTGGATGTGAAGGAGCCAATGTTTACATCCTTCGGTGGATGTGAAGGAGGCAATGTTTACATCCCTTCGGTGGATGTGAAGGAGCCAATGTTTACATCCCTCGGTAGATGTGAAGGAGGTAATGTTTACATACCTCGGTGGATGTGAAGGAGCCAATGTTACATCCCTCGGTGGATGTAGAAGGAGGCAATGTTTACAATCCCTCGGTGGATGTGAAGGAGCCAATGTTTACATCCCTCGGTGGATGTGAAGGAGCCAATGTTTACATCCTCGGTGGATGTGAAGGAGCCAATGTTTACATCCCTCGGTGGATGTGAAGGAGGCAATGTTTTACAATCCCTGTTGGTGGATGTGAAGGAGGCCAATTTTCACATTCCCTCGGTGGATGTGAAGGAGCCAATGTTTACATCCCTCGGTGGATGTGAAGGAGGCAATGTTTACATCCTCGTGGATGTGAAGGAGGCAATGTTTAACATCCTCCGGTGGATGTGAAGAGCCAATGTTTACATCCTCGGTGGATGTGAAGGAGCAATGTTTACAATCCCTCGGTGGATGTGAAGGAGGCAATGTTTACATCCCTCGGTGGATGTGAAGGAGCCAATGTTTACATCCCTCGGTGGATGTGAAGGAGCAATGTTACATCCTCGTGGATGTGAGGAGGCAATGTTTGCATCCCTCGGTGGATGTGAAGGGGGTGGGAAGACCAATGTTTACATCCCTCGGTGGATGTGAAGGAGGCAATGTTTACATCCTCGGTGGATGTGAAGGAGACCAATGTTCACATCCTCGGTGGATGTGAAGGAGGCCAATGTTTACATCCCTCGTGATGTGAAGGAGGTAATGTTTTACATCCCTCGGTGGATGTGAAGGAGCCAATGTTCGCATCCTCGTGGATGTTGAAGGAGGCAATGTTTACATCCCTCGGTAGATGTGAAGGAGGTAATGTTTACATCCCTCGGTGGATGTGAAGGAGCCAATGTTCACATCCCTCGGTGGATGTGAAGGAGGCAATGTTTACATCCCTCGTGGATGTGAAGGAGCCAATGTTTACATCCCTCGGTGGATGTGAAGGAGCCAATGTTCACATCCCTCGGTGGATGTGAAGGAGCCAATGTTTACATCCCTCGGTGGATGTGAAGGAGCCAATGTTTACATCCCTCGGTGGATGTGAAGGAGGCAATGTTTACATCCCTCGGTGGATGTGAAGGAGCCAATGTTTACATCCCTCGGTGGATGTGAAGGAGCCAATGTTTACATCCTTCGGTGGATGTGAAGGAGCCAATGTTTACATCCCTCGGTGGATGTGAAGGAGCGAATGTTTACATACTTCGGTGGATGTGAAGGAGCCAATGTTTACATACTTCGGTGGATGTGAAGGAGCCAATGTTTACATCCCTCGGTGGATGTGAAGGAGCCAATGTTTACATCCTTCGGTGGATGTGAAGGAGGCAATGTTTACATCCTTCGGTGGATGTGAAGGAGCCAATGTTTACATCCCTCAGTGGATGTGAAGGAGCCAATGTTTACATCCCTCTGTGGATGTGAAGGAGCCAGTGTTTACATCCCTCAGTGGATGTGAAGGAGCCAATGTTTACATTCCCTCTGTTGATGTGAAGGAGCCAATGTTTACATCCTCGTTTGATTGAGAGCAAAAAATGTTTACAATCCCTCGTGGATGTGAAGGAGCCAATGTTTACATCCCTCAGTGGATGTGAAGGAGCCAATGTTTACATCCCTCAGTGGATGTGAAGGAGCCAATGTTTACATCCCTCTGTGGATGTGAAGGAGCCAGTGTTTACATCAGTCGGTGGATGTGAAGGAGCCAATGTTTACACCCTCGATGGATGTGAAGGAGCCAATGTTTACATCCCTCGGTGGATGTGAAGGAGCCAATGTTTACATCCCTCTGTGGATGTGAAGGAGCCAGTGTTTACACCCTCGATGGATGTGAAGGAGCCAGTGTTTACATCCCTCGGTGGATGTGAAGGAGGCAATGTTTACACCCTCGGTGGATGTGAAGGAGCCAATGTTTACACCCTCGGTGGATGTGAAAGAGCAGCTCGGAGACGCACTACAAACTGAAAACAAAAAAAACATTTATAAATACTCCACTTCAGACGAAATTAAAAATTTTCTTCTGTCTCCCCCCCCCCCCTACAAAAAAAAGTTTTCATTATTTAATTTTTCTCTAATTGTAAATCGGGAAGTCCAAAGTCTCAGAGACGCTGGATATTTAAATTTTCTTTTGAGTGTAAGCGACCCAAGCCTCGCGCGCCAAGTCGTTAAAATGCAATCAATTTTGTTTTCTCCTCGTATCCCCTCTGTCTCCTCCTCCTCCTGGTATCCCCTTTGTCTCCTCCTCCTAGTATCCCCTCTGTCTCCTCCTCCTGGTATCCCCTTTGTCTCCTCCTAGTATCCCCTCTGTCTCCTCCTCCTGGTATTCCCTCTGTCTCTTCCTCCTGGTATCCCCTCTGTCTTCTCCTCCTGGTATTCCCTCTGTTTCCTCCTCCTGGTATCCCCTCTGTCTCCTCCTCCTCCTGGTATTTCCTGTGTCCTGGTATCTCCGACTCCTCCCATGGGTATCTCCTCTGTCTCCTCCTCCTCCTCCTCCTGGAATCCCCTCTGTCTTCTTCTCCTCTTCCTCTTCCACTGGCGGACAACAAGAAGCCCAGATTAAAATCTGAAATCATTTAATTAGAGAAAGCAGTTTAATAGGGGAAACTGATGCTTACAAATTAGCGCCGGTTTTGTTTCATGGTGGGGAGGTGTTGGAGAGGTGGTGGGGAGGTGGTGGGGAGGTTGGTGAGAGCCTCTTATCAATATGCTAATGTTAGGACAATCCTGGACTGGCGAGAAGCGAAGGGAAATCTGTGTACACACACACACACACACACACACACACACACACACCACACACACACACACACACACAGGGATGTTAAGAAGTATTTCTTCAGTCATAGAGTTGTCAGGAAGTGGAATAGTCTGGAGAGTGAGATAGTAAAGGCAGGATCCATACATAGATTTAAGATGTATGACGAAGCTCATGAGCAGGGAGAGAGAGTGGACCTAGTAGCAACCAGCGAACAGGCGGGGCCAGGAGCTATGATTCGAACCCTGCAACCACAATTAGGTGAGTACACCACACACACATTGACACTCATCTAGTTGTCTCAGTGTATTTTTCACCGTCTTCTAAGTCTCTTGTTGTCATACAGAGGTACTATAGTGCTCAGGGTTGGAACCAGTACCTCCAGGACTTTCACTTGTAAATTATGACATACCCTTCTCGCCTGCGCTCCAAGGAATACAGTTGAAGGGATTTTAAATACACCCAGTACTTTAGATAATTGATTGAGTGTATTTAGGCAGTGCGAGTTCTCTAAGTTATCCAGCTCAGCAGTCTCGCCTGCCTTGAAGGATGCTGTCAGTATACAGCAGTATTCCAGCTTAGAGACAATAAGTGACTTGAAGAGTACCATCACTGGCTCAGCATCTCTTGTCTTGAAAGTTCTGCTTATCCAGTTTATCATTTTCCTTACGGTAGAATTGGCAATATTATTGTGATCCTTGAATGTGAGATCTTCTGACAACATTCCTCCCAAGTCTCGCACAAGACACCTTTACTTGGTTAAATAATTTGAGTTTGTCTTGTATTGCGTTTCAATCTTTATTTATTTTAATCTTCCATAGCAGAGCAACTGAAACTTGTCCTCGTTAAGCATTATATTGTTATTATATTGTTGTCTGGGGCCCACTGGAAGATTTGATATATATCCATAGAGATCCTGGTGTCATGAGCAAACGATTTGACGGTACTGTGATTCATGTCGTTGTCAGTGTCAGCTATAAGAATGAGAGGCAGAAATGGGACCAGTACTGTGCCTTACAGAAACAGAACTTTTTCACTGTGTCATCCTTCGACTTCACTGTTTACTATTGTTCTCTGGGTTCTATTAGTTAAGAAGTTTAATATCCGTCTTCCCAATTTTTCAGTTATTCCTTTTGCACGCATTTGTGTGCTATCACACCATGGCTACACTTGTCTAATGATTTTGTAAGATCACCTTAAACTACATTAGCATTTAGTTTCTCTTCCGGTGATGTAATGATGTAGCAGATGTGTAAGGTAGATATACCCTACCCTAAACCCATGCTGCCCTGGACTGTGAAATTGTTGTGATTCAGGTGATTGGCATCCTTGCTTCTTAGGACCCGCTCAAAGATTTTGATAATGTGTGAAGTTAGAGCTATTGATCTATAATTTTTTGGCAATTGCTTTATTGCCACCTTTGTGAAGTGGGGCTATATCAGCGGGTTTTAGTGACTGTGGGATAACACCCGTCTCCAGACTCCTCCATAAAACAATAAAGGCCGGAGATAATTGTTTCTTACAAATTTTGATGAATATGACGCTCCTGGGAGATGAATATGGATGTATACGGAGTTCCTGGAACAGGAAGCATGGATGTGTTGTCGATAGTTTTTTTCAAAGTCAACTGTAGTAAGAGCTATATAAGAAATTGTGGAGATATTAGCTGCGCTTCGAGTCTCTCTCATGACAGTCTCGTTGGAATCCTTGATGTGTAGACGAGTGAGTGGTTCATTGAACACAGACTCGTATTGTGGCTTCAGCACTTCACTTGTTTCCTGACTGTCACCAGTGTATGTTCCGTCTCCTTCAAGTAAAGGCCCTATATTGGGTCAGTGTTTTTTTTTGCTCTGCAGTCTGCATTAAGAGAAAAAGTATTCGGGATTTCTCTTAATTTTATTTATGGCTCTTTTCTCCCTCTGTCTCTCCCGGACTCTATGATGAGGTCAGTTTGTGCTCTATGTTCTGTATTTCTCTAACCAGGGCTTCCCGTCCTGCTAGAGTCTGCTAATATAAAATAACAGGAAATTGTGGAGATGTTGCAAGAATTTGGAAGTACAGCAAAATTAATGCCAATATACATCAATAAACAGTTACATCCTTGAGGTTACACAAAACAAAATAATTCTAAAAAATTACGAATTGCAGAATATTACTTATATAGGAGCCTTTGATATCTCTCGTCTTCACAAGTAGAGAGAGAAAGCCTATCTCTCTCTCTCTCTCTCTCTCTCTCTCTCTCTTTACACAGGGTTTTTACAAGGTTAGGTTTAGGTTCCTAACTTGATATGCAAGCTAAGAGCTGTTACCCACATTATCTCTCTCTCTCTCCCTCGAGTTAGCGTCTTCTTCACCGTCGAGGTATGTGTCTGGTGCAAGTTTCGAGCGCCAGTGAACTGACCCTCAGTGCGGTGGTCAGGTGGTCATACCAGTGTATCTCATCAACCTCGCAATTTATTTGCTCCCAGTTGTTCTTCTTGTCAATGAAATTGTTGAATTCATCCTCATGATTGATCGTGTTTCTGTGTCCCGGACCACTGTGCACACAGGTCTGTACCTCGATTATGTTGTGGCTGGAGACTGCAGTCTTCGACACTGTTACGTCCAGGAGCAGGTCCTCTTTGGTTAGTAAATACAAGGTTTAGAGTGCTTCCCAGTCTGGTGGGCTCAGCAGTCTACTGGCTTAAGGCGGATTTATTACAGAGGTTTAATAATTCTGTTGTGTGATGCCGTCCCTCTAAGCTAACTTCAGGGACTCTCCATATTTATAACCCTTGCTACAGTCTTCCATTTAAGATATCTCAAATTTAAGTCTCCCAGCAACAGGTTATTTGGAAAAGGGTTTGATAGGTTTTGAAAACAACGTTCGATCTCCACTGAGTCTTGAATACTGGGAAGCTGTGTCAAGTGTCTAATATACAATCACAACCAGGTTTCCTGGCTTTCGATTTTGACTGCATAAACTTCAACTACATCGTTTGTGGAGTCCAGTATCTCAGTACAAATAAACGACTCTCTAACATAGAGGATATAATCTCTCTTCCTGCCTGTTTTTTCCGGTAGTATCTACATAGACTGTATCCTGGAATCCATATTATTAAAACAGTCTGGTGAGTCTCTGTGAAAGCTACAAATATTACCTTTGACTCCGTGAGGCAAGAGGCGGGTGCACAGGGGCATAGCTGGAATTTAAAGACACAGATGAGCAACGAAATATTTTTCTAGCTTCGAGGTAATAAGCAAAAAAGATGACTTGGATAGAGAAGTTTTGTAGGCAGATTCCACACACAGCTTTAAGGGTAAGTACGATGAAAGTGGCCACTTAAAAAGTGTGTGTGTGTGTGTGTGTGTGTGTGTGTGTGTGTGTGTGTGTGTGTGTGTGTGTGTGTTTGTGTGTGTGTGCTCACCTAATTGTGTTTGTAGGGGTCGAGTCGCAGCTCTTGGCTCCGCCTCTTCACTGGTTTCTACTAGTGTGTGTGTGTGTGTGTGTGTGTGTGTGTGTGTGTGTGTGTGCACTCACCTATTTCTGGTTGCAGGAGTCGAGTCACAGCTCCTGTGTGTCTGTGTGTATACCATCTCCCTCTCCGTAATGTTCATCTCAGCACTCTCTCCGTCGACAGTGCACTCAGCAGAGGGCCGGAACCGAGTGCCATTGCACTCAGCAGAGGGCCAGACCCCGAGTGCCATTGACACTGTACCACCAACAGAACGCCAACATCAATTTGCATGATCGTTATCTCGTAGGTTTCCGGAAACCTTTTCAGCAGTTCTGAAACCACAAGTGATCACAATCACTGAATCAGTTCACTCGAAAATAAATATATATCGTACGAAAAGGAATAATGTTTCTTTAAACATCGCTCACTTCTCTCAAATGTTCGTATTTCCAAGCTCTAAGGCGATTTTTTTTCCCTTTTAACGGGGTGTTAAGTAAGGAAATTTGAAGATAGAGAGAACGTTTCGCTCACAGGTGACCTGTGACTGAAGTTCTATGCAGGGAGAAACACAACGTGGTAAAGCTTTACACAGAGCGAAACATGACTCGACAAAGCTCTGATCAGAGCGAAACATGGCTTGATAAAGCTCTATACAGAACGCTGCTGTTGAGGATTTTAAACAGCAAGAGCAGACAGAATTTCTCACCATGTAAACACATAGCACTGACGTCCCACGTCATCAAGATCCTAGAGGGAGTTTTACTAACAATGTTCATGAACGTCCTCACAACACCTGCACAGACCCAGGGTAACGAGGCCTCAGAGCAGGTCACTCCTGGCTCTTACAGTTGTTAGAATATTCACATACCGGCTGCTTCCCCCCCCCAATCCACCTCCTCTGCTGGATACTTTACTGAAGTATACTCAAGCCAAGAACATAAGAATATAAGAAAGAAGGAACACTGCAGCAGGCCTACTGGCCCATGCGATGTAGGTCCAATTCTCCCACCGGCTTATACCAATGCCTTAATTAACCTAGCCAGGTCAGTCACATTCACTTAAAGGAGGAACGCGGCATCTGACCTAGTAGTACAAACTAGTTAAGTCCAACTCACACCCACTCACACTCACTCATGTATTTATCCAATCTATTTTTAGAACTACACAACGTCTTAGCTTCTAAACCATACCACGGGCGGGATTTGAACCCGCGGTCAGAGAGTCTCAAAACTCCAGACTCTCTGACCGCGGGTTCAAATCCCGCCCGTGGTATGGTTTGTTTGCAATCGTGTCATGACGATTTCGTGAGTCTTAGCTTTTATGATGGTACTCGGGAGTTTATTCCACCCATGTGATGAGACACATGCACTTCTAGTAAGGGAATGTTTGACTTATACAAGTCTTCTTAACGTGTGCATGTGTACTTTGCGCCCTATTGTGTTTTCGCGTATGAATCTCAAACTTTCTTTCTCTTTCTTCCACTGGAAGGACCGCTATCTCATTGTACCGTGATAGGGGATATGCTTCGAGTCTTACTGGTTCTCATTCTGACGTCGAGCTGCCTCGTTATTCTACGTTAGCTTCCTTCTCGATGACAAGGCTAATCATATTGCTCATTTCCAGCCGTGGATGGTAAATCTGGTGTTATATATAGATGAGTCGGTTGCCGTGATGGAGTGGGGGCTGTCATGAACTCTGGTGTCTGGTAATCTCAGTACCATCCCTCATATTTACTCAGCTTGGACTCATCTCTGGCTGTCAGACTCAGCACAATCCCTCAGATCCAGCTGGGACTCACTCGTGATTCTGCTGATCCATTGGCTCGTGGTGAAGATCGTCTCCTTGATGTTACTATGGTACTCCCACGTACTGCATATACCTGGCTGGCGGCACATCTGTGTCTGTTACTCCTAGTCTACAACCCAAGCTGCCCCATGCTGGATGATGCTGTTGAACTCTCTTCTCCTCTACCCTCCAGTGTTTCGGTCTCCCCGTGCCAGATTCCTCCAGAATTGAGCTCGAGGAAAGGTACGACATCCTACAGTTCCAGTCCTTGCCAACGGCTCAGGTTTCGACCAAGACTTTCGCGTTCATATTCTCCGTGCCACGTATTCTTTTCCCCGTGTTATGTGTATTCCTTTCTCCGTGCCACGGACGGGTTGGTCAGTATCTGAGCGTCAACTGAACCTTTGAACACCAGAGACTTGTGAAAGCAGTGTTCATGCTGCAGAAACCGTCGTAACTTTTACAAAATCAAAAATAAGAAATCTACAGAGAGCGAAACGTGGAAGCGAAACGTTTCCCTAACGAAGGCTTATTCCGCTGTCTTCGTTTCACCTCAGGTGCAAAAACGGCTGCATCTGTTTACATGCTTACACAGCTATGATATCAAACTCACCGTTTTGTTTGCAGTTATATAATCCAAAGATCGGTGTTTTGTTTAGTCCTATAATTCAAACTTCGGTGTTTTATTTACAGTTTTATAATACAAACTTCAGTGTTTTATTCACAGTTTTATAATGCAAACTTCAGTGTTTTATTTACAGTTTTATAATACAAACTTCGGTGTTTTATTCACAGTTTTATAATACAAACTTCGGTGTTTTATTTACAGTTTTATAATACAACTTCATGTTTTATTCACAGTTTTATAATACAAACTTCGGTGTTTTATTCACAGTTTTATAATACAAACTTCAGTGTTTTATTCACAGTTTTGTAATACAAACTTCGGTGTTTTATTCACAGTTTTATAATACAAACTTCAGTGTTTTATTCACAGTTTTGTAATACAAACTTCGGTGTTTTATTCACAGTTTTATAATACAAACTTCGGTGTTTTATTCACAGTTTTATAATACAAACTTCGGTGTTTTATTCACAGTTTTATAATACAAACTTCAGTGTTTTATTTACAGTTTTGTAATACAAACTTCGGTGTTTTATTCACAGTTTTGTAATACAAACTTCGGTGTTTTATTCACAGTTTTATAATACAAACTTCGGTGTTTTATTTACAGTTTTATAATACAAACCGGTGTTTTATTTAGTTTATAATACAATCTGGGTGTTATATTTACAGTTTATATCTTCTAACTCTGTGTTTTATTTACAGGTTGTAAACGGTCCCGTCAGGATGAAGATGCTAGAAGTGGGTCCCCAGCCTCACCAGCCCGGGAGGAGCCCATCAGCCTGAAGGTGGGGGCCCCAGCGAGCCCCGATAACGCAGGGCCCACGCCCCCTCCACTCCAACCCAAAGAGGAGCCGCCCACGACCCGGGACGACCACCATAGCGACGACGAGGGACGACCCAGCAAGGCGTCGCGGCGGGAAGGTCCTGAGGAGGAGGAGGAGGAGGAGGCGTCGGCTCTAACGCCTCCTGGAGGAGGCGCTGAAGGAGGAGGTAAAATCTCCAATATGGAGACCCTGGTGAGGCTTTTCCCCGGGCGCAAGATTCAGGTGCTAGAGGCTGTGTTGCTGCGCTGCGGCGGGGACGTGCTGCGCGCCATCCAGACGCTGCTGTACGCCCTGCCGCCTGCGGCCGCCACGCCGCCGCCCCCGCCGCCGCCGCAGCCGCCGCAGGTACACCCCCATCACCACCATCACCACCACCACCACCACGAGAGCAACAACAACGAACAGCACCACCAGCAGCAGCACCACCAGCAGCACCACCAGCACCGCCCCTCACCACCACGGTCCCCAGACCTGCGTCAACACGACCTTCTGCCGGACCCCGCAGCCCTTAGGGCCTCTGCCTTCGCCCCCCTCACCCCCCCTACCCTAGCCAGGTTCCCCTACCCCCCACCCCACGCCCTCATGGGCCTCCACTACCCACACTTCCTACCACCCCGCCCAGAGTACTACCCACCCCTTAACCTCTCCTCCCACACCGCCACCCTCCTGGCAGCTCACCCGCCCTCCCCCCCACCCAGGGACCTTTCGGTCTCCCCGACATCTCAGCCAGACCAGGACACGGAGTGAGGCCGCCCACAGGCCGCCCACTCACGGACACACAGGCCGCCCACCTATGACACCCGCCCACTCATGGATCCAGAGAACGCCCACATATGACACTCGCCCACCTATGGACTCACAGGCCGCCCACTCACGGACCCACAGGCCGTCCATTCACGGACCCACAGGCCGTCCATTCACGGACCCACAGGCCACCCACTTTTGACACCCGCCCACACATAGTTGTCTTTACACCTACTATCACTTTTCACCTAGCAGTAAATAGGTACCTAGGTGTTAGTCGACTGGTGTGGGTGGCATCCTGGGGAAGAGCGTCCACAAGGGTAACAATCCACACTGCCTGGCTTTCCTGGGGTTCTTCTGGCTTAATAATTACCCTGGGGTAATTAACACCCTGGGTTAATTATTCTGGGTTAATTATCATCACTCATTATTCACCCTGAAGCCATAGATCCTCTTGCTTGGCATCGCTAGGCACTGCTTGGCACTGCTAGGCACTGCTTGGCACTGCTTGGCACTGCTAGGTACTGCTAAACAATGCTAGGCACTGTTAGACACTGCTAAACAATGCAAGGCACTGTTAGACACTGCTAGGCACTGCTAGGAACTGCTTGGCACTGCTAGGCACTTGCTAGGCCCTGCTAGGCACTTGCTAGGCACTGCTAGGCACCGAGAGGCACTTGCCAGGCACTGGGAGGCAATGAGTGGAACTTAAGAGGCACTTCACTCCATATCCACTCCTACCAACACCAAACTCCATTCAACGAACCTCCATGGAGGTACAGCAGGGAGGACACACACACACACACACACACACACACACACACACACACACACACACACACGTGTGTGCGTGCCCTGGGGGTCAGGATTTGTAAATATCCAGTACTTGTAAATGCTATTTACACCCAGAACCTCTGTGTTTTACAGTTTTACAGATGTAGCAGCGTGCAATAGTCGTGATTTACAGGTGATGGAGAATGTTGCAGAGGGTGGAGTGGGTGGTGCTGATCCCCCGCCCACACCACCCTCTCTGGTCTCCCACCAACCTTCCACCCTCTCTGATCTCCCACCCACCTTCCACCCTCTCTGGTCTCCCACTCACCTTCCACCCTCTCTGGTCTCCCACCAACCTTCCACCCTCTCTGATCTCCCACCAACCTTCCACCCTCTCTGGTCTCCCACCAACCTTCCACCCTCTCTGGTCTCCCACCAACCTTCCACCCTCTCTGGTCTCCCACCAACCTTCCACCCTCTCTGATCTCCCACCCACCTTCCACCCTCTCTGTTCCCACCCACCTTCCACCCTCTCTGGTCTCCCACCCACCTTCCACCCTCTCTGGTCTCCCACCAACCTTCCACCCTCTCTGGTCTCCCACCCACGTTCCACCCTCTCTGGTCTCCCACCAACCTTCCACCCTCTCTGGTCTCCCACCAACCTTCCACCCTCTCTGGTCTCCCACTCACCTTCCACCCTCTCTGGTCTCCCACAACCTTCCACCCTTTTGATCTCCCACCCACCTTCCACCCTCTCTGATCTCCCACCCACCTTCCACCCTCTCTGGTCTCCCACCAACCTTCCACCCTCTCTGGTCTCCCACCAACCTTCCACCCTCTCTGGTCTCCCACCAACCTTCCACCCTCTCTGGTCTCCCACTCACCTTCCACCCTCTCTGGTCTCCCACCAACCTTCCACCCTCTCTGATCTCCCACCCACCTTCCACCCTCTCTGGTCTCCCACTCACCTTCCACCCTCTCTGATCTCCCACCCACCTTTCACCCTCTCTGGCCTCCCACCAACCTTCCACCCTCTCTGGTCTCCCACTCACCTTCCACCCTCTCTGGTCTCCTAACTCCACCCTCTGGTTCCACCACCTTCCACCCTCTCTGTCTCCCACCAACCTTCCACCCTCTCTGGTCTCCCACCAACCTTCCACCCTCTCTGGTCTCCCACCAACCTTCCACCCTCTCTGGTCTCCCACCAACCTTCCACCCTCTCTGATCTCCCACCCACCTTCACCCTCTCTGATCTCCCACCCACCTTCCACCCTCTCTGATCTCCCACCCACCTTCCACCCTCTCTGATCTCCCACCCAAACCCTTTCCACCCTCTCTGGTCTCCCATCCAACCTTCCACTCTCTGGTCTCTCCCCCAACCTTCCACCCTCTCTGGTTTCCCACCAACCTTCCACCCTCTCTGATCTCCACCCACCTTCCACCCTCTCTGATCTCCCACCCACCTTCCACCTCTCTGGTCTCCCACCCACCTTCCACCCTCTCTGATCTCCCACCCACCTTCCACCCTCTCTGGTCTCCCACCTACCTTACATCCTCTCTGGTCTCCCACCCACCTTCCACCCTCTCTGGTCTCCCACCTACCTTACATCCTCTCTGGTCTCCCACCCACTTTCCACCCTCTATGGTCTCCCACCCATCTTCCACCCTCTTTGGTCTGCCACCTCACCCTGTCTCATCTCCCACCCGCTTTCCACCCTCTTTGGTCTCCTACCCACCTTTCACCCTGTCTGGTCTCCCACCCATCTTCCACCCACTTTGGTTTCCCACCTCACCCTGTATTGTCTCCCACCCACTTTCTACCCTCTTTGGTCTCCCACCCGCCTTCCACCCTCTCTGATCTCCCATCCACCTTCCACCCTCTCTGATCTCCCATCCACCTTCCACCCTCTCTGGTCTCCCACCCACATTCACCCTTCTGGTCTCCCACCCACCTTCCACCCACTTTGGTCTCCCATCTCACCCTGTCTGATCTCCCACCCACTTTCCACCCTCTTTGGTCTCCCATCTCACCCTGTCTGTCTTCCCACCCACTTTCACTCTTGGTCTCCCACCACCTTTCACCCTGTCTGGTCTCGCACCCACCTTCCACCCTCTCTGGTCTTCCACTCACCTTCCACCCTCTCTGGTCTCCCACCTACCTTACACCCTCTCTGGTCTCCCACCTACCTTACACCCTCTCTGGTCTCCCACCCACCTTCCACCCTCTATGGTCTCCCACCCATCTTCTACCCTCTTTGGTCTCTCACCTCACCCTGTCTGATCTCCCACCCACTTTCCACCCTCTTTGGTCTCCCACCCACCTTTCACCCTGTCTGATCTCCCACCCATCTTCCACCCCTTTGTCTCCCACCTCACCCTGTCTTGTCTCCCACCCACTTCCACCCTCTCTGGTCTCCCACCTACCTTCCACCTCTCTTTGTCTCCCACCCACCTTCCATCCTCTCTGGTCTCCCACCCATCTTCCACCCACTTTGGCCTCTCACCCCACCTTCTCTGGTCTCCCATCCACCTTCCACCCTTCTTGGTCTCCCACCAACCTTCCACCCTCTTTGGCCTCCCACCTACCTTCCACTCTGTCTGGTCACCCACCCACCTTCCACCCTGTGTGGTTTCCCACCCACCTTCCACCCTCTCTGGTCTCCCACCCACTTCCACCCTCTTTGGTCCCACCCACCTTCCACCTTCTCTGGTCTCCCACCCACCTTCCACCCTCTCTGTCTCCCACCCACCCACCCTCTGGTCTCCCACTACCCTCCCTCTCTTGGCTCCCACCCGCCTTCTACCCTCTCTGGTCTCCCACCCACCTCCCACCCTTTGGTCTCCCACCCACCTTCCACCCTCTCTGGTCTCCACCCACCTTCCACCCTCTCTGGTCTCCCACCCACCTTCCACCCTCTCTGGTCTCCCACCCACTTCCACCCTCTTGGTCTCCACCCACCTTCCCCCCTCTCTGGTCTCCCCACCACTTCCACCCTCTCTGGTCTCCCACCACCTTCCACCCTCTCTGGTCTCCCACCCCCCACCCTCTCTGGGTCTCCCACCCACCTTCCACCCTCTCTGGTCTCCCACCCACCTTCCACCCTCTCTGGTCTCCCCCCACCCACCTCCACCTCTCTGGCCTCCACACGCTCACTTCCCCCTCTCCTGTCCTCTCCCACCCACCTCCTCCCACGACCTCCTTCTCCCACCCCTTCCAACCCTCCTCCTCCACTTCCATCACCACCACCTCCATCCTCTCACTGTCCTCCACCACCTCCCCTCCACCACCTCTTCCACCACCCTTCTTTCCATACACCTCTCCTGGTCCCCAACTCCACCTTTACACCCTCCCCGCCTCCTCCTTCACACCACCCTCCACTCCTCCTCCTCTACCACCCACCCTTCCCACACCACTCCTTCTCCCTCCACCACCCTCCTCACCTCCTCCTTCTCATCACCTCCTCCTCCCACCACCTCCTCCTCCACCACCTCCTCCTACCACCATCCTCCTCTTCACCTCCCTCCTCTACCACCTCCTCTCCTCCTCCACCCTCCTCCATCACACCACCTCCTCTACCACTCCTCCTCCACCTCCTCTCTCCACCACCTCCTCCTACCACTCCTCCTCCACCTCCTTCCTCCACCACCTCCTCCATACCACCACCTCCTCCTCCTCCTCCCTCCTATCACACCACCTCCTCACTACCACCTCCTCCTCTACCACTCCTCCTCCACCACCACCTCCTCCTCCCACCTCCTCCCTCCACCACCACCTCCTTCCTCTCACCACCTCCTCACCTCCACCACTCACACCACCTCCTCCACCACCTCCTCCTCCTACCACCTCCTCTCTACCACCTCCTCCTCTACCACCTCCTCCTCCACCACCACCTCCTCACCACCACCTCCTCCTCTACCACCTCCTCCTCTACCACCTCCTCCTCCTCCACCACCTCCCTCCACCACCCCTCTCCACCACCTCCTCCTCCACCACCTCCTCCTCACCACCTCTTCTCCACTCCACCTCCACCCTCCACCTCCTGCTAATGTACCACAACAACTACATCAGCTTGGATCTTGTAACTACACTCTAGCTTACAGAAAGTTATGTAAATATACATTTGAATCTTGTTTATGTCCTTATCGCCTTACATCAAGGTAGTCACTCCAGAAGGAAACCTGCCCCTCATACCTCCAATGGCTGCCTTCTACAGATTTTTTAAACGCCTTGTGACTTACTGTGTATGTACCCCTGAAGGTGTATCTCCAGTGTATGTACACTGAAGTGTAACTCAGCTGTATGACCTGAGAGGTGTGTATCTCTCGTGTAGTACACTGAGAGATGTGTAGTCAGTTATGTACACTGAGAGGTGGTACTCAGCGTTGTACACTGAGATGTGTATGTCTCAGTGTATACACTGAGAGTGTGTACTCAGGTATGTCACTGAAGGTGTGTATCTCCAGGTATGTACACACTTTTACCAGGTCATTCCCTTGCTGTACTCTCCTGGAGAGGCAGAAGATCCTGTTAATACTCTTGGAATAATCTCTAGAGGGACTAGTCAAATCACACACAACAAACTACCTACAAATGCAAAAGACTTTCGTTACTCGTTTACGTGGGCCGCAGTAAACCTGTTGATCAGGCCCTGATCAGCTGTCGGACTGCGCGGGGCGTTACCCCGGAACCCCCTCCCGGTATAGGAGACTGCCCCTCATCATGTCTTCAAACCAGTACTTTCCTGGTCTGGGTTTGAGAAGAGACCTGCCTAATGTGTGCAGTAGCCTGCTGCAGTGCTACATACTACGCGTTATATCTTCTACTACTGTATTCGTTTGTATCTCCATGTGTATGTAGCAATCAAGAGGAATCTTATCAAATGCATCTTGTGTTGTAAATAGCCATGGAAGATGAGAGTGGATATACCATCAGTGTATGGACACTGAGAGGATGTGTATCTCAGTGTATGGAATTTACACAGAGAGGGTGATATTAGGTATGTAACTGAGAGAATTTTGGTGTATGTACAGTAGAAACTGAGAGGTGTGTATCTCAGCGTATGTACATGAAGATGTGTATGTCTCAGTGTATTACACTGAGAGGGTTTCTTCGTAGACTAAGGTTATTCTAGTTTGATAGAAAGGATTTTGTGTACACTGAGAGATGTGCTAGGAACATGAGTAGAAGGTATTCTAAGTTATAATGGAAGCAGCGGAAAAATCTGATAAATCTTGGAAATCTAGAGGGACTAGTCCCAAATCAGCACACGAAAATAACTCCCTACGAAAGCAAAAGACTGTTTCGTACATCGGTTTACGTGCGGCCAGCAGTAACAGCCTGGTTGATCAGGCCCTGATCAGCCTGGTCATGGACCGTGCCGCGGGGGCGTTGACCCCCGGAACCCCCTCCAGGTATAGGCAGACTGTTCCACTCATCCACTGCTCTTCCTGCAAACCAGTACTTTCCTGGGTCTGGGTTTGAGAAGGACCTGCCTAATGTGGGCCAGTAGGCCTGCTGCAGTGTTCCTACTCTCTTACGTTCTTATATCCTTTCTAAATCTAAACTTTTCAGTTTATATCTCCATGTTGATAGAGGCAACAAGAGGAATTATATACACAACACAGAGAGTAAATAGGAGAAGAATAGGAGAAGATGAGAGGAATTAACATAACACAGAGAGTAAATAGGAGAAGATGAGAGGAATTAACACAACACAGAGAGTAAATAGGAGAAGATGAGAGGAATTTGGTTGACATAATGGCTGATAAACACGCTAGATAACAGGGATATCTTGCTACTCCTACTTACACTTTGGTCACACTCACAGACATGCACATGCATATATATATACATACATCTAGGTTTTTCTCCTTTTTCTAAATAGCTCTTGTTCTTCTTTATTTCTTCTATTGTCCATGGGGAAGTGAAAAAGAATCTTTCCTCCGTAAGCCATGCGTGTCGTATGAGACGACTAAAATGCCGGGAGCAATGGGCTAGTAACCCCTTCTCCTGTAGACATTTACTAAAAAAGAGAAGAAGAAAAACTTTATAAAACTGGGATGCTTAAATGTGCGTGGATGTAGTGCGGATGACAAGAAACAGATGATTGCTGATGTTATGAATGAAAAGAAGTTGGATGTCCTGGCCCTAAGCGAAACAAAACTGAAAGGGGTAGGGGAGTTTCGGTGGGGGGAAATAAATGGGATTAAATCTGGAGTATCTGAGAGAGTTAGAGCAAAGGAAGGGGTAGCAGTAATGTTGAATGATCAGTTATGGAAGGAGAAAAGAGAATATGAATGTGTAAATTCAAGAATTATGTGGATTAAAGTAAAGGTTGGATGCGAGAAGTGGGTCATAATAAGCGTGTATGGGACCTGGAGAAGAGAGGAATGCAGAGGAGAGAGAGAGATTTTGGGAGATGTTAAGTGAATGTATAGGAGCCTTTAAACCAAGTGAGAGAGTAATTGTGGTAGGGGACCTGAATGCTAAAGTAGGAGAAACTTTTAGAGAGGGTGTGGTAGGTAAGTTTGGGGTGCCAGGTGTAAATGATAATGGGAGCCCTTTGATTGAACTTTGTATAGAATGGGGTTTAGTTATAGGTAATACATATTTTAAGAAAAAGAGGATAAATAAGTATACAAGATATGATGTAGGGCGAAATGACAGTAGTTTGTTGGATTATGTATTGGTAGATAAAAGACTGTTGAGTAGACTTCAGGATGTACATGTTTATAGAGGGGCCACAGATGTACAAGATCACTTTCTAGTTGTAGCTACACTGAGAGTAAAAGGTAGATGGGATACAAGGAGAATAGAAGCATCAGGGAAGAGAGAGGTGAAGGTTTATAAACTAAAAGAGGAGGCAGTTAGGGTAAGATATAAACAGCTATTGGAGGATAGATGGGCTAATGAGAGCATAGGCAATGGGGTCGAAGAGGTATGGGGTAGGTTTAAAAATGTAGTGTTAGAGTGTTCAGCAGAAGTTTGTGGTTACAGGAAAGTGGGTGCGGGAGGGAAGAGGAGCGATTGGTGGAATGATGATGTGAAGAGAGTAGTAAGGGAGAAAAAGTTAGCATATGAGAATTTTTTACAAAGTAGAAAGTGATGCAAGGAGGGAAGAGTATATGGAGAAAAAGAGAGAGGTTAAGAGAGTGGTGAAGCAATGTAAAAAGAGAGCAAATGAGAGAGTGGGTGAGATGTTATCAACAAATTTTGTTGAAAATAAGAAAAAGTTTTGGAGTGAGATTAACAAGTTAAGAAAAGCCTAGAGAACGAATGGATTTGTCAGTTAAAAATAGGAGAGGAGAGTTATTAAATGGAGAGTTTAGAGGTATTGGGAAGATGGAGGGAATATTTTGAGGAATTGTTAAATGTTGATGAAGATAGGGAAGCTGTGATTTCGTGTATAGGGCAAGGAGGAACAACATCTTGTAGGAGTGAGGAAGAGCCAGTTGTGAGTGTGGGGGAAGTTCGTGAGGCAGTAGGTAAAATGAAAGGGGGTTAAGGCCGCTGGGATTGATGGGGATAAAGATAGAAATGTTAAAAGCAGGTGGGGATATAGTTTTTGGAGTGGTTGGTGCAATTATTTAATAAATGTATGGAAGAGGGTAAGGTACCTAGGGATTGGCAGAGAGCATGCATAGTTCCTTTGTATAAAGGCAAAGGGGATAAAAGAGAGTGCAAAAATTATAGGGGGATAAGTCTGTTGAGTATACCTGGCAAAGTGTATGGTAGAGTTATTATTGAAAGAATTAAGAGTAAGACGGAGAATAGGATAGCAGATGAACAAGGAGGCTTTAGGAAAGGTAGGGGGTGTGTGGACCAGGTGTTTACAGTGAAACATATAAGTGAACAGTATTTAGATAAGGCTAAAGAGGTCTTTGTGGCATTTATGGATTTGGAAAAGGCGTATGACAGGGTGGATAGGGGGGCAATGTGGCAGATGTTGCAGGTGTATGGTGTAGGAGGTAGGTTACTGAAAGCAGTGAAGAGTTTTTACGAGGATAGTGAGGCTCAAGTTAGAGTATGTAGGAAAGAGGGAAATTATTTCCCAGTAAAAGTAGGCCTTAAACAAGGATGTGTGATGTCACCGTGGTTGTTTAATATATTTATAGATGGGGTTGTAAGAGAAGTAAATGCGAGGGTCTTGGCAAGAGGCGTGGAGTTAAAAGATAAAGAATCACACATAAAGTGGGAGTTGTCACAGTTGCTCTTTGCTGATGACACTGTGCTCTTGGGAGATTCTGAAGAGAAGTTGCAGAGATTGGTGGATGAATTTGGTAGGGTGTGCAAAAGAAGAAAATTGAAAGTGAATACAGGAAAGAGTAAGGTTATGAGGATAACAAAAAGATTAGGTGATGAAAGATTGGATATCAGATTGGAGGGAGAGAGAATGGAGGAGGTGAATGTATTCAGATATTTGGGAGTGGACGTGTCAGCGGATGGGTCTATGAAAGATGAGGTGAATCATAGAATTGATGAGGGGAAAAAGGGTGAGTGGTGCACTTAGGAGTCTGTGGAGACAAAGAACTTTGTCCTTGGAGGCAAAGAGGGGAATGTATGAGAGTATAGTTTTACCAACGCTCTTATATGGGTGTGAAGCATGGGTGATGAATGTTGCAGCGAGGAGAAGGCTGGAGGCAGTGGAGATGTCATGTCTGAGAGCAATGTGTGGTGTGAATATAATGCAGAGAATTCGTAGTTTGGAAGTTAGGAGGAGGTGCGGGATTACCAAAACTGTTGTCCAGAGGGCTGAGGAAGGGTTGTTGAGGTGGTTCGGACATGTAGAGAGAATGGAGAGAAACAGAATAACTTCAAGAGTGCATCAGTCTGTAGTGGAAGGAAGGCGGGGTAGGGGGCGGCCTAGGAAAGGTTGGAGGGAGGGGGTAAAGGAGGTTTTGTGTGGGAGGGGCTTGGACTTCCAGCAGGCATGCGTGAGCGTGTTTGATAGGAGTGAATGGAGACAAATGGTTTTTAATACTTGACGTGCTGTTGGAGTGTGAGCAAAGTAACATTTATGAAGGGGTTCAGGGAAACCGGCAGGCCGGACTTGAGTCCTGGAGATGGGAAGTACAGTGCCTGCACTCTGAAGGAGGGGTGTTAATGTTGCAGTTTAAAAACTGTAGTGTAAAGCACCCTTCTGGCAAGACAGTGATGGAGTGAATGATGGTGAAAGTTTTTCTTTTTCGGGCCACCCTGCCTTGGTGGGAATCGGCCAGTGTGATAATAAAAAAAAAATAATGGCTGATATAAATCCTGGTAACTGATACCTACAAACTGGTTGTGAAAGACAAGTGAGCGGACACTAGCACATATTTATCGGACAACGTTTCGGTCCTGGGACCAAAAGGTAAAGCACCACCTAGCTAGCAACACAGTAGTCGATAATTAAGACACATTTGCAACAGTTTGGTATCTCCATTGTTGAAACGTTTCGTCTACACAGTAGACTTCTTCAGTCAGATACAGAGAAAGGCAGAAGAAGAGGGTTTGAGAAAGACCTGCCCAGTATGGGCCAGTAGGTCTGCTGCAGTGCTGTAATCAGTCCATCAACCTTTGAGAAAAAGTAACTGATGTGGTCAGTCCCTCAGCCTGGAAAAGAGTTCAGCTCCATGGTCTGGAACGATGTGAAGCTGAAGGTGAGATGGCGGAACTGGGAGACGTTGTAGGGGACGGGATCCCACTAGTGGAAGTAAGAAAGCAGGTCCCTCTGGAATCCAACCCTTCTCACTTATAACTAGTAGATACGTGATGAAGTATGGAAGATGTCCTCTGTATCATGACACTGTTATGCTGCTGTGTCCAACATAACTGTCGGACACTGCAGCATAACTGATGGACCTACTTTCTTACCTCCACTAGTGGATCCCGTCCCCTGCAATGTTTTCGAGACTGTCCTAGGAGCTAGAGACTGTCCCTGAGCTAAAGACTGTCACAGGAGCTAGAGTGTCCCAGGAGCTAGAGACTGTCCCAGGAGCTAAAGACTGTCCCAGGAGCTAAAACTGTCCCAGGAGCTAAAGACTGTCCCAGGAGCTAAAGACTGTCCCAGGAGCTAAAGACTGTCCCAGGAGCTAAAGACTGTCCCAGGAGCTAAGACTGTCCCAGGAGCTAAAGACTGTCCCAGGAGCTAAAGACTGTCCCAGGAGCTAAAACTGTCCCAGGAGCTAAAGACTGTCCCAGGAGCTAAAGACTGTCCCAGGAGCTAAAGACTGTCCCAGGAGCTAAAGACTGTCCCAGGAGCTAAGACTGTCCCAGGAGCTAAAGACTGTCCCAGGAGCTAAAGACTGTCCCAGGAGCTAAAGACTGTCCCAGGAACTAAAGACTGTCCCAGGAGCTAAAGACTGTCTCAGGAGCTAAAGACTGTCCCAGGAGCTAAAGACTGTCCCAGGAGCTAAAGACTGTCCCAGGAGCTAAAGACTGTCCCAGGAGCTAAAGACTGTCCCAGGAGCTAAGACTGTCCCAGGAGCTAAAGACTGTCCCAGGAGCTAAAGACTGTCCCAGGAGCTAAAGACTGTCACAAGAGCTAGAGACAGGCTACTCTTCCCGCCCAGACATTCAGGTGAACCTGGTAACCATCACTTGGCCCCTCATAAGTGGTACTGTGTAAGATACTCCAATACCTGCTGGAATGTTGTGTACTGCGTAAGACATTCCAGTACCTGCTGGAAATATCCAGGTACTAGGTACAAAATATCTTTTTACCTAACAATCTTAATTATAAACATCCCTGTCATCTCTCCCTTCTGCCTACCCTTCCCCAGCACCTCTCCCTTACTCTTTTAGTACTCCCTTCACCCTAATATTTCCCAGTTTACCCTTCCTTCACCCTAACATTTCCCAGTTTACCATTCCTTCACCCTAACATTTCCAGGCCTACCCTCCCTTCACCCTACCATTTCCAAGCCTATCTTTTCTTTACCATCACCTCTACCCATTCCTTCCTCCCTCTCTATCTTTCCCTCCTCCCCTCCTTCATTCCCCCCTCCCCACCACCTCACCCTCCCCTCCCTCACTCAAGAAATGGAGACGTCTTCGCCCCTTTCTCAGAAAGAAAGATAAAAGAGAGATAGTAAGAAGAGGAGGCAGTACAAGGGTGTAATGACCACAAGGAGAGGCTGGAGGACCCGCAGGACGCGGGTAGGATCCGCTAGACCCGGTCACAGGACACCACAGGCACAGTATACAAGACAAGGGGGTATCCTTGCTCCCTCTCAAAGCTACCTTTGAGGACTCAAGTGTGTGGAAAACCACCGATTAAGAATGGTAGCCAGGGTCTCTCTGTTCATCTTTATAACCTTCTTTAACCCCCCACCCCTCTATCCCTGATTCCTCCCTCCTTCCAACACCCCCTACCCATCCATCCTTACCCTCCACGTCCCTTTCCTTCGTCGTCATCACTTTGGCTACACCATCAACTCAGTCGAGAAAGCTGGGAGATTACCATTGTGCTACCTCACAGTATACAGATAACTCGTACATAGGAGAGAGGATCTTACGACGACGTTTTGGACCCACTTGGGGACCATTTACAAGTCACACTAACACAGAAGAGTTCAGGTTCTTGTAGGGTCACACCAGGACGGGTCCTGGCCCAGGTCTTCTTGTGGTGACCCAACAGTGACTCCTGAAGAAGAGTCAGAGTTGGTACAAGTGATGTACTGTTTAGAGCCCTTATGACAGGGCAGCCGTAGGACAGGTGGAGCCCTATGACAGGGGCAGCTCTAGGACAGGTGGAGCCCTATGACAGGGGCAGCTCTAGGACAGGTGGAGCCCTATGACAGGGGCAGCCCTAGGACAGGTGGAGCCATAGGACAGGGGCAGCCCTAGGACAGGGGCAAGTGTTTGGTCTGACACACAGGTGAAGGTGTTTGGTCTCTTCTTAGAACACCTAATAACATACCCTGGTCCACCTACCTATATAAACGGCTACACTCTATCCTTCCCTCATACACAGAGTGTACTGCACTACCCACTACGATCCACCTCGTAATAATGTTGTTATAATTACCCACAATATGTTAAGTAAAAAGACGTGTGCAGCTAATGCTACATTTTATTGTAGCAACGTTTCGTTCTCCAGGAGTTTTGTCAAGCCGATATCTGGA
Source organism: Cherax quadricarinatus (assembly GCF_026875155.1). Lineage (NCBI taxonomy): Eukaryota > Metazoa > Arthropoda > Malacostraca > Decapoda > Parastacidae > Cherax > Cherax quadricarinatus. Next base: position 5,069,482 of record NC_069479.1, read on the forward strand.
AAAGAGTCACAGAAAACAGGTCACATTATATTTAAATACCATAAACAATTATTCACTTATTTATTGATAATACCAGACACGTATATTCATTGTTAGGTTAGGTTAGTCTAGGTTAGGTTAGTCTAGGTTAGGTTAGTCTAGGTTAGGTTAGTCTAGGTTAGGTTAGTCTAGGTTAGGTTAGTCTAGGTTAGGTTAGTCTAGGTTAGGTTAGTCTAGGTTAGGTTAGTCTAGGTTAGGTTAGTCTAGGTTAGGTTAGTCTAGGTTAGGTTAGTCTAGGTTAGGTTAGGTTAGTCTAGGTTAGGTTAGGTTAGTCTAGGTTAGGTTAGGTTAGTCTAGGTTAGGTTAGGTTAAATGAGGTGAGGTTTATATTGTTACTTTCTCGCCTGTGACCTTTTTCTTCCTGGATCCGTCTTCAAGACTAAGTTTGTAGATGGTGAAGATTAATAAAACCACTGGAAGGCGAAACGTCTACATATAAAGATACCGAAGATGTGTAATTCCTCACAGGCGACATTTAACCATAATGCGCCCGTCGTGTGGTAGATAGGTTGTAAACCCAGTAGCCTAAGCAACCTGACCGCCTCTGGTTTTTCTCCACTACCTTCAGTGTCTAAGTAAAGGGTAACTACTCCAGTCTCGGTGGACGCTAACGACACAGTGAAGAGAGGAAGGGCAAGAGTATTGAGTGTAGAGGATCACTCACCTGTTTGAAGCACTGCCATTACCTGTAGGACACTCATCTCCCTTGTGTCCTATTCTCCATACCTTCTCCCCCTCTCTCTATTTTTACCTCCCTCCCCTCCTTCCCTCCGTTTCTCCCTCTCCCTGCCTTCGCCTGAGCACCTGACCCATGTATCTCCTTCCCCCGAGTTTCGAAAATGAAACGTAGGTACCTAATTTCCGCCTCGCATCACCTGACAGTTCTTGATTCATGGCCACCAAGTAATCCCTATCGCACACCACTCAAAAATTATTGTCCATTTTGACCACAAATCTTTTTTCCCCCCAAAATATCTTATGGGAACAAACAGACAGGTGGAGCTCCAGAAGGGTCCGTGTCTCTCGTGACCTTAAGTCTCACGCTACCTAGGGAAGCACTGGGAGTTTGAGCCTTGAGGCCCTTGTTGGAGTGCCTTATTGATGCCCCGACATGCCCATGAGAGCATCCTTTTGATTGGCTGACCCTGGCTTTGTGTGTAGGATGCCCGAGGAACAGGTTGAGGGAGGCTGGATGCTGCGCATCTCTCTCTCCCTGTAACCAAATAGATTTCCATCTTGTTCATCTCCAGGTTGATGCCAAGACACTGTACGTACGGCAAGGATCTGTCCTGACACTGTCCTCCAGTGTGGCTTTATTACATCCATAGTGTGGGTGTATCACCCCACAGTGTGGCTGTATTACCCCACAGTGTAGCTGTATCACCCCCACAGTGTGGCTGTATCACCCTACAGTGTGGCTGTATCACCCCACAGTGTGGCTGTATCACCCCCACAGTGTGGCTGTATCACCCTACAGTGTGGCTGTATCACCCCACAGTGTGGCTGTATCACCCCCACAGTGTGGCTGTATCACCCCACAGTGTGGCTGTATCACCCTACAGTGTGGCTGTATCGCCCCACAGTGTGGCTGTATTACCCCACAGTGTAGCTGTATCACCCCCACAGCGTGGCTGTATCACCCCACAGTGTGGCTGTATCACCCTACAGTGTGGCTGTATCACCCTACAGTGTGGCTGTATTACCCCACAGTGTAGCTGTATCACCCCACAGTGTGACTGTATCACCCCACAGTGTGGCTGTATTACCCCACAGTGTGGCTGTATCACCGTACAGTGTGACT
>NC_069479.1:5076321-5101321 GCF_026875155.1 Cherax quadricarinatus
ACATATATATCAATATTGGGCACGACATATATACCAATATTGGGCACGACATATATACCAATATTGGGCACGACATATATATCAATATTGGGCACGACATATATACCAATATTGGGCACGACATATATATCAATATTGGGCACGACATATATACCAATATTGGGCACGACATATATACCAATATTGGGCACGACATATATACCAATATTGAGCACGACATATATATCAATATTGGGCACGACATATATACCAATATTGGGCACGACATATATACCAATATTCTTTTCATCTCCCCTCCCCACTTCCCCTACCACCACTCGTTTCCTCTCCCAGCCTCTTCTCCCCTCCCAACCTACACTCCCCTCCCCCACCTCCACAATCCTCCTCTTCCCTCCCCACTTTCCCTCCCCTCCTCACCTCCCCTTCCCCTCTTCCCCTCCCTCCTCCACCTCCTCAACTGGTGACCAGGTTACTCAAAAAAGAGCAAAGAAATAAGTTCTCTTACCCTCTTCTCTCCTTCCTTCCTCCTACCTAACCCCCTACCTCCCTCCTTACTCCTCTGCCTATCCACCCCTCCCCTACTTCCTCCCTCCCTCCCCTCCTACTTCCCTCCTGCCCTACTCTCACCCCTCCCCTACTTCCCTCTGCCCTACCCTCACCCCTCCCCTACTTCCCTCCTGCCCTACCCTCACCTCCCTCCCTCTACTTCCCCTCCTGCCCTACCCTCACCCCTCCCCTACTTCCCTCCTGCCCTACCTCACCCCTCCCCTACTTCCCTCCTGCCCTACTCTCACCCCTCCCCTACTTCCCTCCTGCCCTACCTCACCCCTCCCCTACTTCCCCCCTGCCCTACTCTCACCCCTCCCCTACTTCCCTCCTGCCCTACTCTCACCCCTCCCCTACTTCCCTCCTGCCCTACTCTCACCCCTCCCCTACTTCCCTCCTGCCCTACTCTCACCCCTCCCCTACTTCCCTCCTGCCCTACTCTCACCCCTCCCCTACTTCCCTCCTGCCCTACTCTCACCCCTCCCCTACTTCCCTCCTGCCCTACTCTCACCCCTCCCCTACTTCCCTCCTGCCCTACCTCACCCCTCCCCTACTTCCCTCCTGCCCTACTCTCACCCCTCCCCTACTTCCCTCCTGCCCTACTCTCACCCCTCCCCTACTTCCCTCCTGCCCTACTCTCACCCCTCCCCTACTTCCCTCCTGCCCTACTCTCACCCCTCCCCTACTTCCCTCCTGCCCTACTCTCACCCCTCCCCTACTTCCCTCCTGCCCTACTCTCACCCCTCCCCTACTTCCCTCCTGCCCTACTCTCACCCCTCCCCTACTTCCCTCCTGCCCTACTCTCACCCCTCCCCTACTTCCCTCCTGCCCTACTCTCACCCCTCCCCTACTTCCCTCCTGCCCTACTCTCACCCCTCCCCTACTTCCCTCCTGCCCTACTCTCACCCCTCCCCTACTTCCCTCCTGCCCTACTCTCACCCCTCCCCTACTTCCCTCCTGCCCTACCCTCACCCCTCCCCTACTTCCCTCCTGCCCTGCCCTCACCCCTCCCCTACTTCCCTCCTGCCCTACTCTCACCCCTCCCCTTGTCTAAGAACCATTCCTCAAGTAACTGGTTTCCCGTCTAGGGTACTGTTGTTACTAGGTGCTGTTATTAAATACTGTTGTTACTAGGTACTGTTGTTATTAAGTACCGTTGTTACTAGGAACTGTTGTTATTAATGTACTGTTGTTACTAGGTACTGTTGTTATTAAGTGCTGTTGTTATTAAGTGCTGTTGTTACTAGATACTGTTGCTACTAGGTACTGTTGTTACTAGGTACTGTTGTTAATAGGTACTGTTGTTACTAGGTACTGTTGTTAATAGGTACTGTTGTTAATAGGTACTGTTGTTACTAGGTACTGTTGTTAATAGGTACTGTTGTTAATAGGTAGTGTTGTTACTAGGTACTGTTGTTATTAAGTACTGCTGTTGCTAGGTACTGTTGTTAAGTACTGTTGTTGCTAGGTACTCTTGTTAATTGCTGTTACTGGGCACTGTTGTTACTAGATACTGTTGTTTATAGGTAGTGTTGTTACTAGGTACTGTTGTTATTGTGTACTGCTATTACTGGGCATTTCTCTTACTGGGTATCCCAGTTTCTGGGCATTTCTGGTAAATGATATCCTCCCTTCCCTCTCCTCCCTTCCCCCTTCCCCCTTCCACCTTTCCCGTCCCACCTTCCCCCTCCTACCATTGTGTACTAACAGATTTAGGGAAGAAGAGGAGGATGGATCCACTTATTACCCTGTGTCTATATTGATCCCAGACAACACTCCTCTGATCCTGATCCTGGGATCACTTTGATGGCTTCTTACCTCACCTGCGTAGGAAGGTGAGGCCACACCTGGGGAGGAGAGGAGGATGTCTTAGCTGGGGAGGAGGGGAGGAAGTCCTGACTGGGGAGGATGGGAGGACGTCCAGATTGGGGAGGACAGGAGGATGTCCTGGCTGAGGAGGAGGGAAGGAAGTCCAGGCAAATGTACTCTCTCCCACAAGAATGAAATTGTGTGGAACAGTGTTGCTGAGACAGCAGCTGACGAGACTGAGCCAGTTCGAAAGTGACAGTACTGAAAGCCACTCTTAAGTGAGGCTGTTGTACAGTCAGATCAGAAGCCAGCTGTGACGGATCAGCTGAGAAAGGAAGGAAGGAAGAGAGCTCACAAGGAATGCCAAGGAAGGCTACAAGGAACTAAAACACTTTAAGGAAGTATTCTCTGAGGAATCAGGAGCACCACCGGAGTCAAAGAGTGAGAGTGCACCACCGAATACTGATGTACCTTTACCTTTGCTATACCTTTGATGAGTTCTGAGAGTTTTTCTACTCCTGGAGCCCGGCCATGGACCAGGATCCTCTGGTGCTTGCCTGGTCAACCAGGCTGTTGCTGGTTGTGGTCCAGAGCTCCACATATGCATCACAGCCTGGTTGAGCTGGCACCTGGTGAAGATACTTGTCCAGTTTCCTCGTGAGGACTTCTACACTTGTCCCAGCAATGTTTCTGATATCTTCTGGTAAGATGAAGAATAGTCTGGGGCCACGGATGTTGATACAATGTTCCCTTATTGTGCCCACTGCACCCCTGCTCCTCACTGGATTTATTTTGAACTACCTCCCATATATCGCTCCAATATGATGTAATTGCAGCGTACAGATTCGGGACAAGGCCCTCGAGTACTGGACACAATGAATACAACAGGAGAGAAGGCGAGAGAAAAATCTGAGCAAACTACCGAGTGAGCTAGAGACCTCGAACGCAATGAAACCAGGAAATGTCTCTCTCTCTCTCTCTCTCTCTCTGGGTTCTCAAAGAAGGAACACAGTGTGCAAGGTGGAGGACGGCAGCTGTCGGTGGTGTGGAAGACTCCAAATATAGATGCAATGCTTATGACTGGGGAGATGCAAGTCAGTGTCTCGGACATACATACACTATGTGAAGGATGTGTAGAGGCTCATTAGAAGAGTGGTGAAGCACCTGGTAAGGACTGGTTTCTTCAACAACAATCAGGTGGGAGTTAGGGAGGTTAAATCCAGTCTCTCAAACCTGCTTGAGTTCTATAACATCACGGCAACAGAAGTGAGGCAAAAGAGAGAGAGAGAGTAAGAAGGCTTTCATCACAGTACCACACAAGAGACTGGAACAAAAGCTGAATAAACAGGCAGGAATAACATGGAAGGGACCAACAATTGATCCAGACATATACCTCACAGGAAGGAAACAGAGAGTGACTGTCCCGGGAAGAGGTGACAAGCGGGCTTCCACAAGGGGCGATAATGGAACCGGTACTATTCCTGGGATACATGAATGAATGACTTGACGTAAAAGACAGGTTCAGGAGCAGAGGTCGGGTTCCCTGGCCGCCAGATATATGTCTAATCTGGCATGATTTGGCTAGTACTGCCTACTTTGTCCTAAATTTCGTGGGTTCGAGCCTCCTCTGGCCTGAGATAAATGCTTCCATACAAACATACATACATACTTACATACGTCTAGACAGACAGACAGACAGACAGACAGACAGACAGACAGACAAGACGCTGCCCAGGTCTACTTAAGCATTTACTTAACAATAAGCCACATTAGCCCAACCTCGTTAAAAAGGTTGGTATCACTTTACTCTGTAAAGTGAATTTTCCCTCCCTCCCTCCCTCCCTCCCTCCCTCCCTCCCTCCATCACTGTTCCATCATGTCTAGTAATCCTCTTCAGAAACTGATACCATCATCGTCCAGAAGGATTCAAACCTTCTGAGTTGAAGCTGGTGTGTTGAAGCTTGAGGGACGAAGCTTGTTTGTTGAAGCTTGGGGATGAAGCTTGAGGGATGAAGCTTGTTTGTTGAAGCTTGTGGGATGAACTAAGTGTGTTCAAGCTTGTGAGATGAAGCTTGTGTGTTGAAGCTTGTGAAATGAAGCTTGTGTGTTGAAGCTTGTGAGATGAAGCTTGTGTGTTGAAGCTTGTGTTACGAAGCTTGTGGTATGAAGCATGTGTTATGAAGCTTGAGGGATGAGGTTTAAGGGATGAAGATTGTGGTATGAAGCTTGAGGGACGAAGCTTGAGGGATGAAGCTTGAAGAATGAAGCTTGTGTTATGAAGCTTGTGGTATGAAGCTTGAAAGATGAAGCTTAAGGGTTGAAGTTGGGGGGATGAAGTTTGTGGTATAAGCGTGGTATAAAGCTTGTTTATGAAGCTTGTGGTATGAAGCTTGAAAGATGAAGCTTGAGGGATGAAGCTTGAAAGATGAAGCTTGAGAGATGAAGCTTGTGGCTGAAGCGGGGGGGTATGAAGCTTGAAAGATAATTTGGGGATGAAGCTTGAGGGATAAGTTTTGGGGGATGACTTGAAAAGAAAGCTTGAGGGAAAAGCTTGGGGGATGAAGTTTGGGGGATGAACTTGTGGAAAAAGTTTTGGGGGGATAAAAGCTTGGGGAAATGAAGCTTGAAAGTAAAGCGAGGGATGAAGCTTAAGAGAAGCTTGGGGGATAACTTGTGGGATGAAGTTTAAAAGAAAAGCTTGAGGGATGAAGCTTAGGGATGAAGCTTGTGGCATAATTTGAGGGATGAAGCTTAAAAAGAGAAGCTTTGGGGATGAAGCTTGGGGTAAGCTTGAAAAGAAGCTTGAGGGAGAATTTTTGAAGACGAAGCTTGGGGTGAAGTTTGGAAGATGAAGCTTGGGGATGAACTTGGGGGATGAAGCTTTGGTTAAGCTTTGTGGTATGAACATGAGGGATGAAGCTTGAGGGATGAAGCTTGGGGATGAAGCTTGGAAGATAACTTAGGGATAAAGCTTGAGGGATGAAGTTTGGGGGGTTTAAAGCTTGGGGGATAAAGCTTGGGAATGAAGTTTGGGGGATGAAGCTTGAGGGAGAAGCTTGAGGGATAAACTTAGGAATGAAGTTTGGATGAAGCTTGTGGCAGAAGCTTGAAGATGAAGTTGGGGGATGAACTTGGGGGATGAAGCTTGTGGGATGAGCTTGAAAAATAAAGCTTGAGGGATGAAGCTTGAAAGATAAACTGAGGTTGAAGCTTGGGGATGAAGCTTGGGGAAATGAAGCTTGAAAATAAATTGGGGGATGAAGTTTGAAAATAAAAGCTTGGGGGATGAAGCTTGTGGATAAAGCTTGAAAGATAAAGTTGGGGATGAAGCTTGGGGGATAAGCTTGTGGCTAAAGCTTGGGGGATAAGCTTGAAAGATGAAGCTTGGGGGGGATGAAGCTTGTGGTGAAGCTTGAAAATGAAGCTTGAGGGATGAAGCTTAAAGACGAACTTGAGGGATGAAGCTTGAAGATGAAGCTTAGGGATGAAGCTTGAGGGATAAGCTTGGGGTATAAGTTTGGTATAAAGCATAGGATGAATTTGAGGGAGGGAAGCTTTGGTTTAAAACTTGGGAAGATGAAGCTTAGGGAGAAGTTGGGGGATAAAGTTGGGGGATGAAGTTTGGGGATAAAGCGAGGAATGAAGCTTGAGGGTGAAGCTTGGGGGATAAGTTTTGGGGATGAAGCTTGAAAATGAAGCATGTGGGAAACTTTGTGGCATGAAGCGAAAGAAAAGCTTGAGGGATGAATTAGGATAAAGCTTGTGGGATAAGCTTGAAAGTGAAGCTTGAGGATGGGGGAAAAAGATGAAGTTAGGGATGAAGCTTTGGGATAAATTTGAAAGATGAAGTTTTGGGGGATGAAGCTTGTGGTATGAAGCTTAGGGATGAAGTTGGGGATAAGCTTGTGGGATAAAGCTTGGGGGATAAAGCTTGAGGGAGAAGCTTAAAGATGAATCTTGAGGGAGAAGCTTGTGGGATGAAGCTTGTGGGATGAAGCTTGGGGGATGAAGCTTGAGGGATGAAGCTTGTGGGAGAAGCTTGGGGATGAAGCTTTGGGATAACTTGAGGGATAAAAGCTTGTGGTAAAAGTTGGGGGATAAGCTTGGGGGATGAAGCTTGTGGGATAAAGTTTGAGGGATAAGCTTGAAAGATGAAGCTTGAGGATAAACTGTGGTATAAGTTTGAGGGTTTTAAGTTTGTGGTGAAGCTTGGGTATGGCTTTAAAGATAAAAGCTTGAGGATGAAGCTTGGGGGATGAAGCTTGTGGTAAAGCTTGGGGGATGAAGTTTTGGGGGGATGAACTTAGGGATGAAGCTTGGGGATAATTTGAGGGATGAAGTGAAAGATGAGCTTGGGGGGGATGAAGCTTGTGGGATGAAGTTTGGGGGATGAAGTTGGGAATGAAGCTTGGGGATGAGGCTTGGGGATGAATTTTGAGGGATGAAGCTTGAGGGTAAGCTTGAGGGATAAAAGTTTGTGGGATGAAGCTTGAGGGAGAAGTTGGGGGATGAAGCTTGTGGATGAAGTTGTGGGATGAAGCTGAGGGATGAAGCTTAAAAGATGAAGCTTGAGGGATGAAGCTTGTGGTAGAAGCTGTGAGGGATGTAAGATGTGGGATGAAGCATGTAAGGACTGTATACTTGAAAGATGAATCAGGGGGAAAAGTTGGTAAAGGTTATAGCTCTCAAACCTGCTTGAGGTTGAATGAAATCCGCAAAGGAAAGTGTGGGATGAAGCTGAGGGAGAGAGTTGTATGAAGCTTGTCATCAGGATAAACGAGGGAGAATTTGGGAAAAAGTTTGAGAAAAAGCGGTGGAATAACATGAGGGATGAAGCATTGAAAGAGATAACCTCACGGGGAAGGGAAGCATGTGGGATGACTGTGGGGAAGCTGGTGAAGGGGCTTCCAGAAAGGGGGAATGGAAGCTGGGATGATCCTGGGGATAACTTTGGGGGAATGACTTGACGTATGAAGGCTTGAGGATGAAGCTTGTGGGTTAAGCTGGGGAGAATTTAGGTGAAGTTTGGGATGGATTTGGCTTAGTGAGTGCCACTTTGTGACTAAAAATCTTGTGGATAAAGCCTTTGGCCTGAGAAAAGCTTCCTGAATTGAAACATTTGAATACTTCTGAGGAGAAGCAGAAGAGGGCAGACAGACTTGAGGATGAGACGTTTGAGGGATAACTTAATGCATTTAACTTAAAATAAGCTTAGGATGAAGCTTGAGTTAAAAAGGCTTGGTATAAACTTAATAACTTGAGGTGAATTCCTTGAGGGATTGACTCCTTGGATCCAGCTTGAAAATAAACTTGATGGATGAAGTTAAATCTTTCAGAATGAACTTGAGAGGATTCAAAGCCTTCTGGATGAAGCTTGTGATGAAGTTTGAGGGATGAAGCTTGTTTGTTGAAGCTTGGGGGATGAAGCTTGAGATGAAGCTTGATGTTGAAGCTTGTGGGATGAAGCTAAGATGTCTTGAGGGTTGTTGGGGGATGAAGCTTGTGGCTTGAAGCTTGTGAAAGATAAGCTTGGTGTTGAAGCTTTGTGGGATGAAGCTTGGGTGTTGAAGCTTGGGGTTATGAAGCTTGTGGATGAAGCAGTGTTATGAAGCTTGGGGGAATGAAGGCTTGAAGGGATGAAGATTGTGGTATGAAGCTTGGGGGGAAACGAAGTTTGTGAAGGGATGAAGCTTGAAAATGAAGCTTGTGGTTAATGAAGCTTGTGGGTATGAAGCTTGAAAGATGAAGCTTAGGGTGAAGCTTAAAAGATGAAGCTTGTGGTATGAAGCTTGGGGGATGAAGCTTGTGTGGATGAAGCTTGTGGGATGAAGCTTGAAAGATGAAGCTTGAATGAATTGATAAGCTTGAGGGATGAAGCTTGTGGGTGGCTTAAGCTTGTGGGATATTTGAAGCTTGAAAGATGAAGCTTGAGGGATGAAGCTTTGAAGGTGGATGAAGCTTGAGGGATGAAGCTTGAAAAAATGAAGCTTGAGGGATGGAAGCTTGTGGGATGAAGCTTGGGGATGAAGCTTGTGGGATGAAGCTTAAAGGGATGAAGCTTGTGGGATGAAGCTTGTGGATGAAGCTTGTGGATGAAGCTTGGGGGAAATAAAGCTTGAAAGATGAAGCTTGAGGGATGAAGCTTGAGGGATGAAGCTTGAGGGATGAAGCTTGTGGGATGAAGCTTGAGGGATGAAGCTTGTGGGATGAAGCTTGAGGAATGAAGCTTGAAAGATGAAGCTTGAGGGATGAAGCTTGAAAGATGAAGCTTGAGGGATGAAGCTTGTGGGATGAAGCTTGAAAGATGAAGCTTGATGGATGAAGCTTGAGGGATGAAAGCTTGTGGCATGAAGCTTGAGGGATGAAGCTTGAAAGATGAAGCTTGAGGGATGAAGCTTGTGGGATGAAGCTTGAAGGATGAAGCTTGAGGGATGAAGCTTGAAAGATGAAGCTTGAGGGATGAAGCTTGTGGGATGAAGCTTGTGGTATGAAGCTTTAAAGATGAAGCTTGAGGGATGAAGCTTGAGGGATGAAGCTTGTGGGATGAAGCTTGAAAGATGAAGCTTGTGGGATGAAGCTTGAGGGATGAAGCTTGTGGGATGAAGCTTGAGGGATGAAGCTTGAGAAAATTTTGAAAGCTTGAGGGATGAAGGTTGAGGGAAGGGGGAAGCTTGAGGGATGAAGCTTGAGAATGAAGCTTGTGGGATGAAGCTTGTGGGATGAAGTTTGAAGGATGAAGCTTGAGGGATGAAGCTTGAGGGAATGATAAATTTGGGAAGATGAAGCTTGAGGGATGAAGCTTGAGGATGAAGCTTGTAGGGATGAAGCTTGAGGGATGAAGCTTGTGGTATGAAGCTTGTGGTATGAAGCTTTAAAGATGAAGCTTGAGGGATGAAGCTTGAGGGATGAAGCTTGTGGGATGAAGCTTGGAAATGAAGCTTGAGGGATGAAGCTTGAGGGATGAAGCTTGAGGGATGAAGCTTGAGGAATGAAGCTTGAGGGATGAAGCTTGAGGGATGAAGGTTGAGGAATGAAGCTTGAGGGATGAAGCTTGAGGAATGAAGCTTGAGGAATGAAGCTTGAGGGATGAAGCTTGAAAGATGAAGCTTGAGGGATGAAGCTTGTGGGATGAAGTTTGAGGGATGAAGTTTGAGGGATGAAGCTTGTGGGATGAAGTTTGAGGGATGAAGCTTGAGGGATGAAGCTTGTGGAATGAAGCTTGTGGGATGAAGCTTGAGGAATGAAGCTTGTGGGATGAAGTTTGAGGGATGAAGTTTGAGGGATGAAGCTTGTGGAATGAAGCTTGTGGATGAAGCTTGGGGGAAATGAAGCTTGAGGGATGAAGCTTGTGGATGAAGCTTGAGGAATGAAACTTGAGGAATGAAGCTTGAGGAATGAAGCTTGAGGGAAATGAAGGCTTGAGGAATGAAGCTTGTGGGATGAAGCTTGAGGAATGAAGCTTGTGGGATGAAGCTTGTGTGATGAAGCTTGAGGATGAAGCTTGAGGAATGAAGCTTGTGGGATGAAGCTTGAGGAATGAAGCTTGAGGGATGAAGCTTGAGGAATGAAGCTTGAGGAATGAAGCTTGAGGAATGAAGCTTGAGGAATGAAGCTTGAGGAATGAAGCTTGAGGAATGAAGCTTGAGGAATGAAGCTTGAGGAATGAAGCTTGAGGGATGAAGCTTGAGGGATGAAGCTTGAGGAATGAAGCTTGAGGGATGAAGCTTGAGGGATGAAGCTTGAGGAATGAAGCTTGAGGAGAGTATGAAGCTTGAGGAATGAAGCTTGAGGGATGAAGCTTGAGGGATGAAGCTTGAGGGATGAAGCTTGAGGAATGAAGCTTGAGGGATGAAGCTTGAGGGATGAAGCTTGAGGGATGAAGCTTGAGGGATGAAGCTTGAGGGATGAAGCTTGAGGGATGAAGCTTGAGGGATGAAGCTTGAGGGATGAAGCTTGAGGAATGAAGCTTGAGGGATGAAGCTTGAGGGAAGAAGCTTGAGGAATGAAGCTTGAGGAATGAAGCTTGAGGGATGAAGCTTGAGGGATGAAGCTTGAGGGATGAAGCTTGAGGGATGAAGCTTGAGGGATGAAGCTTGCCTCACTGGCTGCTTGGTACAGGTGAGTGTTGTGTCAGGCACTGTGATGCCATCAAAGGAGAGGGGGGTGCCGAGGGGACGGGGGGTGCCGAGGGGACGGGGGGTGCCGAGGGGACGGGGGGTGCCGAGGGGACGGGGGGTGCCGAGGGGACGGGTGGGTGCCGAGGGGACGGTGGGGGGGCTGCCGAGGGGACGGGGGTTCCGAGGGAGAGAGGGAAATGAGAGGGAGAGGGAGTCTGATATGGGGAGAGGAATTGCGAGGGAGAGGGGTCGATTGGGGAGATTAGGGGAAGGGGGGAGAGGGTGAAGAGGGGAAGAGAGGGTGAAGAGGGGAGGGAGAGGGTGGAGAGGGGAAGGAGAGGGTGGAGAGGGTGGAAAGGGGGAAGAGAGGTCAATAGGGACTTCAAATACAATAAATTCTCTCAGTTTTAAGCCTTAAAGCCCCCTCCCCCCCACTCTACAAACCTAAGTAGTCCGCTATGCAGGATGCGCGCAACCACAGGCAAATTAATCAGGTAGCGCTGTGCTTCACGTCCTCCACGCTACTCCGAGCTGGCATCTTTTATATAGTGGGCATTAACGTGTGCCTCTCCAGGCAAGATTCGTTTCCATAGACGGAGGATCGAGCACGACATGAAGTCTGTGCCGGCAGAAACCTCTTATATTCACACTGTGAAACCAATCTTAGCCTCATCAATCGCAGATGCTGGGAAGGAGGGTCGAGCCCGCTGGAGCCTCTGTCATATCCGATTTGCGTTTGAGGATTTTAATCGGCGATTGAGAATGTGTGAGAGGTGGGTGTGTGTGTGTGTGTGTGCTGTGTGTGTGTGTGTGTGTTGTGTGTGTGTGTGTGTGTGTGTGTGTGCTGTGTGGTGTGTGTGCGTGTTTTTTGTGTGTGTTTTGTGTTGTGTGTGTGTGTGTGTTGTGTGTGTGTGTGTGTGGGGGTGTGTTTGTGTGGTGTGTGTTTGGTGTGTGTGTTGTGTTTGTTTTTGTGTGTGTGTGTGTGTGTGTGGTGTGTGTTGTGTTGTGTGTTGTGTGAGTGTGTGGTGTGTTGTGTGTGTGTGTGTTTGTTTTGTGTGTGTGTGTGTGTGTGTGTGTTTGTGTGTGTGTGTTTGTGTGTGTGTGTGTGTGTGTGTGTGTGTGTTTTGTGTGTGTGTGGGTGTGTGTTGTGTATGTGTGTTTGTGTTTTTTTTTGTTTGTGTGTGTGTGTGTTGTGTGTGTGTGTTTTGTGTGTGTTTGTTTTGTGTGTGTGTTTGTGTGTGTGTGTGTGTGTGTGTGGGGTGTGTGTGTGTGGGGCGTGTGTGTGTGTGTGTGTGTTGTTTTGTGTGGTGTGTGTGTGTGTGTGTGTGTGTGTGTGTTTTGGGGTGTGTGTGTGTGTGTGTGGTGTGGTTTGTGTGTGTTTTGTTTGTGTGTGTGTGTGGGGTTTTGTGTTTTGTGTGTGTGTGTGTGTGTGTGTGGTGTGTGTGTGTGTGTGTGTGGGGTGTTTGTGTGTGTGTGTGTGTTGTGTGGGTGTTTTGTGTGTGTGTGTGTGTGTGTGTGTGGGGGTTTTGTGTGTGTGTGTGTGTGTGTGTTTGTGTGTGTGTGTGTGTGTGTTTACATGACTCACACCTCTTCACAACAGGTACACAGATACCTTCATTTAACAATCCTGAACCTCAGGCGGATTTTTTGGGTTGATTTAAGTATTTATGCGGCCTTCTCAGGCCTTACTTGGCCTTACCTGGCCTTCCCTGGCCTTACTCGGCCTTACCTGGCCTTACCTACCGTGGTAACCATTACTAGTGCTGGGACAGAAGTCACTCTGTCTGACCCTCCTAGAGTTATCCCAAGTAACTGACACATATTCCACGTATGATAATTTATGTGAACCTGTATCCAAATAAACTTACTAACCCAGCTGGGTTATGGCTGATAATGTGGTTTCACGGAGGACGGGACGTGGGTTCCTTGTGTCCAAAAACATTAGTCGATACACTCGCCTCTTAAACCAACCAAAATTTTCACTGAATCATCTTTGAATTATACTCGAAGTTAACTGTATATATACCTCCAAGTGTACTCCTCCTAACCCATTCGGGAAAAAATCCAATAGGCCTTTTGTGCGCCTGTATGTCCCCTGTGCCACCCTCAGCAGAATGGACAGGGCGGTCCACTGCATACTGTCCCCTGGCAGAAACACAGTTCTCTACTGGGAGCAGTGTTGACATCACCTGGTCAGGGACTGGGCTGGGGGGGGGCGCTGACCCCCTGAACACCCTCCACGGGGGCGCTGACCCCCGGAACACCCTACAGGTACATATCTGTGGGTGACACTGCTTCTTAACTCTGACTACAGAGTCACGGTGGACAGGAAATATAATAAAAAGGGGTATAATGACAGTAGGAGGTATAATGACAGTAGGAGGTATAATGACAGTAGAAGGTATAATGACAGTAGGAGGTATAATGACAGTAGGAGGTATAATGACAGTAGAAGGTATAATGACAGTAGGAGGTATAATGACAGTAGGAGGTATAATGACAGTAGGAAAGGGATAATGACAGTAAAGGTATAATTTCAGTAGGAGGGATAATGACAGTAGAGGTATAATGACAGTAGGAGGTATAATGACAGTAGGAAAGGGATAATGCAGTAGGGGGTATAAAAGACAGTAGAAGGTATAATGACAGTAGGAGGTATAATGAAAAGTAGGAGGTATAATGACAGTAGAGGATAATGACAGTAAAGGTATAATGGCAGTAGGAGTATAATGACAGTAGAAGGTATAATGAAAGTAGAGGTAAAAATGACAGTAGGGGGTATAATGACAGTAGGAGGTATAATGACAGTAGAAGGTATAATGGCAGTAGGAGGTATAATGACAGTAGAAGGTATAATGACAGTAGAAGGTATAATGACAGTAGGAGGTATAATGACAGTAGAAAGGGATAATGACAGTAGGGTATAATGGCAGTAGGAGGTATAATGACAGTAGAAGGTATAATGACAGTAGAAGGTATAATGACAGTAGGAGGTATAATGACAGTAGGAGGTATAATGACAGTAAAGTATAATGACAGTGGGAGAATAAGACAGTAGGGGGAAATAATGACAGTAGAAGGTAAATGACAGTAGGAGGTAAATACATGGGAGGTAAAAATGAAAAGGGAGGATAATGACATAGAAGGTAAGGCCCAAAATAGGTTATAAGACAGTAGGGGGGGAAAAATGACAAAAGGAGGTAAAAATGAAAGTGGAGGTATAATGACAGTAGAAGGTATAATGACAGTAAAAGGGAAAAAATACCCGAACAAAATGGATGACGGGACATAACGTCCCATACTTTAATGCACACTTTTCGCCCCTGGGACCGTGGTCATTTAAACTGGAATGACCAAGGCCACAGGGGGGAAACGTCTCCCCAAAACAGAAATTTTGGTTTTTTTTTAAAAGTGTTGGTTCCCCTTTCCCTCTCTAAAGGGTGATTTTACGGGCCCCTGGAGGAAAATAGCCGTTTAGCCTTGCAAAACCCATTACTTACTCTGACCTTTTGGAAAGAATGAAGTATTTTTTTTGGAACTTTTTGGGTATTAACGCATGCGCCGTCGACTGTTGACCTTTAAAAAGTTTTTATTTGGGGTCCCCCGTCAGAGAATATGGAGGGCCTCCCCCTGACCTAAAAGTAAAGAGGATGTCTCCCACTGAAAAATGGTACTCTTTAAAAACAGTTTTGGTTTTTGGGGTGTGTTGGTGTTGTTTGTGTGTGTGTGGGTGTGTGTGTTTTGTGTGGGGTGTGGGGAGTGAGTGAGTGTGTGTGGGTGTGTGTGGGTGGGTGTGTGTGTGTGTTGTGTGTGGTGTGGACTCACCTTTTGTACTCACCTATTTGGGGGTTGCGGGGGGTCGAGTCTTAGCTCCTGGCCCCGCCTCTTTACCGGTTGGGACTGGGGCCCCCTCCCCCTCCCCCGATCCAAAAGCTTTACAAAACCCCGTCTTAAAACTGTGATGGTTCCTGGGCCCCCACTACGTCTTTTTCTAGGGTATTCCACTGCCTTTCAACCTAGACTGAAAAAATAAATTTCCTAAAATCTCCTGACTCCCTTTGTTCTTTAACTTCCAATTGTGGGGGCCCCTTTTTTTCTTTTGTCCCCTCCCTGGAACATCCTGTCTTTGTCCACCTTGTCTTTCCCCCGCAGTATTTTTTATGTCCCTTTTCATGTCTCCCCTGACCCTCCTGTCCCCCAGTGTCGTCAGGCCGATTTCCCTTAATCTTTCTTCATAGAACATTCCCCTTAGCTCTGGAACTAACCTTGTCGCAAACCTTTGTACTTTCTCTAGTTTCTTGACGTGCTTTATCAAGTGCGGGTTCCAAACTGGTGCTGCATACTCCAGTATGGGCCTGACATACACGGTGTACAGTGTCTTGAACGATTCCTTACTAAGGTATCGGAATGCTGTTCTCAGGTTTGCCAGGCGCCCATATGCTGCAGCAGTTATCTGATTGATGTGTGCTTCCGGAGACATGCTCGGTGTTATACTCACCCCAAGTGTATGTGTGTGTGTGTGTGTGTGTGTGTGTGTGTGTGTGTGTTTGTGTATACTCACTTATTTGTAGTTGCAGGGATCAGCTCAGAGCTCCTGGTCCCGTCTCTTCGCTAGTCGCTGGTGTGTGTCCACCAGCCAATAATCTGCCAATCACCAGTCGCCAATCACCAATCACCAATCACTAATCACTCCCTACGAAAGTAAAAGACTGGGCAGGCGATGCAAAATGCCCCCAGTTAAAAGGTACACTAAGGGAAAACACCATAAGTGTCCGGGGCCCAAGACTGTTCAACAGCCTCCCATCAAGCATTAGGGGAATTACCAATAAACCCCTGGCTGCCTTCAAGAGAGAGCTGGACAGATACCTAAGGTCAGTGCCGGATCAGCCGGGCTGTGGCTCGTACGTTGGACTGCGAGCGGCCAGCAGTAACAGCCTAGTTGATCATGCCCTGATCCATTGGGAGGCCTTGTCGTGGACCGGGCCGCGGGGGCGTTGATCCACGGAATAACTTCCAGGTAACCTCCAGGTAAGTCCACCAGTCTACCAATCACCAGTCCATCAATCTACCAGTCACCAGTCCACCAATCAACCAGTTAACCAGTCCACCAATCCACCAGTCAACCAGCCAACCAGTCAACAAGTCCACCAGTCAACCAGTCCACCAGTCTACCAGCCAACCAGTCAACCAGTCCACCAGTGAACCGGTCCACCAGTTAACCAGTTCACTAGTCAACCAGCCCACCAATCCACCAGTCAACCAGTTAACAAGTCCACGAGTTCACCAGTCTACCAGTCAATAGTCCACCAGTCAACGAGTCAACGAGTCAATCAGTCTACCAGTCAACCAGTCAACCAGTCCATCAATCAACCAGTCAACCAACCCACCAGTCAACTAGTCAACCAGTCCACCAGTCAACCAGTCCAGCAATCTACTAGCCAATCAGTCAACCAGTCCACCAGTCAACCTGTCCACCAGTCAACCAGTTCACTAGTCAACCAGTCCACCAATCCACCAGTCAACCAGTCAACCAGTTAACAAGTCCACGAGTTCACCATCTACCATCAACCATCTACCAGTCAACCATCAACCAGTCCATCAGTCAACCAGTCAACCAACCCACCAGTCCCAAACCCGTCAACCATCCACCAGTCAACCAGTCCACCAGTCTACTAGCCAATCAGTCAACCAGTCAACCTGTCCACCAGTCAACCAGTTCACCAGTCAACTATTCCACCAACCCACCAGTCAACCAGTTAACCAGTCCACCAGTTCATAAGTCCACCAGGCAACCAGTCCACCAGTCAACCAGTCAACCAGTCCACCAGTCAACCATCAACCATCAACCATTTCCCTCATCAACCGTCAACCATCCACCAGCAGCCAGTCCACCAGTCAAACTCCATCAGTCAACTATCAACCAGTCAACCAGTCCACCAGCCAACCAGTCCACCAGTCAACCAGTTCACCAGCCAACCAGTCCACCAGTTAACCAGTCAACCAGTCCACCAGTCAGCCAGTCCACCAGTCAACCATCCACCAGCCAACCCGTCCACCAGTCAACCAGTCAACAAGTCAACCAGTCCATCAGTCAACCAGTCAACCAGTCCACCAATCAACCAGTCCACAAGTCAACCAGTCACCAGTCCCCCCAGCCAACCAGTCCACCAGTCCACCAGTCCACCATCCAACCAGTCAACCATTCACCAGTCAAACCCGTCCACCAGTCAATCAGTCAACCAGTCAACCAGTCAACTAGTCAGCCAGTCAACCAGTCAACCAGTCCACCAGCCAACCAGTCCACCAGTCCACCAGTCCACCAGTCAACCAGTCCACCAGTCCACCAGTCAACCAGTCCACCAGTCAACCATCAACCAGTCAACCAGTCACCAGTCCACCAGTCAACCATCCACCATCCCCCAGTCCACCATCAACCAGTCAACCAGTCCACCAATCCACCAGTCCACCATCCACCATCAACCATTCACCAGTCCACCATCAACCAATCCACCATCCACCAGTCCACCAGTCCACCAGTCAACCATCCACCAGTCCCCCCAGTCCACCATTCCACCAATCCACCAGTCCACCAGTCCACCAGTCCACCAGTCAACCAGTCCACCAGTCCACCAGTCAACCAGTCCACCAGTCAACCAGTCCACCATAACCAGTCCACCATCAAAACCAATCCACCAGTCAACCCAGTCCACCAGTCCATCATCAACCATCCACCAGTCCACCAGTCCACCAGTCCACCAGTCAACCAGTCCACCAGTCCATCAGTCCACCAGTCAACCAGTCCACCAGTCAACCAGTCCACCAGTTAACCAGTCCACCAGTCAACCAGTCCCACCAGTCAACCATCCACCAGTCAACCATCCACCAGTCCACCATCCACCAGTCAACCAGTCCACCAGTCCACCAGTCCACCAGTCAACCAGTCCCACCAGTCAACCATCCACCATCAACCAGTCCACCAGTCAACCATCCACCAGTTTCCCCCATCCACAGTCAACCAGTCCACCAGTCAACCAGTCCACCAGTCAACCAGTCCACCAGTCCACCATCCACCAGTCAACCATCCACCAGTCAACCATCCACCAGTCCACCAGTCAACCAGTCCACCAGTCCACCAGTCAACCAGTCCACCAGTCAACCAGTCCACCAGTCAACCAGTCCACCAGTCAACCAGTCCACCAGTCAACCAGTCCACCAGTCCACCAGTCCACCATCAACCAGTCCCACCATCAACCATTTCCACCATCCACCATTCCCAACCATCCACCAGTCCACCATCAACCATCCACCAGTCCACCATCAACCAGTCCCCCAGTCCACCAGTCAACCATCCCCCCATCCACCATTTAACCATCCCACCAGTCAACCAGTCCACCAGTCAACCATCCACCCTCAACCAGTCCACCAGTCAACCAGTCCACCAGTCAACCAGTCCACCAGTCAACCAGTCAACCAGTCCACCAGTCCACCAGTCAACCAGTCCACCAGTCCACCAGTCAACCAGTCCACCAGTCCACCAGTCAACCAGTCCACCAGTCAACCAGTCCACCATCAACCATCCACCAGTCAACCATCAACCAGTCCACCATCCCACCAGTCAACCAGTCCCCCAGTAGTCAACCAGTCCACCAGTCAACCATCCACCATCAACCAGTCCACCAGTCCACCAGTCAACCAGTCCACCAGTCCACCATCAACCAGTCCACCATTTCCCCCATCAACCAGTCCAAACCCCGTCCACCAGTCAACCAGTCCACCAGTCAACCATTTCCCCCAGTCAACCAGTCCCCCATCCACCAGTCAACCAGTCCACCAGTCCACCAGTCAACCAGTCCACCAGTCCACCAGTCAACCAGTCCACCAGTCCACCAGTCAACCAGTCCACCAGTCAACCAGTCCACCAGTCAACCAGTCCACCAGTCAAAACCCTCCACCATCCCACCAGTCCACCAGTCCACCATCAACCAGTCCACCATTCAAACCCTCAACCAGTCCACCAGTCAACCAGTCAACCAGTCCACCAGTCAACCAGTCCACCAGTCAACCAGTCCACCAGTCAACCAGTCCATGGCTCCTCACTAACTTCAGAAGCGTCGAAGTTTATTTCTGAAAGATTTTTTTTTTCTGTTTTTCAAGACGAGTGAGGCACAGGTGTGGGTGACACAGCCCCCCCCCCTCTGTGGGGGAAGGAAGGGGTTGTGGGGGAGGGGGAGGGAGGGGAAGGGGGAAAGAGGGTTGGGAACAAATGGGAAAATGACATACAACAAACGTGTTTGAGGACAGTCCCGGGGGGTAGTGGGTTGGGGGGGTCCTCCGTCCTCACAAAGATTTTTGGGTTGGGGAGTAAAGGGGAAGGGGGGGGAGGGGAGTAAGGGGGGAGGAGAGGAGGGGAAATGTTTTCAATAATTGTTTCGGCAGTTTTATCCCCTCTTCTTCTTCTTCTTCCCATCATTCATCCCTTATTCTTGTTGTTTTTCCCTTCTGTCTTTTCGTTAGCTCCATTTCTTCCCTTTGTCCCCCTTGTCTCTCTTCTTCCCTTCCTTCCTTCCCTTCCCTGTCTCCTTCATTCTCCCTTTCCTTCCCTTTGTCTCCCTCCCTCTGTCTCTCCTCCCATCCTTCCCTTGCCTCCCTCTCTCCCTTCTCTCGTCCCCCTATCTACCCCCCTCCCTTCGTTCCCTCCCCTCCCACCTTCCCTTCCGTACTGTCCATTACTGCACTTTATATATATAGATTTGTCCTGACGAATCCCTTCCTTCTTTTCTTGTCCACAACAATGAGCGTCACACAGGTACGTGTCCACCGGAAGTGTGTGTGTGTGTGTGTTTACGTAATTGCATCTACTAGTTGGGGGTGGTCGAGTACCTGCTCTTAGGCCTTCCCTCTTCCCCCCAGCACGTTTCGGTCATCGTCATCTCTCTGTCCTCTTCGATCACCTCCTTAACATCACTTCCCAGTGCATTCATTTCTTCAGTTCCTTCACACTGAAATCTTCCTTTTAAATGATCTACTTTCCACTTCGAATGCCTTCATTCATTCCTTTTACATATCTTGTACGTTGTAATCATGTCTCCTCTTGTCCTTTAGCGTGAGTGGTGAGATGAGGGTTCCACAGTGGCACTGCGTACTCCAGCTCAGAGTCAGATTGTCTCTGTATCTTTACGTCTAGTCGCTACCGAGGGGTCACCGCCCCTCCTGCGGCCCGGTCACAGACCGGACCTCCTGGTTACTCCACCAGGCCACTGGCTGGCTGGTTAATGGTCTTTCAAAAACCCATCTACTACACTATTTAATCCCTAATATAGCAAGTAAGATCAATTCTGACCATATATACCCTGAGAGACATACATCTCTGGGTGTATATACCTCGTGATCAGGCTGTGTCGGTATGATAATGGTGTACAATACCGAAAAGTTGATAAGGCATGTGCAACAGTCAGGTATCTTTATTCCGAAACGTTTCGCGTACACAGTAGGCTAGGCTATAAGTATCTCTGGAACTACTTTGTTACTACTAGACTAAGGCTAAAGTTTTAAATATCCGACAATAACTGTTGTTATTACAGTTTAAGGTAGGTCATTATATCCTGGCAAAAAACGTGTACTTACTAATCTAAGGCTACAAGTTTCCCCGAACAATACTGTTATACTACTGTCTAAGGCTACGTTATAAGTACCCCGACAATACGTTTTTTACTACTATCTAAGGAAAAAGTACCTACAATACTGTTATTACTACTGGTCTAAAGCTACGTTATAAGTATCCCTACAATACTTGTTGTTACTACTGTCTAACTACAATATCCCTGACAATACTGTTATTACTACTAGTCTAAAGGGTACGTAATAAGTATCCCCGACAATACTGTTATTACTACTGGTCTAAGGCTACGTTATAAGTATCCCTGACAATACTGTTGTTACTACTAGTCTAAGGCTACAAGTATCCCTGACAATACTGTTGTTACTACTAGTCTAAGGCTACGTTATAAGTATCCCTGACAATACTGTTGTTACTACTAGTCTAAGGCTACGTTATAAGTATCCCTGACAATACTGTTATTACTACTATCTCAGTGTGTACAAACAACCAGACTTACACAAATACCTCCATGCAGACCTTACAGGGTGCTGCAAAATACCACAGTGTTAAAAATATATCTGAAATCTTAAGATTATATCCAGATTTTGCATCGTCTAGATGAATGAAATATTCTTGAAGAGACTGTAGACCCAATAATAAATATATATATATATATAATGCTTCAGTGGTAATAAGGTACTTGTATGTTTTTTGAGATCATATTAATGCAAGACAAGACACAGGGGGATGTTAACCTTTAGCTTACGATCTTTCACAGGTCTCCGTGCGTCATCAGAAGCTTTGCAATGTTGCAATATATATATATATATATATATATATATATATATATATATATATATATATATATATATATGGTAAGAGGTCTGATCTATTATAACCTCGGTAATCTTTTTTTTTTTATCTGCGCTGCGGGCTCGCAGGATGACTGTGGGGGCACACAGTAACCAGCCTCTTTCTTCAAATCTCTTCTCCCACTTCCATCTTTCTTTGCTCTCCTCCTTATCCTCCTTCCTCTTTTTCCATTCCTCACAGTCTCTCCCCCGCCTCCTCCCCCTCCCCTTCCCCCGCCCTCTAACATCTACAATTCCCACAATCTTCAGAACTCTGTTCTCCAAAAAAGTCTTAGGACTTTCCTTCCCCCCCTCTCTAACCACCTCTTCCCCAGCACCCTTCCCTCTCCACACCCCTTCTCCCAGCACCCTTCCCTCTCCACCACCCCTTCCCCAGCACCCTCCCCTCTCTACCACCACCCCTTCCCCAGCACCCTCCCCTTTCTACCCCTTCCCCAGCACTCTCCCCTTTCTACCCCTTCCCCAGCACCCTCCACACTCCACCACCCCTTCCCCTAGCACCCTACCCTCTCCACTACCCCTTCCCCAGCACCCTCCCCTCTCCACCACCCCTTCCCCAGCACCCTCCGCACTCCCCTCTCTCCCTCCCCTACCGCACACCCTCCACCTCCACCACAAACAACACAGCGCAAATGACATAAATAGTGGTCCACTGACCCAATCAAGAGCGAGACAGAGATACGGACAAGACAGAGAGACAGAGAGACAGAGAGAGAGACAGAAAGAGAGACAGAGAGAGAGACAGAAAGAGAGACAGAGGGGTTCAAACACACCTATTCGACAGATATAATAAGGCCTTACTCCCACCCTTACTTCCCCCTCCTCCCCCTTCCCCACCAACACATGATCCTGGCTCAGCGGTGAAACAATCAGGTCTCGTCAGATCGAGCGATGTAAACGGCGATCATCGCCGTACGAAATAGCGAAATGCTCGGGTCGGGTTACCGAATCCTCCCTCCCCTCCCTCCCCTCCCTCCCCTTCCTCCCCTCCCTCCCCTCCTCCCTTCCTCCCCTCCCTCCCCTCCCTCCCCTCCCTCCCCTTCCTCCCCTCCCTCCCGTGCTCCCCTCCCTCCCCTCCTCTCCTCCCTCCCCTCCCTCCCTCCCTCCCCTCCCTCCCCTCCCTCCCCCCTCCCTTCCCCTCCCTCGCTGGGGGAGAAGCACAGTCCTCCCCACCACCAGGAAGAGATGGTGGGTGGGGAAGCAGTGGGATAAGAAGAAAGAGAAAGAAAGATAGGAAGAGGTGGGAAGGGGTGAGACAACAAACTGTCTTCAGTAACTCCCCTCCCCCTCCCTCTTTCATAGTACCAAAGTAGGAGGGGGGGGTTACTGATAGACATGGAAGGGTGAGGTAAGTAGATAGACTGAGTAGATGCATATATTAATAACTGAATAAGCCAGTTTATAGGCGATATGTAGACGTGTAAGAAGATAACCTGGTAGATAGAGTAGACAGAGGAATAGATTCGTAGGGGGGGGGGTGACCGCCGGAAGCAACTCCAAGTAGATAACCACGCAAGTAAATGAGAAGACGGATAGATAGTAGAGTGAGTGACTAGATGAACTCATTAGGCTATGGCACCCATTTTAAAGTAATAGTCACTGAGAGTACATAGTCACTGAGAGTACATAGTCACTGAGAGTACATAGTCACTGAGAGTACATAGTCACTGAGAGTACATAGTCACTGAGAGTACATAGTCACTGAGAGTACATAGTCACTGAGAGTACATAGTCACTGAGAGTACATAGTCACTGAGAGTACATAGTCACTGAGAGTACATAGTCACTGAGAGTACATAGGCACTGAGAGTACATAGTCACTGAGAGTACATAGTCACTGAGAGTACATAGGCACTGAGAGTACATAGTCACTGAGAGTACATAGTCACTGAGAGTACATAGTCACTGAGAGTACATAGTCACTGAGAGTACATAGTCACTGAGAGTACATAGTCACTGAGAGTACATAGTCACTGAGAGTACATAGTCACTGAGAGTACATAGTCACTGAGAGTACATAGTCACTGAGAGTACATAGTCACTGAGAGTACATAGGCACTGAGAGTACATAGTCACTGAGAGTACATAGTCACTGAGAGTACATAGGCACTGAGAGTACATAGTCACTGAGAGTACATAGTCACTGAGAGTACATAGTCACTGAGAGTACATAGTCACTGAGAGTACATAGTCACTGAGAGTACATAGGCACTGAGAGTACATAGTCACTGAGAGTACATAGTCACTGAGAGTACATAGTCACTGAGAGTACATAGTCACTGAGAGTACATAGTCACTGAGAGTACATAGGCACTGAGAGTACATAGTCACTGAGAGTACATAGTCACTGAGAGTACATAGTCACTGAGAGTACATAGTCACTGAGAGTACATAGGCACTGAGAGTACATAGTCACTGAGAGTACATAGTCACTGAGAGTACATAGTCACTGAGAGTACATAGTCACTGAGAGTACATAGGCACTGAGAGTACATAGTCACTGAGAGTACATAGGCACTGAGAGTACATAGTCACTGAGAGTACATAGTCACTGAGAGTACATAGTCACTGAGAGTACATAGTCACTGAGAGTACATAGTCACTGAGAGTACATAGGCACTGAGAGTACATAGTCACTGAGAGTACATAGTCACTGAGAGTACATAGTCACTGAGAGTACATAGTCACTGAGAGTACATAGTCACTGAGAGTACATAGTCACTGAGAGTACATAGGCACTGAGAGTACATAGTCACTGAGAGTACATAGTCACTGAGAGTACATAGTCACTGAGAGTACATAGTCACTGAGAGTACATAGGCACTGAGAGTACATAGTCACTGAGAGTACATAGTCACTGAGAGTACATAGGCACTGAGAGTACATAGTCACTGAGAGTACATAGTCACTGAGAGTACATAGTCACTGAGAGTACATAGTCACTGAGAGTACATAGTCACTGAGAGTACATAGGCACTGAGAGTACATAGTCACTGAGAGTACATAGTCACTGAGAGTACATAGTCACTGAGAGTACATAGTCACTGAGAGTACATAGTCACTGAGAGTACATAGTCACTGAGAGTACATAGGCACTGAGAGTACATAGTCACTGAGAGTACATAGTCACTGAGAGTACATAGGCACTGAGAGTACATAGTCACTGAGAGTACATAGTCCACTGAGAGTACATAGGCACTGAGAGTACATAGTCACTGAGAGTACATAGTCACTGAGAGTACATAGTCACTGAGAGTACATAGTCACTGAGAGTACATAGGCACTGAGAGTACATAGTCACTGAGAGTACATAGTCACTGAGAGTACATAGTCACTGAGAGTACATAGTCACTGAGAGTACATAGTCACTGAGAGTACATAGTCACTGAGAGTACATAGTCACTGAGAGTACATAGTCACTGAGAGTACATAGGCACTGAGAGTACATAGTCACTGAGAGTACATAGGCACTGAGAGTACATAGTCACTGAGAGTACATAGTCACTGAGAGTACATAGTCACTGAGAGTACATAGTCACTGAGAGTACATAGTCACTGAGAGTACATAGTCACTGAGAGTACATAGTCACTGAGAGTACATAGTCACTGAGAGTACATAGTCACTGAGAGTACATAGCACTGAGAGTACATAGGCACTGAGAGTACATAGTCACTGAGAGTACATAGTCACTGAGAGTACATAGTCACTGAGAGTACATAGTCACTGAGAGTACATAGTCACTGAGAGTACATAGTCACTGAGAGTACATAGGCACTGAGAGTACATAGGCACTGAGAGTACATAGTCACTGAGAGTACATAGGCACTGAGAGTACATAGTCACTGAGAGTACATAGTCACTGAGAGTACATAGGCACTGAGAGTACATAGTCACTGAGAGTACATAGTCACTGAGAGTACATAGGCACTGAGAGTACATAGTCACTGAGAGTACATAGGCACTGAGAGTACATAGACACTGAGAGTACATAGGCACTGAGAGTACATAGGCACTGAGAGTACATAGTCACTGAGAGTACATAAACACTGAGAGTACA
>NC_069479.1:5103821-5118821 GCF_026875155.1 Cherax quadricarinatus
ATACCTCTCTTTTCCTCTCCCTTGAACGGGGGTTCAAGCCTTCACTAGCACCTGAGCTGAATAATCCATATGGCTTTAGCGCCTCGGTACAACGCAATCTTGCCGTCGTAAGTGGTGCTCTCATCGTACGGAAAATTATGTCCCAATTTATTCAGTGGAAATAGTCAATTAGAACACACACACACACACACACACACACACACACACACACACACACACACACACACACACACACACACACACACACACACCTGCAACCCCTGCAACCACAAATAGGTGAGTACAAATAGGTGAGTACACAGTGCATAACTAATTCCATCCTTCTACTAAGAAACACAGACTTTGAAGCTAAACTGCAGAGGTTTTCTCTAGTTATCCAGAGACAACAACAAGGAAAATCATTTACAGTTTAACTAGAAGAAAAATCGTAATATGAAAATGAGAGATAAAGGAGATTTCGACTTATCCTGGACCATCATCAAGAGCCCTTATCCAACATTAAGAGACCTTCACCGTCATTAAGAGACTTTTACCGTCATCAAGAGACCTTCACTGTCATCAAGAGACCTTCACCGTCATCAAGAGACCTTCACCGTCATCAAGAGACCTTCACCGTCATCAAGAGACCTTCACCCTCATCAAGGTACCGTCTCTGGAGGGAATTAATGTTCAACCTGTACAGACTAAAACATTTACACAGCTAGTGAGACACAGACAATGAGACAGAACACAACAGAGACCAGCCAGTGCAGACACAGACACCAACAGACACACAGACAGAAGAGCCAGCCCAGTGACAGACACAGACACCAACAGACACACAGACAGAAGAGCCAGCCCAGTGACAGACAGACACAGACACCAACAGACACAGACACACAGACAGAAGAGCCAGCCCAGTGACAGACAGACACAGACACCAACAGACACAGACACACAGACAGAAGAGCCAGCCCAGTGACAGACAGACACAGACACCAACAGACACAGACACACAGACAGAAGAGCCAGCCCAGTGACAGACAGACACAGACACCAACAGACACAGACACACAGACAGAAGAGCCAGCCCAGTGACAGACAGACACAGACACCAACAGACACAGACAGACATACAGACAGAAGAGCCAGCCCAGTGATAGACACAGACAGACACCAACAGACACAGAAGACAGCAGTAAGGCAGACACAGCACAGACAGACAGAAGAGCCAGCCAGTGACAGACAGACAGACAGACAGAAGAGCCAGCCCAGTGACAGACAGACAGACAGACAGACAGACAGAGAGCCAGTCCAGTGACAGACAGACAGACAGATAGACAGAAGAGCCAGCCCAGTGACAGAAGAGCCAGCCCAGTGACAGACAGACAGACAGAAGAGCCAGTCCAGTGACAGACAGACAGAAGAGCCAGTCCAGTGACAGACAGACAGACAGACAGATAGACAGAAGAGCCAGCCCAGTGACAGACAGACAGACAGACAGAAGAGCCAGTCCAGTGACAGACAGACAGACAGAAGAGCCAGTCCAGTGACAGACAGACAGATAGACAGAAAGCCAGCCCAGTGACAGACAGACAGACAGAAGAGCCATCCCAGTGACAGAGTGACAGATAGACAGACAGAAGCAAGTCTGGCCATCCAAGAACAACGCTTCCTTAAGAACCTTTGATTAAATCAACAAGTTCTAAGAACCCCTCCTCTTCCCCTTCCTCTCCCCTCCACCCTTCCCCACCCCCCACCCCCCTGCAATATAAATAAAATTCTTGCGACCACCCCCTTTTCCCCCTCCCCTTCCCCTTCCCCTTTCTTCACTCCCCTTCCCCTCCCCCCTACAATATAAATAAAATTCTTGCGACCACCCCCTCCTTCCCCTCCCCCATCAGTTTCCCCCCTCCCCATCAGTTTCCCCCCTCCCCTGTATATTATTATATTCATTCTGAAACGTACGTAAGGACAATAGGCCAGACTTTATTGCCTAATAAAAAAGGGGAAAAGAATAAAGATAATCTTTAGAATAAATCAGCTCCGGCGGTTTTTATTCAGGAAGAATTTATTCTGAGGTGTCTTCTTCCAGCGCTAAAAAAAAAAACCGCTAAACCGCGCCATAAAAAACGATAAAAAACGCTATTTAGCGTTTAAAAACACTAAAAAAATGTTTAAAAAACCGCTAAAACAGTTAAAAGAGTTTTAAAAACTCTAGCTAAAAACCGTTGAAAAACGTAAAAACCTGAAAAAATTAAGGACTAAAAAATCCTTAAAAACCATTATAAAAAATTAAAATAAAAACCACTAAAAAAAACCTTCAAGAGCATTATAAAAAACAAACGCTAAAAACCATTAAAAACCTTTATATAAAAACTTAAAAAATGTTAAAATGTGTAAAAAATAAAATCTAAAAACCGTTAAAAAAATTTAAAGCCTTTAAAACCGATATTGTTTTTGAGATGTTTTAAAAACCTCTTATATTAGGCTCAGCACATTTCCATCACAGATGTTTCAACCACAAATGTTTTGACCGCAGATGTTTCGACCGTTGATATTTCGACCGTGGGTGTTTCAACCGTGGATGTTTCAACCGTGGGTGTTTCGACCGTGGATGTTTCGACCGTAGATGTTTCGACCACAAATGTTTTGACCGCGATGTTTCGACGTGGATGTTTCGACCGTGATGTTTCACCGGGATGTTTCGCCGTGGATGTTTCAACTGTGGATGTTTCGACGTGGTTTTCACTGTGGTGTTTCGACCTGATGTTTCGACCGTGGATGTTTCAACGTGGGTGTTTCGACCGTGGATGTTTCGACCGTGGATGTTTCGACCGTGGGTGTTTCAACCGTGGGTGTTTCGACCGTGGATGTTTCGACCGTAGATGTTTCGACCACAAATGTTTTGACCGCAGATGTTTCGACCGTGGATATTTCGACCGTGGGTGTTTCGACCGTGGATGTTTCGACCGTGGATGCTTCGACAGCAGATGTTTCGACCGTTGATATTTCGACCGTGGGTGTTTCAACCGTGGGCGTTTCGACCGTGGATGTTTCGACCGTGGATGTTTCGACCGTGGATGCTTCGACAGCAATGTTTCGACCGCTGATGTTTCGACCGTAGATGTTTCGACCGAAAATGTTTCCACCGCAGATGTTTCGGCCGTAGATGTTTCGACCGTGGATGTTTCGACTGTAGATTTTCGACCGTGGATGTTTCGACCGTGGATGTTTCGACAGCAGATGTTTCGACCGCTGATGTTTCGACCGTGGATGTTTCGACCATGGATGTTTCGACCGTGGATGTTTCGACAGCAGATGTTTCGACCGTGGATGCTTCGACCGCAGATGTTTCGACCGAAGATGTTTTCACTGCAAATGTTTCGACCGTGAATGTTTCGACCGCAGATGTTTCGACCACCTCTCAACAAGCAGCTCACCACCACCAACTCGCTCCTATTTACTAACCCTCTCCCATCACCACTACCACACCCTCTCCCTATTGCTCCCCATCACCACTGCCACACCCTCTCCCTATTTCTCCCCATCACCACTACCACACCCTCCCCCTATTTCTCCCCATCAACACTACTACACCCTTCCCCTATTTCTCCCATCACTACCACACCCTCCCCCTATTTCTCCCCATCAACACTATACACTCTTCCCTATTTCTCCCACTCACCACTACCACACCCTCCCACTATTTCTCCCCATCACCACTACCACATCCTCCCCCTATTCCTCCCCATCACCACTACCACACCTTCCCCCCATTCCTCCCCCACCACCACCCACAAAACATTAAATTCACCCACCTACCATCTCTTCAGTGTCCATTTTTCCCTTTCTAATTCTGTCTCTCTCTCCCCCCATCAATGGGCAGCCGTGCATCGGCGCCCCATTCATCTCATCCTCCTCCTCCTCCCATTCTTCCTACCATTCGTTTGATAATTACTGAGTTAAGCAGCTGCAAGCCTTTGGATGCTGCTGGGTCGGTGTCATCCCAAGGCAAAGAAACTGACATTCAACGAGACGAGTCTGGACACAGGCGTTTGTGCACCGGCAGACAATAATCTGTTATAGGAACTTATGGCGTGCTTGTGGGAGGGGGAGGACAGGAGGGGGTGGTGCCTTGGGGAGGGGGAGGTGCCCTGGGGAGGGGGAGGGATGGAGAGAAGGGGGTGGTGCCCTGAAAAGGGACGATTAGTAAAGGAGTAACGCCCCCCTCTACTGGAATAATAGAACGAGGGGGAGGTGATTTACCCTGTGAATATACATTACAGTTATACCAAATGTAGGTGTTGTAGGGTATATATACAGGCCGAAGTATACCTCTTAGAGTATCCACATCTAGAGGGGTATGTATTTCTCAGTATACATAAACATTTATGGATCCTTCAGAGAGTATACACACCGAGAGGCACGTATATCTTAATGCATATACACTGAGAGGAATGTATCTGAGTACATACACGTGTCTCTTAGTGTATAGACACTGGGGGAAGTGCATGTATCAGAGTGTATACACTGAGAGGTACGTCTTTTAGGGTATCCCTGTCATATTCCATCATACAGAATGAGGGTTCATACATAGTGCTGAAATGTGTCAGTCTGAGCTGGGAGACTTCAGTAGTGTCAGTCTGAGCTGGGAGACTTCAGTAGTGTCAGTCTGAGCTGGGAGACTTCAGTAGTGTCAGTCTGAGCTGGGAGACTTCAGTAGTGTCAGTCTGAGCTGGGAGACTTCAGTAGTGTCAGTCTGAGCTGGACTCAGTAGTGTACTGGCGGAGACTTCAGTAGTGTCAGTCTGAGCTGGAGACTTCAGTAGTGTCAGCTGAGCTGGGAGATTCAGTATGTCAGTCTGACTGGGAGACTTCATAGTTCAGTCGAGCTGGAGACTTCAGTATTCACCTGAGCGAGACTTCTAGTGTCAGTCGAGCTGGAGACTTCAGTTATGTCAGTCTGAGCTTGGGGACTTAGTAGTGTCCAGTGGAGACTTCAGTAGTGTCAGTCTGACTGGAGATTGTCAGTCAGCTGGGAGACTTCAGTAGTGTCAGCCTGAGCTGCAGTTAATATCATTTGACAGTTACCATCTTCCAGCAGAGCTGCAGTTAATATCACTTGACAGTTACCATCTTCCAGCAGAGCTGCAGTTAATATCACTTGACAGTTACCATCTTCCAGCAGAGCTGCAGTTACCATCACTTGGTAGTTACCATCTTCCAGCAGAGCTGCAGTTTCTGTCATTTGACAGTTACCATCTTCCAGCAGATCTGCAGTTACCATCACTTGGTAGTTACCATCTTCCAGCAGAGCTGCAGTTAATATCATTTGACAGTTACCATCTTCCAGCAGATCTGCAGTTACCATCACTTGGTAGTTACCATCTTCCAGCAGAGCTGCAGTTTCTGTCATTTGACAGTTACCATCTCTCTGGATGAGAGAGAGAGAGAGAGAGAGAGAGAGAGAGAGAGAGAGAGAGAGATAGAGAGAGAGACCTCTCTGATTGAGGTATGCCTCTACTGCCTCACTTCTGACTTTCTGTCTCCTCAGGTAGTTACTGGTCGCATGTAATGCGTTTCTTGATGCTACTCTAGCTCTTGGTCCCAATCTCTTCATTCTTGCAGTGGTGGTAGTGGTGGTGATGGTGGTGGTGGTGATGGTGGTGGTGGTGATGGGGTGGTGGTGATGGTGGTGGTGGTGTGGTGGTGGTGGTGATGGGGGGGTGAGGTGGTGGTTGAGGGTGTGTGTGACGGTGGTGGTGACAGTGGTGGTGACGCGTGTTTCACCACCAGTATGCAGCGCCACTGTGAGCAACCCTCGCCCGTTTAACCCCACAACAGAAATTTCCTTGGTGGAAAGTAAATGCGACCCAATCAGAGCTGCACTACCGTCATAACCAGAATTTCAATTTCCTTACCCTCTTCCCTACCCTTCTACCACCTTCCCCTACCCGTTACACTTCCCCACCCGTCTACCACCTCCTACCCGTCTACCACCTTCCCCTACCCGTCTACCACCTTCCCCTACCCGTCTACCACCTTCCCCTACCCGTCTACCACCTTCCCCTACCCGTCTACCACCTTCCCTACCCGTCTACCACCTTCCTACCCGCTACACTTCCCTACCGTCTACCACCTTCCCCTACCCGTCTACCACCTTCCCCTACCCGTCTACCACCTTCCCCTACCCCTCTATCCCCTACCCTAATAAAAAAATCCTCTCCAACCAATAAAAAAAATCTCCGCTTTCTCCCCGGAAACATAAATACCTCACAATTCACGACCACAAAATTCATTTTTACATTAAGAAGAAGAAGAAACACAATACTCTGGTTCCCCTCGGGAGATAGGAAGGGGGAGTGTTCGATTTACCGGTCGTTTGGCAAACCCGAACGAGTCACTTTGACAAAGAGGGAGAGGAAGAGTTGTGAGCTATCAAATAGCGCCTCTTCAATCTGTCTATTAAGCCATTCAGTGACCTGGCTTTATTCAGTTCGTGGTGGCTTGCTCCTTTCATCAGTGTGTCAGTCACTTGTCTGTGCTCAACCTCAACCCCAGAGAACCTCCTCCTATTGTTCTCTCTACTACTTCTCCTTCTCCTCCATTTTCTCTTACTCCACCTCCTCCTTCTCCTATTACTCTTACTACATAAAACATAAGTCTTAAGTAGTGTGATTGATTGTACAGTTAGGTGCTCTGGTTGATGGTGATTGTGAGGTGACCTCTTGATATTGGTGATTGTGAGGTACCCCTTGATGTTGGTGATTGTGAGGTGACCTCTTGATGTTGGTGATTGTGAGGTACCCCTTGATGTTGGTGATTGTGAGGTGACCTCTTGATGTTGGTGATTGTGAGGTACCCCTTGATGTTGGTGATTGTGAGGTGACCTCTTGATGTTGATTGTGAGGTACCCCTTGATGTTGGTGATTGTGAGGTGACCTCTTGATGTTGGTGATTGTGAGGCACCCCTTGATGTTGGTGATTGTGAGGTGACCTCTTGATATTGGTAATTGTGAGGTACCCCTTGATGTTGGTGACTGTGAGGTGACCTCTTGAATGCTGATTGTGAGGTGACCCCTTGATGTTGGTGATTGTGAGGTGACCTCTTGATGATGGTGATTGTGAGGTGACTTCTTGATGTTGGTGATTGTGAGGTACCCCTTGATGTTGGTGATTGTGAGGTACCCTTGATGTTGGTGATGTGGTGACCTCTTGGTTGGATGTGGGTACCCCTTGATGTTGGTGATTGTGAGGTGACCTCTTGATGTTGGTGATTGTGAGGTACCCCTTGATGTTGGTGATTGTGAGGTGACCTCTTGATGTTGGTGATTGTGAGGTACCCCTTGATGTTGGTGATTGTGAGGTGACCTCTTGTTGTTGGTGAT
Organism: Cherax quadricarinatus; assembly: GCF_026875155.1. Classification (NCBI taxonomy): domain Eukaryota; kingdom Metazoa; phylum Arthropoda; class Malacostraca; order Decapoda; family Parastacidae; genus Cherax; species Cherax quadricarinatus. Next base: position 5,111,191 of record NC_069479.1, read on the forward strand.
TGTGAGGTACCCCTTGATGTTGGTGATTGTGAGGTGACCTCTTGATGGTTGGTGATTGTGAGGTACCCTTGATGTGGTGATTGTGAAGTGACCTCTTGATGTTGGTGATTGTGAGGTGACCCCTTGATGTTGGTGATTGTGAGGTGACCTCTTGATGTTGGTGATTGTGAGGTGACCTCTTGATGTTGGTGTTGTGAGGTGACCTCTTGATGTTGGTGATTGTGAGGTACCCCTTGATGTTGGTGATTGTGAGGTGACCTCTTGATGTTGGTGATTGTGAGGTGACCTCTTGATGTTGGTGATTGTGAGGTGACCTCTTGATGTTGGTGATTGTGAGGTACCCCTTGATGTTGGTGATTGTGAGGTGACCTCTTGATGTTGGTGATTGTGAGGTACCCCTTGATGTTGGTGATTGTGAGGTGACCTCTTGATGTTGGTGATTGTGAGGTACCCTTGATGTTGGTGATTGTGAGGTGACCTCTTGATGTTGGTGATTGTGAGGTACCCTTGATGTTGGTGATTGTGAGGTGACCTCTTGATGTTGTATTGTGAGGTACCTTGATTTGGTGATTGTGAGTGACCTCTTGATGTTGGTGATTGTGAGGTGACCTTTGATGTTGGTGATTGTGAGGTGACCCTCTTGATGATTGGTGATTGCTGAGGGTGACCCTTGATGTTGGTGATTGTGAGGTGACCCTTGATGTTGGTGATTGTGAGGTGACCTCTTGATGTTGGTGATTGTGAGGTGACCCCTTGATGTTGGTGATTGTGAGGTGACCCCTTGATGTTGGTGATTGTGAGGTGACCCTTGATGTTGTGATTGTGAGGTGACCCTTGATGTTGGTGATTGTGAGGTACCCCTTGATGTTGGTGATTGTGAGGTGACCTCTTGATGTTGGTGATTGTGAGGTGACCCCTTGATGTTGGTGATTGTGAGGTGACCCCTTGATGTTGGTGATTGTGAGGTGACCTCTTGATGTTGGTGATTGTGAGGTGACCTCTTGATGTTGGTGATTGTGAGGTGACCTCTTGATGTTGGTGATTGTGAGGTGACCTCTTGATGATGATTGTGAAGTGACCCCTTGATGTTGGTGATTGTGAGGTGACCTCTTGATGTTGGTGATTGTGAGGTGACCTCTTGATGTGGTGATTGTGAGGTGACCTCTTGATGTTGTGATTGTGAGGTGACCTCTTGATGTGGTGATTGTGAGGTGACCTCTTGATGTTGGTGATTGTGAGGTGACCCTTGATGTTGGTGATTGTGAGGTGACCCCTTGATGTTGGTGATTGTGAGGTGACCTCTTGATGTTGGTGATTGGGACTTGGTGATTACCCTTGATGTGGTGATTGTGAGGTGACCTCTTGATGTTGGTGATTGTGAGGTGACCCTTTGATGTTGGTGATTGTGAGGTGACCTCTTGATGCTGGTGATTGTGAGGTGACCTCTTGATGTTGGTGATTGTGAGGTGACCTCTTGATGTTGGTGATTGTGAGGTGACCTCTTGATGCTGGTGATTGTGAGGTGACCTCTTGATGTTGGTGATTGTGAGGTGACCTCTTGATGTTGGTGATTGTGAGGTGACCTCTTGATGTTGGTGATTGTGAGGTGACCTCCTTGATGTGGTGATTGTGAGGTGACCTCTTATGTTGGTGATTGTGAGGTGACCTCTTGATGTTGGTGATTGTGAGGTGACCTCTTTGATGTGGTGATTGTGAGGTGACCCTTGATGTTGGTGATTGTGAGGTGACCTCTTGATGTGGTGATTGTGAGGTGACCTCTTGATGCTGGTGATTGTGAGGTGACCCTTGTATGTGGTGATTGTGAGGTGACCTCTTGATGTTGGTGATTTGTGAGGTGACCTCTTGATGTGGTGATTGTGAGGTGACCTCTTGATGATGATTGTGAGGTGACCTCTTGATGTTGGTGATTGTGAGGTGACCTCTTGATGTTGGTGATTGTGAGGTGACCTCTTGATGTTGGTGATTGTGAGGTGACCTCTTGATGTGGTGATTGTGAGGTGACCTCTTGATGCTGGTGATTGTGAGGTGACCTCTTTATGCTGGTGATTGTGAGGTGACCTCTTTATGCTGGTGATTGTGAGGTGACCTCTTTATGCTGGTGACTGAGATGACTTCCAACTTACCTTCCAACTCTGAGATACATTTTAGGATATATTTTGAGGATATATCTCAGATTCATCACTATATGCACGCCTTTACGGGAGTATACCTTAGCGCGTATACCCTGGAAGTATACCTTAACCCCCTATATTAGGTATTACAAGTATCCCTGACTGGTGGTACCCAGGTGACATGCATCAGCCTTAATGACCCTCGTGTTGTCGATAGGCTTGAAACCGAAGACCCCAGACTAGGTGTTAAACGTACTTAACTTTAACAATCGTCAATGCAAGCACCTGAAGAAAGTAAAAAGAGAGGCCAGCAAGCTGGAACATTGAGACTCTCATGTCCCTTTATTAAGAGAAACAAAGATGCATGTGCTTTTAATACCCAATTTAATAAAGACAGTTTTATTCGCTAGATAATGGTAGTAAAGTTGTGTAGGAAGGAGGTGTGTATGATATTCCTGGAGGAGGCTGTCAGCGGTTGAATCTGACAGTCAGGCAGAGGTTGTCAGCTGTTGAATCTAGCAGTCAGGCAGAGGATGTCAGCTATTGAATCTAACAGTCAGGCAGAGGCTGTCAGCTATTGAATCTAACAGTCAGGCAGAGGCTGTCAGCTGTTGAATCTAGCAGTCAACGAGAGGATGTCAGCTATTGAATCTAACAGTCAAGCAGAGGATGTCAGCTATTGAATCTAACAGTCAATCAGAGGATGTCAGCTGTTGAATCTAACAGTCAAGCAGAGGATGTCAGCTATTGAATCTAACAGTCAGGCAGAGGCTGTCAGCTATTGAATCTAACAGTCAGGCAGAGGCTGTCAGCTGTTGAATCTAGCAGTCAACCAGAGGATGTCAGCTGTTGAATCTAACAGTCAATCAGAGGATGTCAGCTGTTGAATCTAAGAGTCAGGCAGAGGTTGTCAACTATTGAATCTAACAGTCAAGCAGAGGCTGTCAGCTGTTGAATCTAGCGGTCAATCAGAGGCTGTCAGCTGTTGAATTTAAGTCAGACAGGCGTCTATCAGCTCAGGAAAGGACCCAGAAGAGCACCTCTCTTACACCTTCATCTCTCTCTCACACCTCCAGGTCTCTCTCACACCTCCAGGTCTCTCTCACACCTCCAGGTCTCTCACACCTCCAGGTCTCTCTCACACCTCCAGGTCTCTCTCACACCTCCAGGTCTCTCTCACACCTCCAGATCTCTCACACCTCCAGGTCTCTCTAACACCTCCAGGTCTCTCTCACACCTCCAGGTCTCTCTCACACCTCCAGGTCTCTCACACCTCCAGATCTCTCACACCTCCAGGTCTCTCTAACACCTCCAGGTCTCTCTCACACCTCCAGGTCTCTCTCACACCTCCAGGTCTCTCACACCTCCAGATCTCTCACACCTCCAGGTCTCTCTCACACCTCCAGGCTCTCTCTCACACCTCCAGGTCTCTCTCACACCTCCAGGTCTCTCTCACACCTCCAGATCTCTCACACCTCCAGGTCTCTCTAACACCTCCAGGTCTCTCTAACACCTCCAGGTCTCTCTCACACCTCCAGGTCTCTCTAACACCTCCAGGTCTCTCTAACACCTCCAGGTCTCTCTAACACCTCCAGGTCTCTCTAACACCTCCAGGTCTCTCTCACACCTCCAGGTCTCTGTCACGCCTCCAGGTCTCTCACTCCTCCAGGTCTCTCTCACACCTCCAAGTCTCTCTCACACCTCCAGGTCTCTCACACCTCCAGGTCTCTCTCACACCTCCAGGTCTCTCTCACACCTCCAGGTCTCTCTCACACCTCCAGATCTCTCACACCTCCAGGTTCTCTCTCACACCTCCAGTCTCTCTCACACCTCCAGGTCTCTCTCAACACCTCCAGGTCTCTCTCACACCTCCAGATCTCTCACACCTCCAGGTCTCTCTAACACCTCCAGGTCTCTCTCACACCTCCAGGTCTCTCTCACACCTCCAGGTCTCTCACACCTCCAGATCTCTCACACCTCCAGGTCTCTCTCACACCTCCAGGTCTCTCTCACACCTCCAGGTCTCTCTCACACCTCCAGGTCTCTCTCACACCTCCAGATCTCTCACACCTCCAGGTCTCTCTAACACCTCCAGGTCTCTCTAACACCTCCAGGTCTCTCTCACACCTCCAGGTCTCTCTAACACCTCCAGGTCTCTCAACACCTCCAGGTCTCTCTACACCTCCAGGTCTCTCTACACCTCCAGGTCTCTCTCACACCTCCAGGTCTCTGTCACGCCTCCAGGTCTCTCACTCCTCCAGGTCTCTCTCACACCTCCAAGTCTCTCTCACACCTCCAGGTCTCTCTCACACCTCCAGGTCTCTCACACCTCCAGGTCTCTCTCACACCTCCAGGTCTCTCTCACACCTCCAGATCTCTCACACCTCCAGGTCTCTCTAACACCTCCAGGTCTCTCTCACACCTCCAGGTCTCTCTCACGCCTCCAGGTCTCTCACTCCTCCAGGTCTCTCTCACACCTCCAAGTCTCTCTCCACCACCTCCAGGTCTCTCACACCTCCAGGTCTCTCTCACACCTCCAGGTCTCTCTCACACCTCCAGGTCTCTCACACCTTCAGGTCTCTCTCACACCTCCAGGTCTCTCACACCTCCAGGTCTCTCTCACACCTCCAGGTCTCTCACACCTCCAGGTCTCTCTCACACCTCCAGGTCTCTCTCACACCTCCAGGTCTCTCACACCTCCAGGTCTCTCACACCTCCAGGTCTCTCTCACACCTCCAGGTCTCTCACACCTCCAGGTCTCTCACACCTCCAGGTCTCTCACACCTCCAGGTCTCTCTCACGCCTCCAGGTCTCTCACACCTCCAGGTCTCTCACACCTCCAGTCTCTCACACCTCCAGGTCTCTCTCACACCTCCAGGTCTCTCTCACACCTCCAGGTCTCTCACACCTCCAGGTCTCTCTCACACCTCCAGGTCTCTCACACCACCACCTCTCTCACACCACCACCTCTCTCACACCACCACCTCTCACACACCACTCTCTCACTCCACCACCTCTCTCATTCCACCACTCTCTCACACCACCACCTCTCTCACACCACACTCTCTCACACCACCACCTCTCTCACACCACCACCTCTCTCACACCACCACCTCTCTCACACCACCACCTCTCTCACACCACCACCTCTCTCACACCACCACCTGTCTCACACCACCACCTCTCTCACACCACCACTCTCTCTACACCACCACCTCTCTCACACCACCACTCTCTCACACCACCACTCTCACACCACCACCTCTCTCACACCACCACCTGTCTCACACCACCACCTGTCTCACACCACCACCTGTCTCACACCACCTCTCTCACTCCATCAATTAACTCGCCACTCACGTAAACAAGGGCCTCTAATTCTCACCTCCTGTATTCACACTTCTGCTGGTAATAAAACCTTCACCTGTCGCTTCGTGCGAAAATGAAAATTATATATAAATATAATTCTCCAAATTTATAAATTCCTCTCGACATGGTCTTGTGTGGCGTGCTTGGCGGGGCATTCAGGTGCGTTGGTGCGTGGCGAAATGTCCGTAATCTGTACGTGTGTGGCGCTTTCCCCCGTAACTATTTAACTGGGGGTAGAGGGGGTGAGGGGAGCCAGTGGGTTTAAGGGGGAGGGTTTTTTCACGTGGTCGTGGGTAGTAAGGGGTCGTTATAGTGTGGGTGAGGTGTTGGTGAAGTGTCCTTATGGGTGGAGGATAGGTAGGTTAGGCAGGGATGGAGAGGATGGGAGTGGGGTGGTTCAGCAGGATACAAGCAGGCAGGGGTGAAAGATAGGCAGGCAGGAAGGCAGGCAGGACAGGCAGGCAGCAAGCAAGCCTGCAGACAAGCATGGAAAATAGGATTAGGGTGGTCCAGGACAGGCATGGGTGTTGATTGCTCTCTGCAGCAGGCAACACGTACTGCAGCAGGCAACACGAACTGCAGCAGGCAACACGTACTGCAGCAGGCAACATGTACTGCAGCAGGCAACACGTACTGCAGCAGGCAACATGTACTGCAGCAGGCAACACGTACTGCAGCAGGCAACACGTACTGCAGCAGGCAACACGTACTGCAGCAGGCAACACGTACTGCAGCAGGCAACATGTACTGCAGCAGGCAACAGTGCTGGCAGCAGGCAACACGTACTGCAGCAGGCAACAGTACTGCAGCAGGCAACACTTACTGCAGCAGGCAACACGTACGAAGCAGGAACACTACTGCAGCAGGCAACACGTACTGCAGCAGGCAAACACGTACTGCAGCAGGCAACACGTACTGCAGCAGGCAACAGTACTGCAGCAGGCACACGTACTGCAGCAGGCAACACGTACTGCAGCAGGAAACATGTACTGCAGCAGGCAACACGTAATGCAGCAGGCAACATGTACTGCAGCAGGCAACACGTACTGCAGCAGGCAACACGTACTGCAGCAGGCAACATGTACTGCAGCAGGCAAACACGTTAATGCAGCAGGCAACATGTGCTGCAGCAGGCAACACGTCTGCAGCAGGAACACGTACTGCAGCTGGCAACAGTCTGCAGCAGGCAACAACGTACTGCAGCAGGCAACACGTACTGCAGCAGGCAACCGATTACTGCAGCAGGAACATGTACTGCAGCAGGCAACACGTTACTGCAGCAGGCATACACGTACTGCAGCAGGCAAACACGTACTGCAGCAGGCAACACGTACAGCACAGGCAACATGTACTGCAGCAGGCAACATGTACTGCAGCAGGCAACACGTATGCAGCAGGCAACACGTACTGCAGCAGGAAATACGTACTGCAGCAGGGACAGTACTGCAGCAGCCGCAACACGTACTGCAGCAGGCAACACGTACTGCAGCAGGCAACATGTACGCAGCAGGCAACACTTACGCAGCAGGCAACATGTAATGCAGCAGGCAAACACGTACTGCAGCAGGCAACACGTACTGCAGCAGGCAACATGTACTGCAGCAGGCAACACGTACTTGCAGCAGGCAACACGTACGCAGCAGGAAACGTACTGCAGCAGGAACACGTACTGCAGAGGCAACAGTACTGCAGCAGGCAAACACGTACTGCAGCAGGCAACATGTACTGCAGCAGGCAAACACGTACTGCAGCAGGCAAACACGTACTTGCAGCAGGCAACATGTACTGCAGCAGGCAAACACGTACTGCAGCAGGCAACACGTACTGCAGCAGGCAACACGTACTTGCAGCAGGCAACACGTACTGCAGCAGGCAACATGTACTGCAGCAGGCAACACGTACTGCAGCAGGCAACAGTACTGCAGCAGGCAACACGTACTGCAAGCAGGCAACAGTACTGCAGCAGGCAACATGTTAGCAGCAGGCAACACGTATGCAGCAGGCAACACGTACTGCAGCAGGCAACATGTACTGCAGCAGGCAACACGTACTGCAGCAGGCAACACGTACTGCAGCAGGCAACATGTACTGCAGCAGGCAACACGTACATGCAGCAGGCAACATGTACTG
>NC_069479.1:5123821-5126321 GCF_026875155.1 Cherax quadricarinatus
TCCATAATTCAACGCCTTTTCCAATAAGTGCAGATTCAGAGCCTTCAGTCTGTCCGCGTAAGAAACATCTCTGATTCATGGGATCAACTTTGTCATTCTCCTCTTTATGTTTTCCAGCACATTTATGTTCATTCTGTAATATTAAGATCAGAACTGTGCAGTGTAAGGTGAACAATGTCTTACCAAACATATATAAAGTTGAAGTGTAACCTCAGGACTTCTATTATTTATACTTCTTAATATGAAGCAAAGAATTCTATCTTTATTGCTAAGATTTATGCACCGTTATCTTGGCTTTAGATTACTGTTAACCAGAACTCCTAAATCTTTCTTTCACTGTGATTGAGATCTACATTGTTCAGTTTATAACTGCCATAGTTATTTTATTTTCCCAGTACAGAACCTTACATTTGTCTACATTAAACTAAATCTGTCACTTCTCCGACTACAAGAACAACCTATCTAGATCTTCCTGTAGCGCTCTGGTGTCTTCATCAGAATTAAACTGATGACCTATTTTAGTGTCATCGCTTACATAGCTATCTGTTCCCTCATCTAAGTCGTTTATGTATATTATGAACAACAAGGGCCCAACACTGACCCCTGTGGAACAACACTGGTAATGGATCCCCACTCTGATTTCTCCTCATTTCTGTAACCTCTGTTGTGTATCTGTCAACGACGCCTCGATCCAGGAGATAATTTATTCATTATTATTATTATAATCAAGGTGGAGCGCTAAACCCGTAGGATTATACAGCGCCTGGGGGGGATGTGGAAAACATTCAAGCTTAATTCGGGGAACCGGAGCACAGATCCAATTCCCTAAATCAAGAGCCCCTCACCAACATCAAGGAACCTTCCCTGAGGGGATAATCTATCAAGCTATTCCATGTGCTGCTACTTTCCGCAACAATATTCTGTGTGGTACTTTGTCAAAGACTTCACTAAAATCTATATACCAATATCATATTCTTTATCTTGGTCTGTTGCTTTAAATACCTTAGTACAACAGGTTAGTAAATATTTAAGACAGCAACGCCCCTTCGTAAAACCATGTTGAGAGTCTTTTATTAATTACATTTTTCAAAATAACTTCAAATTTCGTCAACATTTATTGATTCCATCAACTTTCCTGTAACTGAAGTTATGTTGATTGGTCTATAGTCTGAGGTAACAACTTGTCTCCTGATTCGTAAGTAGGACATTATCCGGAACGATACCTGTTTGTAGTGCACAAATAACCTCACATAGGAGAGAGGAACTTATACGACGTTTCTCTTAGTAGTGATTTGTTGAAGAGGATAAACAATGTTTACTAAGTTTCTCCTTAAGTTCCTTTATAATAAGTGAAGACAGTTGATCAAGGGCCAGTGACTTATTTAGTTTCAATATATTTAAGAACCAAGTCACTAGTGACGTTGATCTTGCATAATTAATTTTCTTATTAATCATAAAATTATTGATTCCTGGTATTTCATTTATTTCATCTTGTGTAGAAACTGAAAATAAGTGTTAAGAATGTTACACATTTTTTTATCACTGACAATAAACTGACCTGAGTTATATTTAAGTCAGCTGATGTTTTCCTTAATCTTTTTCTTGTATACCTGAAAGAAATTTTCTGGGTTAGTTTTTGTAATGAAGTTGGTAGAATTACTGACAATATGTAAAGTAAAAGGACACAAGTGCAACTAATGTGACATTTTATTGTGGCAACGTTTCGCTCTTCAGGAGTTTAATCAAGCCATTTGGCGTGATAAAGCTCCTGGAGAGCGAAACGTTGCCAATATAAAATGTCTCATTAGTTGCGCTTGTGTCCCTTTACTGGGTTAGTTTTTTATTCTCTCACAATCTTAAGTTTAAAATCTCTTAATATTTCTTATTCAGTTTTTATTTCTCTTTTTATATAGATATGCTGATCTTTAAGGTGAGCTTTCTTTGTGTGGTGAGACTTTTTTGTGAGCTTTCATCTTTGGTGGGATTTCATTTTTTGTGAGCTTTCATTTTTTGTGAGCTTTCATCTTTGGTGGGATTTCATTTTTTGTGAGCTTTCATTTTTTGTGAGCTTTCATTTTTTGTGAGCTTTCATTTTTTGTGAGCTTTCATTTTTTGTGAGCTTTCATCTTTGGTGGGATTTCATTTTTTGTGAGCTTTCATTTTTGTGAGCTTTCATTTTTGTGAGCTTTCATTTTTTTTGAGCTTTCATCTTTTTGGGGGATTTCATTTTTTGTGAGCTTTCATTTTTGTGAGCTTTCATTTTTGTGAGCTTTCATTTTTTGTGAGCTTTCATTTTTGTGAGCTTTCATTTTTTGTGAGCTTTCATTTTTGTGAGCTTTCATTTTTGTGAGCTTTCATTTTTGTGAACTTTCATTTTTTGTGAGCTTTCATTTTTGTGAGCTTTCATTTTTTGAGCTTTCATTTTTGTGAGCTTTCATTTTTGTGAGCTTTCGTTTTTTGTGAGCTTTCATTTTTGATGAGCTTTCATTTTTGGTGAGCT
>NC_069479.1:5136321-5168821 GCF_026875155.1 Cherax quadricarinatus
AAGGAAGGAAGAAGGGAACAACTACCATACTAAGAGTTTTCCCATACATAAACGACTTCATTATCACCTGTGTGAGATACGTTCCCTGTCTGTCTGTCTGTCTCTCCTCTCTCTCTCTCTCTCTCTCTCTCTCTCTCTCTCTCTCCTCTCTCTCTCTCTCTCTCTCTCTCTCTCTCTCTCTCTCTCTCTCTCTCTCTCTCTCTCTCTGTCCCTCCCTCGTATAATATTAAATTTCTTTAATCAAGAAGAAACCTTCAACTGAGTCACTTGGCTGGTGTGAAGATGTCCAAGTGTTAATCAACAGCCTGAGCAGTCTCCAATTAAGATCTTTATACCTGGCCTCACCTGGCTAATGACACCCTCCTCCTCCTCCTCCTCCTCCTCTTCCTTCTCCTCTGCCTCTTCCTCCTCCTTCTCTTCCTCCTCCTCCTCCTTCTCTTCGTCCATGATAGTTACTCTCAGTAGGTAACCTTAGTGTGTGGACCTCCTTGTCTTCCTCTGTCTTTTCCATATCCTCCTACTCCTACTCCTCCATCTCTTCGTCCTGCTTATCTTCTCCTCCTACTCCTCCTACTCCTGCTACTCGTTTTCCTCCTCCTCCTCTTCTTTTTCTTATAGTTCTCCACCATCGTTCTGTTTTCTTCCTTCTTCATTATGTTTTTCTCTCTGCTTTCTTTAACTGTATTCGTATTAATCTATCTCTCGTGTCTCACTTGTCTCTCTCAATTATCAGAGTTTTCTCCTCACACTTGAAGTGATGGATGCTGTTATTGTTTTCACTAATTCTTTAGTCTCTCTCTCTCTCTCTCTCTCTCTCTCTCTCTCTCTCTCTCTCTCTCTCTCTCTCTCTCTCTCTCTCTCTCTCTCTCTCCCTCTCTCTCTCTCTCTCTCTTTACACAGCGTTTTACAAGGTTAGGTTAAGGGTTCCTAACTTTATTTACGAGCTAAGAGCTGTTACCAACATCAGCTGGTTTAAAAGCCTTTTTATTGTTTTGAGACATACAAGTAGGGAACAGGATTTTCAGTTGATCATCTGACTTTATTTCATAGATATCATAATGCTGTACAAACATGTTCCAGACTCGAGTCATCCTGGGAATAAATGATCTCAGATGAAGTGATGTTCTGGAGAAGGGTACAGTCAGAGTGTAGTTGCTGCTGGCTGCCCGTCTTGTTGTGTAGGAGCTCACTTCTCGCTGTCCTCGGAGTGAAGCTAAGTGTGGTACTTTGACAATATTGGCCTTGTACATAACAGTAAGGCCACCCACATCCCTCCGGTGCTGAAGGCTCTGTTGAAATGACAGATCTATCCAGGCTGGGTCTAGGCGAGAGTCGTCTTGTTTTGTTCTCTATTCTGTCAAGAAGTAGCAGATGAGATAGAGGGCAGGCAATCCAAGAAAGTGGAGCATACTCAAGGTGTGAGTGTACTTGTGCTTCGTACAGAATCTTGCAACCTCTACTGTCGAGCAGGTGCGAGATACGTCGAAGTGCTGTACGCTTCCTGGCTGCCTTGTTTGCAAGATTTGCAACGTGGTTCTTCATGGTCAGTTTGGAGTCAAATTTCACACCAAGGATATCAACTTCGTCTCCAGGTAGCAACACTCTTCCATTTATTCTTATCACTGCTCCAGCATTACCATCATGGTGCCTAGAGACCATCACCATTGTGTTTACTTAGGAGCAAATGTTACCTGCCATCGTTGACCTCAGGTTGATATAGCTGTAAGCTGGTGATTGATGTAACTTAGAGCAGCTGGCATTTCCTCTCCTGGATAAGTAAATATCAGAGTACAGTCGTCTGCATATGCATTGGATTCTGCGATGTGATGAAGGTCATTGAAATAGCCATTCCATAACAATGGCCCAAGCACACTTCCCTGTGGAACACTTGCACCAGTTGGATGTCTTGCTGACTCTGTCCCGTTGAGAACTACGCTTAGAGATCTACCTTGAAGGTAATCACTGAGGAGACATAGTATAGAGCCTGCAATTTCCAGTGCTTGCAGTTTTACCAAGAGGCCCTGGTGCCATACTCGATCGAAAGCACAAGCAGTGTCAAGTGCTACCACACAGGTGACTTTGGACTCATCCAGTGTCTTGTGCCACTTAGTGGAAAGGTTTAACAACAGATCAGCAGCAGAGTAACCTTTTCTGAAGCAATATTGACGGTCACAGTGTATTGAGTGGTAGTCAAAAAACTGTTATCTGCCGTGAAATTATTGCCTCAAGGATCTTGCCAGTTATTGATAGGAGTGACACTGGGCTATAGTTGCTGATTTCAGCTCTGCTCTTCTTTTTGTGAACAGGGACTACATTTGCCTCTTTCCACAGAGAGCGCCATTTGCACTGTGCTAAACAGTGTATGCGAGTTAGAGGTGCTGCTAGCTGATCTGCATACCTACTCAACAATCTTGGGCCCAACTTATCTGGGCCCACAGCCTTTTCTTGGTCCAGCGATTTAAGAAGATACACTTCATCCTGTCTCACTGTCACCATTGACAGTTCTTGCTGCTAGCCAAGGAGCGTCCCTTGCTGGATCAGGAACTTGCACTGGCATCTTAGCAGCAAACTATTCAACAAAGAGGTTACCTTTCTCCTGACTACTAGTAGAGATGGTCCCATCCTATCGATTTAGAGGTGGAATAAGTTCATCAGGTGAATAACCTTGTCTGTCCTTGACCAAGGACCATCAAATTTTGGAGCTCACTCTGCCTGATGCCAGCTTTACTTTTGTGTAAGTCTCCCATTTAGAGATGGCCAACTTTTGGACTTCTCCCATTTTGCTTACAGGCTTGCCTGTAGGTAGGTAGATAGTGGGATGCCTCTTATACTTAACAGTAGCAGCCTCTCTATAACGAAAGCCGAACCAAGGCTGATCTGTTGGTTTCGTCAAATGCTGCCGGTGAGGGATGTGTCCAGTGAAGGCATTCATTTGGATGTCAACATCCCCTTGGAGAAGAGCATTCCAATCGGAGGTGACGAGCTCAGAGGGAAGTGCTGGCCAGTTTCCTCTTTCCCACAGCCAGGTTGTACGTGAAGATTCCTCACCTCGTTCTGTTGGGATCTTCAGTGTCATAAAAACAGCCTTGTGGTCACACGATCCAACATAGCCGAAGGGTTGACAAGTGACTATACCTTCTGCCAGATCACTCACTACTGGGTCAAGGGAGGAGCCAGAGATGTGAGTAGGGAAATCAACAAAGTTTCTCATGTCAAACACTGCAAGAAGGTCTCATGTCAAACACTGCAAGAAGGTCATCAGAGTCCCTCTGTATAAGATGTTGGTTGAGGTCACCAACATTTATAATATGTTGACAGTTGTGTTGAAGCAGAAGGGAGTTCACGTTTTCCATCAGGAAGTTGATGTGGTCTGCATGTTGCCACTGAGGTCTGTACATTGCACATGCTAGTACAGAGGTACTAATGTTTATGCATAGCTTGAAGAACATCATTTCTAGGTGAGTAGTAATGACAACATCATTGAGCTTGGGATTTACACTTTTAGAGAAGCACATAACACTTCCTCCTTGTCCTTGCCTGTCTCTTCTCATCCATGAGGTGTAACCAGCAATTCTGCGGAATTTTCTTGAGTCCTGTCGTCCAAAAATGTCTCAACAACAGTGATCATGTCGGGACGTCGAGTGTTCACGAAACTGTGCTTGTGCTGTCCAACATTGGTAATGAATCCTCTAATGTTGGCCGACAGTATGCTGATAAACTGGCTCCTCATGATTGTGTAGGTGTATAAGGCGCTTACCCTTGAGACAGGTAGGACACCGGGGGAGCCGCTGGGATGTAGGTCTGTGGTCTTGTATAAGGCAGAAAACCACCTGCTGGGCCGAGATAGGAATTACCTAGGTGGGTGATGTGTGAGTGTGTTCACTAATTCAGAGATTCTGCTGGTTTGTTCCCTGAACAGATCCCTAAAGAACTGGTGATCCTGTCTGTCAAGTTCCTTTTTCTTATGACACTGGTCCTCCTGCGGTCCCCTCTTGTGGCAGTAATTACACCTGGCAGGCAGTTGTCACTGGTGTACCCCCTCCGGTGACAGCAATACCACTGCCTGGATGCCTGGGAGGTTGAACTCGTTTACTACACCTCTGGTGTTTTGCTGCTGATTCAACAGCTAGTTTTTCTGTAGGTTCTGCCGCTGGTGAGACTGACGATTATGAACCTGGTGATCGTTTTCCTGGGACTGTTGGTGGAAGGTGAGACGGCTGTGGGTGTCTGCCTCCTCTACCACGCCCTCTACCACGCCCTCTACCACGCCCTCTACCACGCCCTCGTACAGTTCTAACATATATGTCCCTGCTGTTCGTGCTGTGGCTCAGCACTTGTTCAGATGCAATGTTTGTTCCCTGATTATTAACTGCATCAATCCCTGGTGGAGAAAATCCTGACTCATTATTGGTAGATGGAGCACTGCTGCCAGATGTACTGGCAGGTGTTGAAGCAGTGATGGCAGGTGTAGTGGCAGGTATTGGAGTAGTGTCGGCAGGTGTACTGGCAGATATACTGGCAGGTATGTTAGGTGTACTGGCAAGTATGTTAGGTGTACTGGCAGAAATGTTGGGTGATGGCAGTGATATTAGGTGTACTGGCAGGTGTTGAAGCAGTGATGGCAGGTATATCATATCGTTTGTGTGTGTGTTTGCGTGCGTGTGTGTGTGTGTGTGTGTGTGTGTGTGTGTGTGTGTGTGTGTGTGTGTGTGTGTGTGTGTGTGTGTGTGTGCGTGAAGAGGGGTCCCTGGCGTCAAGGTGTGTACTGACCCAGTAATTGGAAACAGGAGGTGTCAGGTGGGCACCTCTGCTCGACACTATCAAGACACACACACACGTAATTAAAAAACTTAATTGACAACTTGATAACCTTTGGTGGCGTTGTGTTGCTGTCTACTGCATTTTTAAGATACTTTGTCTTGTCTTGAGAGAAAAAGAGAGAGAGAGAGAGAGAGAGAGAGAGAGAGAGAGAGAGAGAGAGAGAGGGAGGGAGGGAGCATCTCCATCTCCAGTATATCCTTCAGACTATCTCCTGGCATCAACAGATGTTGTGACATCCTGAACACCAACAGACGCAGTGACATCCAGAACACCATCAACACACAATAACACCTGCTGTGAATAAGTAATTAGGTACCTCATTACCTATGCACAACACCTGCTGTAACCTAACATAACATTGCCACTCCACGTGTTCCCTCACATCAGCTGTTACTGACGTGTTTTGACACCTTCAAATCAGCTGTTGAAGGTATTTGCTGTGTGTGTGTGTGTGTGTGTGTGTGTGTGTGTTGTGTGTGTGTGTGTGTGTAATCTGAGAAGGAAAATATTTGGGAGAAAAATCTCCTTAAATTCCGGTGAAAAATCCCTGACGACAGAATGGAGGGACATGTTAACCTCTCACTATAACACTGACCTACACATTAATCCCTCACCGCCCCTTTACCACGCCCCATGCGCCCTCCTGCGCCTCCCACGCCTTCTCACACGCCCCCCACGCCCCTTCCCCAACATCCCTACGTTTCTTCCCGCACCCCCCACGCCAATCCCACTCCCCCACGCCCCCTCCTACGCCCCCCACGCCCCCTCACACGCCTCTACGCCCTCACACGCCTCCACGCCCCCTCACGCCCCCCACGCCCCCACCATCTCATGCATGGACAAACATTTTTCATTTCCATGTATATAGAAACGTTTCTGGGCGCCACCCGCCTCTCTGATAACTCTTTCCAGCGTGTCCCGCAGATTTACATGTGGCGGTGAGGGCGTCGTAAGGGCGGCGCTCCGGGCGCCCGGGCCGGGGACGGCCGCCCATGGTGCCGCGGGGGGCGCTGCGCCCCTCTGGTCGGTAGTCAATAATGGAAGAAACTTGAGAAAAATTGTGGTTATCCTCGACTTGCTGAGAGACCATGTTATGCTGCACACATATATTACTGTACTATCTCTCTCTCTCTCTCTCTCTCTCTTTCTCTCACTCTGTGTATATACATTACTGCACACCGTGTCCCTTCATTATACACACACACACACACACACACACACACACACACACACACACACACACACACACACACACACACACACACACACACACACACACACACAGACGGAGTACAGTCTAGGAGGTCAGAGACTACAAACATCACTCAAGGAAAAAGATCTTGGGGTGAGTATAACACCAGGCACATCTGAAGCGTACATCAACCAAATAACTGCTGCAGCATATGGGCGCCTGGCAAACCTCAGAACAGCATTCCGACATCTTAATAAGGAATCATTCAGGACCCTGTACACCGTGTATGTTAGGCCCATATTGGAGTATGCGGCACCAGTTTGGAACCCACACCTAGCCAAGCACGTGAAGAAACTAGAGAAAGTGCAAAGGTTTGCAACAAGACTAGTCCCAGAGCTAAGAGGTATGTCCTACGAGGAGAGGTTAAGGGAAATCAACCTGACGACACTGGAGGACAGGAGAGATAGGGGGGACATGATAACGACATACAAAATACTGAGAGGAATTGACAAGGTGGACAATGACAGGATGTTCCAGAGATTGGACACAGTAACAAGGGGACACAGTTGGAAGCTGAAGACAGATGAATCACAGGGATGTTAGGAAGTATTTCTTCAGCCACAGAGTAGTCAGTAAGTGGAATAGTTTGGGAAGTGATGTAGTGGAGGCAGGATCCATACATAGCTTTAAGCAGAGGTATGATAAAGCTCACGGCTCAGGGAGAGTGACCTAGTAGCGATCAGTGAAGAGGCGGGGCCAGGAGCTATGAATCGACCCCCGCAACCTCAACTAGGTGAGTACAACTAGGTGAGTACACACACACACACACACACACACACACACACACACACACACACACACACACACGTGACAAGTGTCTTGTTATTGTAGAGGTTAATGACCTGTGGAAGGTGATTGTAACCTTCTCTTATTACCTCCTCCACTACAGTTAACCTGTAACTACCACACATCACAACAACATCGTTAGCGACAGTCCTGGAACGATACACAAGCATGCACGCGCGTGCGCATGCACACACACTCTGGAGAGTGACTTAGTGAAAGCAGGATTCATACATAACTTTTAGATGAGGTATGATAAAGCTCTTGGAGCAGGGAAAGAGTGGACCTAGTAGCGACCAGCGAAGAGGCGGGGCCAGGAGCTGTAAATCTACCCTTCCAACCACAAATAGGTGGACACACACACACACACACAGCGTCACGACTAAATACACCCTGTAGCTGGATTGGTAGCACACTTAACTCACTCATTGAGGTCCGTGGTTCGATCCCCGTTACGGGTGGAACCAGGATGTGTTTCCTTAAGACATCTGCTATTCATGTTCACCTAGCAGTAAGTAGGTACCTGGGTGTTAGTCGACTGGTGTGGGTCGCATCCTGGGGACAAAATTAACCTAAGTTGCTAGAAATGCTCTGCATAACCAGAGACTTTCTGTGTAGTATGTCACTGATGTCAGCTATGGTCTGTATAAGTTGTATCATGTACTGGTAGAAATAGACAATATTATTATTATTATTATTATTATTATTATTATTATTATTATTATTATTAAACTAAT
Organism: Cherax quadricarinatus; assembly: GCF_026875155.1. Taxonomy (NCBI): domain Eukaryota; kingdom Metazoa; phylum Arthropoda; class Malacostraca; order Decapoda; family Parastacidae; genus Cherax; species Cherax quadricarinatus. The sequence continues at coordinate 5,143,915 of NC_069479.1, forward strand.
AGAAATTTGCTCGAGTTACAATCGTTCTATCTTCCAGGGACCACAAGTACACACAGCCATCTAGCTGTGTGTACTCGTGTGTACACAGCCATCTGGCTGTGTGTACTAAGACTGCTCTGCCGCCTGGTAGTGCAGTCTTAGTGAATTTATACACGGAATATTTGCCAAAACCCCTCTTTAAGACATTCTTAAAAGTGTGAGATGATCGTGCTGCCAAGGTGAGGCTTAGCACGGCTAGACATGCTAGCGTAACAGCCTGGTTGATCAGGGTCTGATCCACCGCGGGGGTGTTGACCCCAGGAACACCTCCAGGACTGTTCTGCGGGAGTGTTGACCCCAGGAACACCTCCAGGACTGTTCCGCGGGGGTGTTGACCCCAGGAACACCTCCAGGACTTCCGCGGGGGTGTTGACCCCAGGAACCCCTCCAGGACTGTTCCGCGGGGGTGTTGACCCCAGGAACACCTCCAGGACTGTTCCGCGGGGGTGTTGACCCCAGGAACCCCTCCAGGACTGTTCCGCGGGGGTGTTGACTCCAGGAACACTTCCAGGACTGTTCCGCGGGGGTGTTGACTCCAGGAACACCTCCAGGACTGTTCCGCGGGGGTGTTGACCCCAGGAACACCTCCAGGACTGTTCTGCGGGGGTGTTGACCCCAGGAACACCTCCAGGACTGTTCCGCGGGGGTGTTGACCCCAGAAACACCTCCAGGACTGTTCCGCGGGGGTGTTGACCCCAGGAACACCTCCAGGACTGTTCCGCGGGGGTGTTGACCCCAGGAACACCTCCAGGGCTGTTCCGCGGGGGGTGTTGACCCCAGGAACACCTCCAGTACTGTTCTGCGGGGGTGTTGACCCCAGGAACACCTCTATGTAGCGTCACTAATGTGGTAGCAACTGTCAGTGTCACAGTAGGAAAGAGGAAGTGTTAGAGGAGAAAGGTAAGAGAGAAGAGTGAGGGTGAAGAATGAGGGAGAAGAGTGAGGGTGAAAAGTGAGGAAGAAGAGTGAGGGTGAAGAGTGACGGAGAAGAGTGAGGGTGAAGAGTGTGGGAGATGAGTGAGGGAGAAGAGTGAGGGAGAAAGGGTGGTGTGCATCCAACCGGTTGAAAGTTGTTGCAGATGGCCCTAGAGGCGATGTTTCACCCCTCTTCACCCAGCCTTCCATCTATCATCTACCCCTGGGGGTAGATGATAGAGGGAGGTCCCGTAGCTCGCTGGTGAGAGCACTCTGCTTACAATCACAAGGTCCCGAGTTCGATTCCCTGGCAGAGGCAGCAGGGGCAGCAGGAACAGCAGTGACAGCAGGGACAGCAAGGGAAGCAGGGACAGCAGTGACAGGAGGGACAGCAGGGGCAGCAGCAACAGCAGGGACAGCAGCAACAGCAGGGACAGCAGGGACAGCAGGGGCAGCAGTGACAGCAGGGACAGCAAGGGTAGCAGGGAGAGCAGGGGCAGCAAGGGCAGTAGTACCAGCAGGGGGAGCAGGGACAGCAAGGGTAGCAGGGACAGCAAGGGTAGCAGGGACAGCAGGGAGAGCAGGGACAGCAAGGGCAGCAGTAACAGCAGGGACAGCAGCAACAGCAGGGACAGCAGGGAGAGCAGTGACAGCAGGAACAGCAAGGGTAGCAGGGACAGCAGTGACAGCAGGGACAGCAGTGGCAGCAGGGGCAGCAGTGACAGCAGGGACAGCAGGGACAGCAGGGACAGCGGTGACAACAGTGACAGCAGTGACAGCAGGGACAGCAGGGGCAGCAGTGACAGCAAGGACAGCAGGGGCAGCAGTAACTGCAGGGACAGCAGGGGCAGCAGTAACAACAGGTACAGCAGTAACAGCAGTGACATCAGGGGAAGCAGTGACAGCAGGGACAGCAGTAACTGCAGGGACAGCAGGGGCAGCAGTAACAGCAGGGACAGCAAAGGCAGCAGGGGCAGCAGTGACAGCAGGGACAGCAGTGACAGCAGGGACAGCAGGGGCAGCAGTAACTGCAGGGACAGCAAGGGCAGCAGTGACAGCAGGGACAACAGGGGCAGCAGTGACAGCAGGGGCAGCAGTGACAGCAGGGACAGCAGTGACAGCAGGGACAACAGGGGCAGCAGTGACAGCAGGGACAGCAGGGGCAGCAGTGACAGCAGGGACAGCAAGGGTAGCAGGGACAGCAGGGAGAGCAGGGGCAGCAAGGGCAGCAGTACCAGCAGGGACAGCAGGGGGAGCAGTGACAGCAGGGACAGCAAGGGTAGCAGGGACAGCAGGGAGAGCAGGGGCAGCAAGGGCAGCAGTAACAGCAGGGACAGCAGCAACAGCAGGGACAGCATGGGAGCATTGACAGCAGGAACAGCAAGGGTAGCAGGGACAACAGTGGCAGGAGGGACAGCAGGGGCAGCAGTAACAGCAGTGACAGCAGGGACAGCAGTGACAGCAGGGGCAGCAGTGACAGCAGGGACAGCAGTGACAGCAGGGACAGCAGTGACAGCAGGGACAGCAGTGACAGCAGGGACAGCAGTGACAGCAGGGACAGCAGGGGCAGCAGTGACAGCAAGGACAGCAGGGGCAGCAGTAACTGCAGGGACAGCAGGGGCAGCAGTAACAACAGGTACAGCAGTAACAGCAGTGACATCAGGGGCAGCAGTGACAGCAGGGACAGCAGTAACTGCAGGGACAGCAGGGGCAGCAGTAACAGCAGGGACAGCAAAGGCAGCAGGGGAAGCAATGACAGCAGGGACAGCAGGGACAGCAGGGGCAGCAGTAACTGCAGGGACAGCAGGGGCAGCAGTGACAACAGGGATAGCAGGGACAACAGGGGCAGCAGTGACAGCAGGGGCAGCAGTGACAGCAGTGACAGCAGTGACAGCAGGGACAACAGGGGCAGCAGTGACAGCAGGGACAGCAGGGGCAGCAGTGACAGCAGGGACAGCAGGGACAGCAGTAACTGCAGGGACAGCAGGGGCAGCAGTGACAGCAGGGACAGCAGGGACAACAGGGGCAGCAGTGACAGCAGGGGCAGCAGTGACAGCAAGGACAGCAGTGACAGCAGGGACAACAGGGGCAGCAGTGACAGCAGGGGCAGCAGTGACAGCAGTAACTGCAGGGACAGCAGGGGCAGCAGTAACAGCAGGGACAGCAAAGGCAGCAGTGACAGCAGGGACAGCAGTGACAGCAGGGGCAGCAGTAACTAGAGGGACAGCAGTGACAGCAGGGACAACAGGGGCAGCAGTGACAGCAGGGGCAGCAGTGACAGCAGGGACAGCAGTGACAGCAGGGACAACAGGGCAGCAGTGACAGCAGGACAGCAGGGGGCAGGCAGCAGTGACAGCAGGGCAGGGCAGCAGGGTAGCAGGGACAGCAGGGAGAAGCAGGGGCAGCAAGAGCAGCAGTACAGCAGGGACAGCAGGGGGAGCAGTGACAGGCAGGGACAGCAGGAGGGATGACACAGGACAGCAGGGAGAGAGCAGGGGCAGCAGGGCAGCAGTAACAGCAGGGACAGCAGCAGCAGCAACAGCAGGGACACATGGAGCATTGACAGCAGAACAGCAAGGTAGCAGGGACAACAGTGGCAGGAGGGACAGCAGGGCAGCAGTAACAGCAGGACAGCAGGTGACAGCAGTGACAGAGGCAGCAGTGACAGCAGGGACAGCAGTGACAGCAGGGACAGCATGACAGCAGGGACAGCAGGGGCAGCAGTGACAGCAAGACAGCAGGGCAGCAGTAACTGCAGGGACAGCAGGGGCAGCAGTAACAACAGGTACAGCAGTGACATCAGGGGCAGCAGTGACAGCAGGGACAGCAGTAACTGCAGGGACAGCAGGGGCACAGGTAACAGCAGGGACAGCAAAGGCAGCAGGGGCAGCAATGACAGCAGGGACAGCAGTGACAGCAGGGACAGCAGGGGCAGCAGTAACTGCAGGGACAGCAGGGCAGCAGTGACAACAGGATAGCAGGACAACAGGGGCAGCAGTGACAGCAGGGCAGCAGTGACAGCAGTGACAGCAGTGACAGCAGGAGACAACAGGGGTAGCAGTACAGCAGCGGACAGCAGAGGCAGCAGTGACAGCAGGGACAGCAGGGACAGCAGTAACTGCAGGGACAGCAGGGGCAGCAGTGACAGCAGGGACAGCAGGGACAACAGGGGCAGCAGTGACAGCAGGGGCAGCAGTGACAGCAAGGACAGCAGGGACAGCAGGGACAACAGGGGCAGCAGTGAGTGACAGCAGGGCAGCAGTGACAGCAGGGACAGCAGTTAACTGCAGGGACACAGTGGCAGCAGTAACAGCAGGGACAGGGCAAGGCAGCAGGGCAGCAGTGACAGCAGGGACAGCAGTGACAGCAGGGACAGCAGGGGCAGCAGTAACTAGAGGGACAGCAGTGACAGCAGGGACAGCAGGGACAACAGGGGCAGCAGTGACAGCAGGGACAGCAGTGACAGCAGGGACAGCAGGGACACAGTGACAGCAGGGGCAGCAGTGACAGCAGGGACAGCAAGACAGTGACAGCAGGGACAGCAGGGACAACAGGGGCAGCAGTGACAGCAGGGACAGCAGTGACAGCAGGGACAGCAGTGACAGCAGGGACAACAGGGGCAGCAGTGACAGCAGGGACAGCAGTGACAGCAGGGACAGCAGGGACAGCAGTGACAGCAGGGACAGCAGGGGCAGCAGTGACAGCAGGGACAGCAGTGACAGCAGGGACAGCAGGGACAGCAGGGACAACAGGGGCAGCAGTGACAGCAGGGACAGCAGGGGCAGCAGTGACAGCAGGGACAACAGGGGGAGCAGTGACAGCAGGGGCAGCAGTGACAGCAGGGACAGCAGTGACAGCAGGGACAGCAGGGGTAGCAGTGACAGCAGGGACAGCAGTGACAGCAGGAACAACAGGGGCAGCAGTGACAGCAGGGGCAGCAGGGACAGCAGTGACAGCAGGGACAAGGGGCAGCAGTGACAGCAGGGACAGCAGGGGCAGCAGTGACAGCAGGGACAGCAGTAACTGCAGGGACAGCAGGGGCAGCAGTGACAGCAGGGACAGCAGGGACAACAGGGGCAGCAGTGACAGCAGGGGCAGCAGTGACAGCAAGGACAGCAGTGGCAGCAGTGACAGCAGACAACAGGCAGCAAGTTACAGCAGGGGCAGCAGTGACAGCAGGGAAGCAGCAGGACAGCGTAACTGCAGGGACAGCAGGGGCAACAGTAACAGCAGGGACAGCAAAGGCAGCAGGGGCAGCAGTGACAGCAGGGACAGCAGTGACAGCAGGGACAGCAGGGGCAGCAGTAACTAGAGGGACAGCAGTGACAGCAGGGACAGCAGGGGCAACAGGGGCAGCGTGACAGCAGGGACAGGCAGGGGCAGCAGGGACAGCAGGACAGCCAGGACAGCAGGGGCAGCAGTGACAGCAGACAGCGTGACAGCAGGGACACAGGGAACAACAGGGGCAGCATTGACAGCAGGACAGCTGACCCGCAGGACAGCATGACGCGGGACAACAGGGGCAGCCATGACGCCAGGGACACAGTTGACAGCAGGGACAGCAGGGACAGCAGGGACAGCAGGGCAGCCGTGACGCAGGACAGCAAGTGACACAAGGACAGCAGGGCAACAGGGCAGCAGTGACAGCAGGGACAGCAGGGGAGCATGACACAGGGACAACAGGGGCAGCAGTGACAGCAGGGGCAGCAGTGACAGCAGGGACAAGTGACAGCAGGGACAGCAGGTAGCAGTGACAGCAGGACAGCAGTGACGCAGGAACAAAAGGGCAGCGTTTACCCGAGGGACGCAGTGACAGCAGGGACAGCAGGTTACAGGACAGCAGTGACGCAGGAAAACAGGGGCAGCAGTGACACAGGACAGCAGTGATGCCCGGGGGGTGAGTAACTTTTCCTACATGTTTCACCCCTGCCCGGGAAACGAACCGAGACCTTGCGATTGTAAGTTGTGTATTACTGTTTTTTATGAGTAACGAGAGCTTAGATTTTTCAGAAATATGTTAATGGAATTTTAAGAGAATCTACCTCTCTCTCTCTCTTCTCTTCCTCTCTCCTCTCTTCCTCTCTCTTCTCTCCCTCTCTCTCTCTCTCGCTCTCTCTCTCTTCTCTCTCTCCTTTTTTTTTTTTTTAACGGTTTTGACAAGGTTAAGGATCCTAGCTTTATTACAGGTTAAGGATTCCTAACTTTATTGGCAAGCTAAGAGCTGTTACCTACACACTCATTTGAAATCATTTTTTGTTATAGACTACAAGTAGGAACAGGATAAAATTGGACCACTGGAGCCAGCATTTTTCATTTATCAACTGATTTTATCTCTTTGACATCTTTATGCTTACAATGGTTCCATCATCGAGTCATCCTGGTATGTATATCTCAGATGGAGATGTTCTGGAAAAGGGGTACAGCCAATTAAGCTGTTTTTCCCTCCCGTCTTTGGAAAAAAAGCTGTTTCACGCTGTCCTCGAATGGATCCAATGGGTACTTTGACAATTTTGGCCTTGACATAACAGAAAGGGCCACCCACACCCCCTCCTTGTTAAGGCTCGCTAAAATGCGATCTATCCGGGAGGGGGTCCAGGCAGAGATGAGACCCCTTCTCTGTTCTCTACTCTGTCAACAGTCGCAGATGAGGGGGGAGGGGGCAGGCAAAAAAAGAATGTGGACTACTCTAGGTGTAGCGTACTTGTGCCTCGACAGGAACTTGCCCCCCCTACGTCAAGCAATGCGGATACGGCGAATGCGTAATTTTTCCTGCTCCTTTTTGAAAGATTTACAACAGGTTCTTCAGGGTTATTTGGAGTCAAATTTTCCATCCCAAGGTATCAACTTTTTCTCCAGGTGCCAACATCCCCCATTCACCTTACTACGCACCAGCATTACCACATGGTCCAGAACATCATCATTTTCTTTTTCTCTTGGATAAGTGAATGTCAGGTACAGTCTCTCATATGCATGTGTTTCCGGGGATGAGATGAAAAAGGCGTTGAAGTAGACATTCCATAACAGGGGCCCCAGCACGCTTCCTTGTGGAACGTTGCCCCAATGGGATCCCTTGCTGATTCCGTTCCATTAGGATACACTAGAATCACCAAAATAATCACGAGGAGACTAGCATAAGCCTGAAATTTCCCAGTGCTTAATTTTTGCTAAGAGGCCCTGGTGCCACCCCGGGTCGAAAGCGCCAGCAATGTCCAGTGCTACCACACAGCTGACTTGGATTCATCCGGTGACTGGGCCACTTAGTGGAAGGTTTAAAACAATCAGCAGCAGAGTAACCTTTTCCTGAAGCCCATTTTGATGATCAAAAGTATGAGTGCATCAAAAAACTCTTCATTTGTCTTGAGATTATTGTCTCAAGACTTACCAGTGATTGACGGGATGACACGGGCTGTAGTTGCTGTTTTCGCTCTCCCTTTTCTTTTTGTAACAGGACTACATTTTGCCCTTTCCATAAGAGGGCCATTTTAACTTACTAGGCAGTGCTGAAGATGCGATTTTGCGATTTAGGGGGGCTGCTAGCTGGTCTGCACATCTTCTCAACAATTTTGGGGCTCACTTGTCGGGGCCCCAAGCCTTTTCTTGTCAAGCTTTTTAAAAAGGGGAAAATGCAACCCCTCCTGCCTTTTTTCACCACGGGGGACATTTTTTGACAAGTTCTTGCAGCAAACCAAGGGGGGTCCCTTCGGATCGGGAACTTGCATTTTGGTAGAAAAGTTTCAGCAAAGAGTCAGCCTTCTTTTGACACTATAAAGGGGGTCCCATCCTGTCGATTTAGGTGGAAAATTTCATCAGCAGATAACCTTGTCTGTCCTTGACCAGGGACCACCGGGTTTTTGGACCTACCCTACCTGATCTAGCTTTCTTTTAGTGTCCCCCTCCATTTAGCAATGGCCCACTTTTGAAACGTCACCCAAGCCTACGGGCTTGCTTTGTGCAAGTTCCTGTTAAGGTGGAGGATTGTCTTATACCATGCTTTGTACTTAGCATACACCCTTCACAACGAAAGCCAAACCAAGGCTGATTTTAGGCTCGTCACATATTGCCGGGGGGAATTGTTTTTGTTGAAATTTAAGGATGTGTCCATGAAGGCTTTCATTTGGTTGTCAACCCCCCCTTTGGAAAAGAGTATTCCAATGGGTGGGGGCGATCAGGCAAAGGAGGGGCCAATTACCTCTTTCCCTAGCCAGGTTTGCGTGTGGACCCCTCACCTCGTTTTTTTGGGATTTTAAAAGTGGTAAAAACACCTTTGTGGTCAACGACCAACGTACCCGAGGGTTGACAATACTATGCCTTCTGCCAATCACTCACTACTGGGTCAAGGGGAGGAGCCAGAGATATGAGTAGGGGGAAACAACAAAGTTTCTCATGTCAAACAGCAAAAGGTCATCAAATCCCCCCTATAAGGTGCTGGTTGAGGTCACCAACAATTAAATATGTTTACAGTGCCACCTCTCTCTCTCTCTCTCTCTCTCTCTCTCTGGTGATGGTCTCGGACATCTACATAACACTGTACAATGACCACCTCTCACTCTCTCCTCTCTCTCTCTCTCTCCTCTCTTCTTGGTTTATGGCTCAGACATCACAAACACGTACAATGACCACCCTCCCTCTCTCTCTCTCTCCTCTCTCCTCTCTCTGGGGATGGGCTCAACATCTACATAACACTGACAAAGACCACCCCTCTCTCTCTCCTCCTCTCTCCCTCTCTCTCTCTCTCTCTCTCCCCCTCTCTCTCCCCACTCCCTCCTCTCCCCTCCCCCTCTCCTCTCTCCTCTTTCCTCTCCTCCCTCTCCATTCTCCTCTCTCCTGTCAAGACCACCTCTCATTCCCCCCTCTCCTCCTTCTCTCTCCTCTCTCTCACACCTCTACTCTCTCTCCCTCCACTCTCTCTCTCTCTCTCTCTCACTCTCTCCCTCTCTCACTCTCTCTCACTCTCTCCTCTCTCACTTTCTCTCTCCCTCTCTTCCTCTTTTTCTCTCTCTCTCCCTCTCTCCTCTCTCCCCCCCTTCTCCTCCTCCTCTCCTCTCTCTCTCTCTTCTGTGATGGTCTCTGACATCCATAACCTGTACAATGACCACCTCCACTCCTCTCCTCTCTCCTCTCTCTCTCTCTCTCTCACCTCCTTTTCTCTCTCTCCTCTGGTGATGGTCCCCGGACTCTACTAACACTGTACAATGACCACCTCTCACCTCTCTCTCCCCTCTCTCTCTCTCTCTCTCTCCCCTCTTTTCTCTTCCCACTACTCCCCTCTCTCTCTCTCTCTGGGGGATGGGCTCAGAATCCAAAACCCGTACAATGACCACCTCTCTCTCTCTCTCTCTCTCCCCTCTCCCCTCCTCTCTCTCTCTGGGGATGGGCTCAGACATCTACATAACACTGTAAAAATACCACCTCTCACTCTCTCCTCTCTCTCTCTCTCTCTCTCTCTCTCCTCTCTCTTCTCCCCTCCCCTCTCTCTCTCCCTGGTGAGTCTCAGACATCTACAAACACTGTACAATGACCACCCTCACTCCTCTCTCTCTCTCTCTCTCACTCTCTCCTCACCCCCTCTTCCCCTCTCTCTCCCCCTTTCCCCACCTCTCTCTCTCTCTTCCTCTTCTCCTCCTCTCCTCTCTCCTCCTCTCTTCTCCTCTCCTCTCTCTCTCTCTCCTCCTCTCTCTCTCCTCTCTCTCTCCCTCTCTCTCCTCTCTCTCCTCCTTTTCTTCCCCCTCTCTCTCTTCCCCCCTCTCTTTTTCCTCCTCACTTCTCCTCTCTCTCTCTCTTTTCTCCTCTCTCTCTCTCTCCTCTCTCCTCTCTCTCTCTCCCCTCTCTCTCTCCTCACTCTCTCTCTCTCCTCTCCTCCCTCTTCCTCTCTCCTCTCTCTCCTCCTTCTCTCTCACCTCTCTCGTCTCCTCTCTCTTTCTCTCTCTCTCCTCTCTCTCCTCTCTCCTCCCTCTCTCTCCTCCCCTCTCTCTCTCTCTTCTTCCCCCTTTTCCCCTCCTCACTCTCTCTCTCTCCCCCATCCCTCTCCTCTCTCTCTCTCACTCCTCTCTCCCCCTCCTCTCCTCCTCTCTCTCTCACTCCTCCTCCTCTCCCTCACCTCCTCTCTCCTTCTTCCCCCCCTCTCTCTCTCCCCTCTCTCTTTTCACTCTCTCTCTCTCTCTCTCTCTTTTCTCCTCTCTCTTCTTCCTCTCCTTCTCTCTCATCTCCCCTCCTCTCTCTCTCTCTCCCCTTTACTCCTCTCTCATTCTCCAACCTCTCCTCCCCTTCTCTCCTCTCTCCTCTCTTCCCCCTCCTTCCTCCCCCCTCTCCCTCCCTTTTTCTCCCTCTCTCCTTTCTCCACCCTCTCACTCTCCCCTCCCGCTCTCCCTCCTCTCTCTCTCTCCTCTCTCTCTCTCTCTCTCTCCTCCTCTCTCCTCTCTCCCCTCTTCTCTCCCTCCCCTCCCTCTCTCACTCTTTCTCTCTTCCCCTCTTCTTTCTCTCTCTCTCTCTCCTCTCTCTCTCCCTCCTCCTCCCCTCCCCTTCACTCTCCTCTCTCACTCTCTCTCTCTCTCTCCCCCTTTCCCCTCTCCTCTCTCCTCCTCTCCTCCTCCTCTCTCTCTCTCTCTCCTTCTCTTCTCTCTTCTCTCTCTCCTCTTCCCACCTCCTCTCCTCACATCCCCCTCTCTTCTCTCTCTCTCCTCTCTCCTCTTTCCCCCTCTCCCCCTCTCTCCTCTCTCTCTCCAATCCTCTCTCCTCATCTCCCTCTCCCTCCCCTCTCTCCCCTCTCTTCTCCTCTCCTCTCTCCTCTCCCCCCCTCTCTCTCTCTCTCTCCTCTCCCCTCCCCCTTTTCCCCTCCCCCTCCCCCCTCCTCTCTCTCTCTCTCACCCCTCCCCTCTCCTCCTCTCTCTCTCTCTCCTCTCTCCTCTCTCTCTCTCTCTCCTCCCTCCTCCTCCTTAATCTCACTCCTCCTTTCCTCCCCTCTCCTCTTCTTCCTCTCCCCTCTCTCTCTCTCCTCTCTCTCTCTAGGGCCCAAAATTCATCATTCCCCTCTCACTCTTCCTCCTTCTCTCCACTCTCTCTCCTCTCTCTTCTCACTCTCTCTCTCCTCTCTCTCTCTCCCTCTCCTCTCACTCCTCTCTCTCTCTCCCCTCTCTCTTCCCATCCTCTCTCTCTCCTCTTCTTCTCTCTCTCTCATTGCCCCCACCCCTCTCTCTCCTCCCTTTCCCCCCCTCTCCCTTTTCTCACTTCTCTCTCTCCCCTCTCTCTCCTCCCCCTCTGGTGATGGTCTCAGTCTACATAACACTGTACAAGACCACCCTCACCTCTCTCCCCTCCTCTCTCCTCCTCCTCTCTCTCTCTCCCCCTCTCTCTCTCCCTCTCACTTTTTTCCTCTTCCCCCCGTCTTCCCCCTCTCCTCTCTCTCACTCCCCTCTCTCTCCCCCACTCTCCCCCCCCCTCTCTCTCTCCCCTCCTCCTCTCTCTTCTCTCTCCTCTCCTGGTGATGGGTTTAACTCACATAACACTGTACAATCCACCCTCACTCTCTCTCCCTCTCTCTTCTCTCTCCTCCCTTCCTCTCCTCTCTCTCCCCTCTTCTCTCTCCTCCCTTTTCTTCTCTCCCCTCTCTCCTCTCTCCCGGGATGTTCAAATCTACATAACCTGTACAATGACCAAACCCCCCTCTCCCCTCTCAATCTCCTCTCTCTCTCCTCTCTCCCTCCCTCCTCTCTCTCACTCCCCCCCACCCCCCTCTTCTCCCTCTCTCTTTTTATTTTTTTTAAACTCTCTCACCCTTCTCCCCTCTCACCCCCCCACTCTCCTCTCTCTCTCCCTTCCCCTCCTCTCCTCTCTCCCTTTTTCTCTCCCCTCTCTCTCTCTCCTCCTCTCCTGGTGATGGCTCGACATCTACAAACACTGTACATGCCACCTCCTTCCCCTTTTCCCCCCCCTCTTTCCCCCCTCTCCCCTCTCTTTTCTCCCCTTTCTCCCTCTCTCTCTCTCTCTCCCCCTCTCCCCCCCGACTCTCTTTTCTCTCTTCTCCCCCTCTCCCCTTTTCTCTCTCTTCTCCTCTCTCTCTCTGGGATGGGCTCAAACATCTACTAAAACCCGTACAAGACCCCCACCTCTCCTCCTCTCCCCTCTCTCTCTCTCTCTCTCTCTCTCCTCTCTCCTCTCTCCCCCTTCTCTCCCTTCTCTCTCACTCTCTCCCCTTTTTCTCCTCTCTTCCCCCCCTTTCTCCCCTCTCCCTCTCCTCTTTTTCTCTCACTCTCTTCTCTCTCCCCTCCCTCCTCTCTCTCTATCTCTTCCCCTCTCTTCTCCTCCTCTCCCTTCTCACCCTCCCCTCCTCACTCTCCTCTCTCACTCTCCTCCTCCTCTCTCATCTCCCTCCTCCCTCCTCTTTTCTCTTCTCTCCCCTCTCCCCTTCCTCTCTCCCCCTCCCCTCCCCTCTCTCTCTCCCCCTTTTTTTCCCTTTTTCCTTTTCCTTACTCCCGTACAAAACCCCCTCTCTCTCTCCTCTCTCTCTCCCTCTCTCCTTCCTTCCTTCCTCTCTCTCACTCTCTCCCCCTCCCCTTCTCCTTCCTCTCTTTCCCCCAACCCTCTCTCTCCTCCCCTCTTCTCTCTCTCTCTCTCTCTCCCCTTTTCTCTCTCTTCCTTTTTCCTTTCCCCCTTCCCCTCTCTCCTTTCTCTTCCTCTTCCTCTCCCCTTCTCCCCCTCTTCCCTTTCCCCCCCTCCTCTCTCTCCCCTCTCTCTCTCTCTCTCTCTCTCTGGTGAGGCCAGACATCTACTAACACGTACAATGACCCCCTCTCACTCCCTCTCTCTCCTCTCTCTCTCTCTCTCTCTCTCTCCCTCTCCCTCTCTCTCCCTCTCCCTCTCTCTCTCTCTTTTCCCATCTCTACCTTCAATCCACCTCTCACTCTCTCCCTCCTCTCTCTCTCCCTCACCCCTCTCTCTCCTCTTCTCCTTTTCCTCCTCTCTCTCACTTTTCTCTCTTTATTCTTCCTTCTCTCTCTCTCCTCCCCTTCTCTTCTCTCTCCTCCTTTTTTCACATCTCACCTGCTCCACCCCCTTCTCTCTCTCCTCCTTCTCTCACTCTCACTCCTCTCTCTCTCTCTCTCTCCTCTCTCTCTCTCCCCTTTTTCTCAAAATCTACCTCACTCTTTCCCCCCCTCTCACTTCTCTCTCTCCCTCCCTTTACTCTCTCCTCTCCTTCTCTCTCTCTCCCCCCCCCCTCTCTCCTCTCTTCCCCCTCTCTCTCTCCCCTGGGGGATTCCCCCTCTCTCCTCTCCCCCTCCCTCTCTCTCTCTCTCTCTCCCCTTCTCTCTCTCTCTCACTCTCTTTCCCCCCTCTCTCTCCCTCTCTCTCTCTCTCCCTCACTCCCCTCTCTCTCCTCTCACTCTCTCCACCTCTCACCCTCCTTTTCTCTCCTCTCCTCTCTTCTCTCTTCTACTTCTCACTTCTCACCTCTCACTCTCTACTCTCACTCTCTCTTCTCTCTCTCACTCTCTCTCTCACTCCCCTTTTCCCACTCTCATTCACTTCTCTTCTTCCCTTCTCTCTCTCTTCTCACTCTCACTCTCTCTCATCTCTCTCACTCTCCTCACCTCCACTCTCTCACTCTTTCTCTCTCTCTCTCTCTCTTTTCACTCTCTCACTCTCTCACTCTCTCACTCTCTCTCTCTCTCTCTCTCTCTCTCTCTCTCTGGTGATGGTCTCAGACATCTACATAACACTGTACAATGGCCACCTTGTTGAAACTCTTGAAACAACAATGACATAAGCCAGACCAGTCCCTGTCAATCATTGGTCTGCGTCCAGACCTCGCCACAGTGGTCCCGGGGCCACACACACCATATTCCGGAGCGAATTCTTTGAATTCCCGTGTTATCAACACACGGGGCTGCTACACGGCTATGTGGACACGGAGACACAGGTGAAGAAATCAGTCAATATTTACACGGGAATTTAACCCGGGGGGGGGGAAAGGGTTCGATTTTTTGACCTTTGGTGCCAATGGAGCCGTTTTCGTACAGAGAAAACGGCAGCTGACGATTAACGAAAACGTTCTGTTGATGGATCACTCAATCAACAGTCAAGTATAGTTGAGTGCGGCCTCAGTAGAGTTCTAAACCTCTTTCCATCCCTACCATTGCTTCTTATAGACAGCCAGGGCAAAATCGACCTTATTTTGCAGAAGCAGATATTATTCTTTTTTTGAGTCGATTTTTTTATTTTTGTATATGGTATGTGGGTCACTGTGATCCATAGAGGTCAAGATTGTGTGCGTAATTGTTATGGAGAGCGACCTTACTGTACTCGGGGCTTCAAGGCTGCCAGACGGATCTATTTATTTTTGTGTGGTTAAGGCTTAGGTTATTTTGAATAAATCGTCTCTAAACGGGACCTTAACTGCCCCCCTCCCACCCTCTCTCTCTCTCTCTCTCTCTCTCTCTCTCTCTCGCTAAGGGAGACTGGCCCCCTTCTCCACCTAACGCCCCCTAAATCCCCCTAGGAGGAACCATACCACACGGTAAAGGGTGTAGGAATGGGGAATATTCGGACTACCAGTACCTTTACCATCAATATCTGGTCCACTAGTACCTGGACCATCAATACCTGGTCCACCAGTACCTCGTCCACTGGAACCTGGACCACCGGTGAATCAGAAATAATAATACTAATAATGTTGATAAACAACAACAATAATAATAATAATAATAATAATGTTGATAATACCAACAGCATTAATAATAATAATAATAACAATAATAATAATGATAATATTAATTTCCTTGCTTCCAAGGCTAGTACTCCAGGTGTAGGGAGATTAGCTCAGTGATGTGTACAGTCAGACTCCATTATCTAATCCACTCCTCAACATTCCTTCGTGAGGTCCCAGAGAGTCTTTCTGCTGAATGGGACTCAATATGAAGTCCTGGGCGACTTCCTGGGGTCCCAGGAGTGTCCTTCCGGTGATTGGGACTAAATTTGGAGTCCTGGACTGCTTCCTGAGGTCCCCAGAGAGTCCTTCTGGTGAATGGGACCCAGCTTGGAGTCCTGCACAATTTCCTAGAGTCTCTGGTGAGTTCTTTTGGTGAAGTGGGACCCAGCTTGGAGTCGTGCACACCTTCCTGGAGTCCCCAGTGAGTCCTGGTGAAATGGGACTCAGCTTGGAGTCCTGCACACCTTCCTGGAGTCCCCAGTGAGTCCTGGTGAAATGGGACTCAGCTTGGAGTCCTGCACACCTTCCTGGAGTCCCCAGTGAGTCCTGGGTGAAAAGGGACTCAGCTTGGGGTCCTGCCCCACCTTCCTGGAGTCCCAGTGAGTCCTGGTGAAATGGGACTCAGCTTGGAGTCCTGCACACCTTCCTGGAGTCCCCAGTGAGTCCTGGTGAAATGGGACTCAGCTTGGAGTCGTGCACACCTTCCTGGAGTCCCCAGTGAGTCCTGGTGAAATGGGACTCAGCTTGGAGTCCTGCACACCTTCCTGGAGTCCCCAGTGAGTCCTGGTAAAATGGGACTCAGCTTTGGGGTCGTGCACACCTTCCTGGATCCCAGTGGTCTGGTGAAATGGGACTCAGCTTTGGGGTCTGCACACCTTCCTGGAGTCCCCAGTGAGTCCTGGTGAAATGGGACTCAGCTTGGAGTCGTGCACACCTTCCTGAGGTGCCCAACAAAGTCGTACTGGTGAAGGTCTCACACAGAACGTAACAAAGACACACACACAGGTTCTTAACCTGACTACAACCTTCTTAAAATATTCAAATGTTCTTTAGCATTTCTAACCAACTAATTTTTTTCAAGCTGAATTTACAAAATTATCATTTGTTTTTTCACTGACAATAAATGCGATTTGAGAGAAACGTGTTCTACCAGTCAGGAGAAATAGAGAAACGTTTCCTGACTTTTCTCTCAGTGAACTTCCGTTTTCTCCTTGTAGGTCCTAAATTTATAGGTTTACGAAGCCTTAGAGAACATATATACATGTATATCTGTCTTCTATTTTTTCAACGCACCGGCCATATCCCACCGAGGCAGGGTGCCCCAAAAAGAAAAAGAAAAGTTTCTCTTTTTAACTTTAATAATGCATAAAGAAGAAGGGGTTACTTGCCCCTTGCTCCCGGCATTTTAGTCGCCTCTTACAACACGCATGGCTTACGGAGGAAGAATTCTGTTCCACTTCCCCATGGAGATAAGAGGAAATGAACAAGAACAAGAACTAGTAAGAAAATAGAAGAAAACCCAAAGGGGTGTGTAAATATATGCTTGTACATGTATGTGCAGTGTGACCTAAGTGTAAGTAGAAATAGCAAGACGTACCTGAAATCTTGCATGTTTATGAGGCAGAAAAAAGACACCAGCAATCCTACCATCATGTAAAACAATTACAGGCTTTCGTTTTACACTCACTTGGCAGGACGGTAGTACCTCCCTGGGCGGTTGCTGTCTACCATCTATATATATTTTATTATATATATGTATATATAAATATATATATTTTTTATATATTTTATATTATATATATATATATATATATATATATATATTATAGAGAGAGAGAGAGAGAGAGAGAGAGAACAAATGGATTTGTCAGTTTAAAAATAGGAGAGGAGAGTTATTAAATGGAGAGTTAGAGGTATTGGGAAGATGGAGGGAATATTTTGAGGAATTGTTAAATGTTGATGAAGATAGGGAAGCTGTGATTTCGTGTATAGGGCAAGGAGGAATAACATCTTGTAGGAGTGAGGAAGAGCCAGTTGTGAGTGTGGGGGAAGTTTGTGAGGCAGTAGGTAAAATGAAAGGGGGTTAAGGCAGCCGAGATTGATGGGATAAAGATAGAAATGTTAAAAGCAGGTGGGGATATAGTTTTGGAGTGGTTGGTGCAATTATTTAATAAATGTGTGGAAGAGAGTAAGGTACCTAGGGATTGGCAGAGAGCATGCATAGTTCCTTTGTATAAAGGCAAAGGGGACAAAAGAGAGTGCAAAAATTATAGGGGGATAAGTCTGTTGAGTATACCTGGTAAAGTGTATGGTAGAGTTATTATTGAAAGAATTAAGAGTAAGACGGAGAATAGGATAGCAGATGAACAAGGAGGCTTCAGGAAAGGTAGGGGGTGTGTGGACCAGGTGTTTACAGTGAAACATATAAGTGAACAGTATTTAGATAAGGCTAAAGAGGTCTTTGTGGCATTTATGGATTTGGAAAAGGCGTATGACAGGGTGGATAGGGGGGCAATGTGGCAGATGTTGCAGGTGTATGGTGTGGGAGGTAGGTTACTGAAAGCAGTGAAGAGTTTTTTACGAGGATAGTGAGGCTCAAGTTAGAGTATGTAGGAAAGAGGGAAATTATTTCCCAGTAAAAGTAGGCCTTAGACAAGGATGTGTGATGTCACCGTGGTTGTTTAATATATTTATAGATGGGGTTGTAAGAGAAGTAAATGCGAGGGTCTTGGCAAGAGGCGTGGAGTTAAAAGATAAAGAATCACACATAAAGTGGGAGTTGTCACAGTTGCTCTTTGCTGATTACACTGTGCTCTTGGGAGATTCTGAAGAGAAGCTGCAGAGATTGGTGGATGAATTTGGTAGGGTGTGCAAAAGAAGAAAATTAAAAGTGAATACAGGAAAGAGTAAGGTAATGAGGATAACAAAAAGATTAGGTGATGAAAGATTGGATATCAGATTGGAGGGAGAGAGTTTGGAGGAGGTGAATGTATTCAGATATTTGGGAGTGAACGTGTCAGCGGATGGGTCTATGAAAGATGAGATTAATCATAGAATTGATGAGGGGAAAAGAGTGAGTGGTGCACTTAGGAGTCTGTGGAGACAAAGAACTTTGTCCTTGGAGGCAAAGAGGGGAATGTATGAGAGTATAGTTTTACCAACGCTCTTACATGGGTGTGAAGCATGGGTGATGAATGTTGCAGCGAGGAGAAGGCTGGAGGCAGTGGAGATGTCATGTCTGAGGGCAATGTGTGGTGTGAATATAATGCAGAGATATTCGTAGTTTGGAAGTTAGGAGGAGGTGCGGGATTACCAAAACTGTTGTCCAGAGGGCTGAGGAAGGGTTGTTGAGGTGGTTCGGACATGTAGAGAGAATGGAGCGAAACAGAGTGACTTCAAGAGTCTATCAGTCTGTAGTGGAAGGAAGGCGGGGTAGGGGTCGGCCTAGGAAAGGTTGGAGGGAGGGGGTAAAGGAGGTTTTGTGTGCGAGGGGCTTGGACTTCCAGCAGGCATGCGTGAGCGTGTTTGATAGGAGTGAATGGAGACAAATGGTTTTTAATACTTGACGTGCTGTTGCAGTGTGAGCAAAGTAACATTTATGAAGGGGTTCAGGGAAACCGGCAGGCCGGACTTGAGTCCTGGAGATGGGAAGTACAGTGCCTGCACTCTGAAGGAGGGGTGTTAATGTTGCAGTTTAAAAAACTGTAGTGTAAAGCACCCTTCTGGCAAGACAGTGATGGAGTGAATGATGGTGAAAGTTTTTCTTTTTCGGGCCACCCTGCCTTGGTGGGAATCGGCCAGTGTGATAATATATATATATATATATATATATATATATATATATATATATATATATATTATGTAATAAAATGATTATTCTTATTATTAGACCGAGGTCTTTGGCTGGGTCTTGGTCCCTCCCGTAGAGGAATTAATGTCATGTTGGGTGGTCGGTCTGTTAGGTTTCAAATCTATCTGGAGGGGCTCTTGATCTAGGGAATTGGATCCGTGCTCCGTTCCCTGAATTAAGCCTGAATACCTTCCACACCTCCACCCCCACAGGCGCTGTATAATCCTACGGGTCTAGCGTTCCCCCATGATTATAATAATAATTCATATCTGTCTACTACACGAGGGTCATAAAGGCTGCTTGACACATACTGCGAGTTAAGAACAATTTTAATGTGTAAAGTGATAAGTAGACTGAGCTCTACGTGTATGTATACTGATATACATATCTCTCAGTGTATGTATACTGATATACATATCTCTCAGTGTATGTATACTGATATACATATCTCTCAGTGTATGTATACTGATATACATATCTCTCAGTGTATGTATACTGATATACATATCTCTCAGTGTATGTATACTGATATACATATCTCTCAGTGTATGTATACTGATATACATATCTCTCAGTGTATGTATACTGATATACATATCTCTCAGTGTATGTATACTGATATACATATCTCTCAGTGTATGTATACGGATATACATATCTCTCAGTGTATGTATACTGATATACATATCTCTCAGTGTATGTATACTGATATACATATCTCTCAGTGTATGTATACTGATATACATATCTCTCAGTGTATGTATAATGATATACATATCTCTCAGTGTATGTATACTGATATACATATCTCTCAGTGTATGTATACTGATATACATATCTCTCAGTGCATGTATACTGATATACATATCTCTCAGTGTATGTATACGGATATACATATCTCTCAGTGTATGTATACGGATATACATCTCTCAGTGTATGTATACTGATATACATATCTCTCAGTGTATGTATACGGATATACATATCTCTCAGTGTATGTATACGGATATACATATCTCTCAGTGTATGTATACGGATATACATATCTCTCAGTGTATGTATACGGATATACATATCTCTCAGTGTATGTATACGGATATACATATCTCTCAGTGTATGTATACGGATATACATATCTCTCAGTGTATGTATACGGATATACATATCTCTCAGTGTATGTATACGGATATACATATCTCTCAGTGTATGTATACGGATATACATATCTCTCAGTGTATGTATACTGATATACATATCTCTCAGTGTATGTATACGGATATACATATCTCTCAGTGTATGTATACGGATATACATATCTCTCAGTGTATGTATACTGAGATACACATCTCTCAGTGTATGTATACTGAGATACACATCTCTCAGTGTATGTATACTGAGATACACATCTCTCAGTGTATGTATACTGAGATACACATCTCTCAGTGTATGTATACTGATATACATATCTCTCAGTGTATGTATACTGAGATACACATCTCTCAGTGTATGTATACTGAGATACACATCTCTCAGTGTATGTATACTGAGATACACACCTCTCAGTGTATGTATACTGAGATACACATCTCTCAGTGTATGTATACTGAGATACACATCTCTCAGTGTATGTATACTAAGATACACATCTCTCAGTGTATGTATACTGAGATACACATCTCTCAGTGTATGTATACTGAGATACACATCTCTCAGTGTATGTATACTGAGATACATATCTCTCAGTGTATGTATACTGAGATACACATCTCTCAGTGTATGTATACTGAGATACACATCTCTCAGTGTATGTATACTGAGATACACATCTCTCAGTGTATGTATACTGAGATACACATCTCTCAGTGTATGTATACTGAGATACACATCTCTCAGTGTATGTATACTGAGATACACATCTCTCAGTATAGTATACTGAGATACACATCTCTCAGTGTATGTATACTGAGATACACATCTCTCAGTGTATGTATACTGAGATACACATCTCTCAGTATATGTATACTGAGATACACATCTCTCAGTGTATGTATACTGAGATACACATCTCTCAGTATATGTATACTGAGATACACATCTCTCAGTGTATGTATACTGAGATACACATCTCTCAGTGTATGTATACTGAGATACACATCTCTTCAGTGTATGTATACTGAGATACACATCTCTCAGTGTATGTATACTGAGATACACATCTCTCAGTGTATGTATACTGAGATACACATCTCTTCAGTGTATGTATACTGAGATACACATCTCTCAGTGTATGTATACTGAGATACACATCTCTCAGTGTATGTATACTGAGATACACATCTCTTCAGTGTATGTATACTGAGATACACATCTCTCAGTGTATGTATACTGAGATACACATCTGTCAGTGTATGTATGCTGAGATACACATCTCTCAGTGTATGTATACTGAGATACACATCTCTCAGTGTATGTATGCTGAGATACACATCTCTCAGTGTATGTATACTGAGATACACATCTCTCAGTGTATGTATACTGAGATACACATCTCTCAGTGTATGTATACTGAGATACACATCTCTTCAGTGTATGTATACTGAGATACACATCTCTCAGTGTATGTATACTGAGATACACATCTGTCAGTGTAGTATGCTGAGATACACATCTCTCAGTGTATGTATACTGAGATACACATCTCTCAGTGTATGTATGCTGAGATACACATCTCTCAGTGTATGTATACTGAGATACACATCTCTGTGTATGTATACTGAGATACACATCTCTTCAGTGTATGTATACTGAGATACACATCTCTTCAGTGTATGTATACTGAGATACACATCTCTCAGTGTATGTATACTGAGATACACATCTGTCAGTGTATGTATGCTGAGATACACATCTCTCAGTGTATGTATACTGAGATACACATCTCTCAGTGTATGTATGCTGAGATACACATCTCTCAGTGTATGTATACTGAGATACACATCTCTCAGTGTATGTATACTGAGATACACATCTCTCAGTGTATGTATACTGAGATACACATCTCTTCAGTGTATGTATACTGAGATACACATCTCTCAGTGTATGTATACTGAGATACACATCTGTCAGTGTATGTATGCTGAGATACACATCTCTCAGTGTATGTATACTGAGATACACATCTCTCAGTGTATGTATACTGAGATACACATCTCTCAGTGTATGTATACTGAGATACACATCTCTCAGTGTATGTATACTGAGATACACATCTCTCAGTGTATGTATACTGAGATACACATCTCTTCAGTGTATGTATACTGAGATACACATCTCTCAGTGTATGTATACTGAGATACACATCTCTCAGTGTATGTATACTGAGATACACATCTCTTCAGTGTATGTATACTGAGATACACATCTCTCAGTGTATGTATACTGAGATACACATCTCTCAGTGTATGTATACTGAGATACACATCTGTCAGTGTATGTATGCTGAGATACACATCTCTTCAGTGTATGTATACTGAGATACACATCTCTCAGTGTATGTATACTGAGATACACATCTGTCAGTGTATGTATGCTGAGATACACATCTCTCAGTGTATGTATACTGAGATACACATCTCTCAGTGTATGTATGCTGAGATACACATCTCTCAGTGTATGTATACTGAGATACACATCTCTCAGTGTATGTATACTGCTGCTTCAGTGTACTCAGGTCAGAATCGAAAGTATTTTTGACTTAAAATCAGTATAATGAAATAAGTGATGTTTTTGTTGAGGAAACTCTTCGCCTGCTCAGTAGGCTTCTTCAGTCGAATGGAAAGAGCAGAAACAGAGATAAAGATGGTGTGATCAGGCCACCGAGCTTGAAAGTGTAAATGTTGAGGTGGTCAGTCCCTCAGCCCGGAGATGTGTTTAGCTCTATAGTCTTGAAGTGTAGGCCTACTGTGTAGGCCAAACCTTTTGAAAATAAAGATACCTAAATGTTACACACACGTATCTTACTCATATTTTGTATATATATATATATATATATATATATATATATATATATATATATATATATATATATATATATATATATACATCAACCGATTAGTTCAGTTCACAATGGTAGATATGATGGGACAGTCTTCATCATGTATGAGTATACACACACCTGGTATGCAAATATTGCGAATTTGGCAGTAAGAGAAGCGAGTGGTGGTGTAGTGAAAGGGGCAGGCTACATCAATGACAAGTATACAATTGATGTCTTGGACTGGCGCTGACCCCTTCCCCCTCTTTCCCCCTTCTCCCCCCTCCCCCTCACAACCGGTTCCATCTGTCCACAATAGCAGAGACAGCTGATTCCCTCCGACCAGTTCAACTCGCGTGTATATCCATCAATTTCTAGTACGTTATGTCCGTGATAGCATCAGGTACATTCTCGCTTTAAAAGCAGCAGCATCTGGCAGGGACTCTTGCAGGTAAATAAGGCAGCAATAGTGGGTATAAAAGTACATATATAAATTCTTACCCCCAAACAATCGAACGATTTTTTGGGTCTAGTGGTCGCTGGTGCGTGCTGGAGTGGACACAGAAACTCGGCCAACCTTGTCATTCAGACTTTAGAAAAACGACCGCCTCCTCACGCCCCATTGGTTACCTGCACCCCGTGATGGTTCGCTTGTAACCCTTTTCAGATCGCTCATGTGATGATGGCTAGGGGAGAGGCGAGCTCCCCCTCTGCAGAGGGAGGGGATCGCCGCCCCTGCTGCACACACACCAGCTCCCACTGTGAAAACTCCCATGATCGCCTTATATTACTGGGGGTCGCCGACCCTGCTGCACATACACACTGTGACAACTCTCATCATTGCCTTATATAAATAGATAAAATAAAGCCTTCACTTCGCTACTGCAAGATTTTACAGTAAGCGACTTCTTTCTGTGCTTCCAAAACCTGTTTGGCTAGAGTACGGACATTTCGATGGAGTATTAATTGAAAACGGAGTTGTTCTCATTCTTCCTCACACTAAATGCCCCTTGTCAAATGATTTATGAAGTGGTTACTGGCTCCTCGAAGCCCAATCAGCGAGCACAGTTGCCCCAGAGGACAATATGGCTGTCAGCTGGAGTCTTCACGCTGCTGTCAGTGAGGCTTTCAGATATATTTCATCACTATATTATTTCCAAATGTCAGATTTATATACCGCAAGTAATAGTAAAAAAAAAATTCTCGACAAAATCGCGGTCGCAGACTATAGGTAATCATAATAGAATTCCAGGTAAAATTGAATAGAATTTGGATTGATGGAAACCGGCTCGTCAAGCAGCAACCAGTCTGTCAATCATGGCTTCAACAAAGAGGGTTTACGAGCGTCAAACAAAGAGACAAATGATTTAAAAGAGACAAATCAGGGGTAGCAAGTAGGCATAATATGTTAGGAAAGCGTAATTAATGACTGACCAGAAACAGGGGGGCCATTGTTTCTCAGCGTGGAGTTGGAGTCTGCGAGTTGTTCCCAGGCTGCTTCTGAGCGTTGCTGGAGGGGGCGTTGAAGGGAACGCTGCAGGGGGCGCTGCTCCCACACCTCACGCACGGGACCCCTCTGCGGTTACTGTCTCATATTATTCCCTCAAATAGCAAAACAATTTCTTCGTAAATCCACTTTCTGGAGGTAAGAAAGAAGCGGAAATCATTGAGACTTTGGAGGAATGTACTGTGAAGAGAATTCTTTGACGATCAACATGGGAACTCGTGCCTGAGAGAGGGCCGCTTCGACGGCACTTCTGGGTTCTTGAAGAATTCACTCTACATTCTTGAGAACATGGAGAGTTGGGGCGGAACACAGGTGCCGGCAGTTGCCAAACTTAAAAACAAAAGATATTTCACACGACTGCGTATATGTGAACTGTCAATCATGGCGGGAAACAAAGAAGGGTCGAGAAAGAGAGAGGAGGTCCAGGAGCACAAACACAACCCACTAGACGCTGTTTGTTGTTCTTACTCGTAAAACAAACCTCCTTTGTTTCTTGCCTTTATCAGTCTCCTGAGATCTTGCGCTAAATGGAAGATAATCGAAGACTAGTGTTCTATTTATGTAAGATTTCGTGCAGTCCGGCTGATATTGAACTGAAAAGGAATCCAAGACTACTGCTTCGTATGTAAGTTTTAGTCCAATCCAGTTGATCCAGTGAATTTTGAATTGAACGAAAGGGAATCTAAGACTACTGCACCATATGTAAGTTATAGCTCAATCCAGTTGATCCAATGGATCTTGAAGTAAACAAAAGGGGAATCCAAGTGGTCCAGACTAGTTGATCTTCTTCAACTGGGCCGCGATTCAAATTACCCAGCCATCGCGAGATGCGGGTGGCTTGTTCAACCCAAACACATTAAT
>NC_069479.1:5173821-5188821 GCF_026875155.1 Cherax quadricarinatus
AAGGAGGCTGAGGAGAGGTTTGTACCCAAGGGTAACAGGAATGAAGAAAAAGCCAGGATGAGCCCATGGTTCACCCAAAGATGCAAGGAGGCAAAAAACCAAGTGTGCTAGGGAATGGAAGAAATATAGAAGGCAAAGGACCCAGGAGAATTAAGGAGAGCAGTCGTAGAGCCAGAAACGAATATGCACAGATAAGAAGGGAGGCCCAACGTCAATATGAAAACAACATAGCAACAAAAGCCAAATCTGACCCGAAGCTGTTATACAGCCACATCAGGAAGAAAACAACCGTTAAGGACCAGGTAATCAGGCTAAGGAAGGAAGGAGGAGAGACAACAAGAAATGACCGTGAAGTATGTGAGGAACTCAACAAGAGATTCAAAGAAATGTTCACAGAGGAGACAGAAGGGGCTCCAGAAAGACGGACAGGTAGGGTACACCACCTAGTGCTGGACACAGTACACACAACCGAGGAAGAAGTGAAGAGGCTTCTGAGTGAGCTAGATACCTCAAAGGCAATGGGGCCAGATAACATCTCTCCATGGGTCCTGAGAGAGGGAGCAGAGGCGCTATGTGTACCCCTAACAACAATATTCAATACATCTATCGAAACAGGGAGATTGCCTGAGGCATGGAAGACAGCAAATGTAGTCCCAATCTTTAAAAAAGGAGACAGACATGAAGCACTAAACTACAGACCAGTGTCACTGACATGTATAGTATGCAAATCATGGAGAAGATTATCAGGAGAAGAGTGGTGGAACATCTAGAAAGGAATGATCTCATCACCAGCAGACAACATGGTTTCAGAGATGGGAAATCCTGTGTCACAAACCTACTGGAGTTCTATGACATGGTGACAGCAGTAAGACAAGAGAGAGAGGGGTGGGTGGATTGCATTTCCTTGACTGCAAGAAGGCTTTTGACACAGTACCACACAAGAGATTAGTGCAAAAACTGGAGGACCAAGCAGGGATAACAGGGAAGGCACTGCAATGGATCAGGGAATACTTGTCAGGAAGACAGCAGCGAGTAATGGTACGTGGCGAGGTGTCAGAGTGGGCACCTGTGACCAGCGGGGTCCCACAGGGGTCAGTCCTAGGACCAGTGCTGTTTTCTGGTATTTGTGAACGACATGACGGAAGGAAAAAAAACTCCGAGGTGTCCCTGTTTGCAGATGACGTGAAGTTGATGAGAAGAGTTCATTCGATCGAAGACCAGGCAGAACACAAAGGGAATCTGGGACAGGCTGCAGACCTGGATCCAGCAAACTGGCTCCTGGAGTTCAATCCCACCAAGTGCAAAGTCATGAGGATTGGGAAGGCCAAAGAAGACCGCAGACGGAGTACAGTCTAGGGGGCTAGAGACTACAAACCTCACTCAAGGAAAAAAGATCTTGGGGTGAGTATAACACCAGGCACATCTCCTGAAGCGCACATCAACCAAATAACTGCCGCAGCATATGGGCGCCTGGCAAACCTCAGAACAGCATTCCGACATCTTAATAAGGAGTCGTTCAGGACCCTGTACAACCGTGTACTTTTAGGCCCATATTAGAGTATGCGGCACCAGTTTGGAACCCACACCTTGCCAAGCATGTAAAGAAAACTAGAGAAAGTGCAAAGGTTTGCAACAAGACTAGTCCCAGAGTTAAGAGGTATGTCCTATGAGGAGAGGTTAAGGGAAATCAACCTGACGACACTGGAGGACAGGAGAGATAGGGGGGACATGATAACGACTTACAAAATACTGAGAGGAATTGACAAGGTGGACAAAGACAGGATGTTCCAAAGACTGGACACAGCAACACGGGGACACAGTTGGAAGCTGAAGACACAGATGAATCAAAGGGATGTTAGGAAGTATTTCTTCACCCACAGAGTAGTCAGGAAGTGGAATAGTTTGGGAAGCGATGTAGTGGAGGCAGGATCCATACATAGCTTTAAGCAGAGGGTACGATAAAGCTCATGGTTCAGGGAGAGTGACCTAGCAGTGACCAGTGAAGAGGCGGGGCCCCGGAGCTTGGAATCGACCCCTGCCAACCTCAACTAGGTGAGTACACACCACACACACCACACCCCACACACACACCACACACACCACACACACACACACACACACACACACACACACACACACACACACACAACACACACACAACAACCCCACACACACACACAACACACACACACACAAACACACACACACACACACAACACACAACCACAACACACAACACAAACCAAACACACAACACACAACACACAACACACACACACACACACCACACAAAACACACCACACACACACACACACACAACACACACACACAAAGAGTGCTCACAGAAAACAGCTCAGTTCTCAGCCTCCAGAGAAAACAAGGAAGGAACATAGACCAGGGACAACTAACTTTATTCACCTCCAAATACACATAAACACAGTTACATAAGTTATCATACACAGCAACATATATGTAGATAACTCTCAAGGATAACCTAGAAATATCTAAGTGAGTTATTTACAACAGGATCCTTGTAATATATTACTGTTTCAACGTTCAAAGTTAAAAGAGGTCAGTTACTGAATTGTGTGAAAGTTAGTTATAATAAGAGAAGATGTACCGGGAATGATGTTAATTGACTTATTAACATTAAAGACAGGATCAGATCACAGTAATAGGTACATGTATGTTACAGTAATAGGTACATGTATGTTACAGTAATAGGTACATGTATGTTACAGTAATAGGTACATGTATGTTAGCTATACAAGAACTCACTCTCCCCTTTTTGTAGCGTCGTTCGTTAGGTACCTTATAGTTCTCTAGTACACTACCGCGTTACCTAGTTCTAGTACCATTAGGCTGACTAATTATCCTTAATTAAGGTCCCTTAAGTTCCGCCCAGGATGCGACACATACCAGTCCACTACCTCCTGTAGGAACCCCAATGTAAATAAGTCACTTTCTTTTGTGTTTTTGCTGGTAATATTCGTTATGTACTGATGTGTACCTAGTACACAAATGTGATCATAACTATGACCAGAATTTTTAAAGGGGTGGAGGGGTAAGCCAGCGGAAGGCCTCGGTCAGATGACCAAAGGCTCCAATGGCGGGTCATCATCTAAGACCCGCGTCAGGAAACACTTGTCCTGTTTCCTGACGAACCTTAACTAACCTAACAAGGGCAGGATGCGTCAGGAGACGTTCCTTATACGTCTTGAGTGTTTTCAGAATTGAACTCGGGTTTCTGGGTTAACATAACATTTTGTAGGGTTAGCCACCCAGGATAACCAAGGGTAGGGAGGGTTAGCCACCCAGGATAACCCAGGGTAGGGAGGGTTAGCCACCCAGGATAACCCAGGGTAGAGAGGGTTAGCCACCCAGGATAACCCAGGTAGGGAGGGTTAGCCACCCAGGATAACCCGGGTAGAGAGGTTAGCCACCCGGGATAACCCAGGGTAGGAGGGTTAGCCACCCAGGGTAGGGAGGGTTAGCCACTCAGGATAACCCAGGGTAGGGATGGTTAGCAACCCAGGATAACCCAAGGTAGGGAGGGTTAGCCACTCAGATAAACCCAGGGTAGAGGGGGTTTAAAGCCACCCGGGAAATAACCCGGGTAGAGAGGGTTTAGCCACCCAGATAACCCAGGGTAGGGAGGTTGCCACCCAGGATAACCCAGGGTAGAGAGGGTTAGCCACCCAGGATAACCCAGGGTAGGGAGGGTTAGCCACCCAGGATAACCCAGGGTAGAGAGGGTTAGCCACCCAGGGTAGAGAGGGTTAGCCACCCAGGATAACCCAGGGCAGAGAGGGTTAGCCACCCAGGATAACCCAGGGTAGGGAGGGTTAGCCACCCAGGATAACCCAGGGCAGGGAGGGTTAGCCACCCAGGGTAGAGAGGGTTAGCCACCCAGGATAACCCAGGGTAGAGAGGGTTAGCCACCCAGGATAACCCAGGGTAGGGAGGGTTAGCCACCCGGGATAACCCAGGGTAGGGAGGGTTTTAGCACCCTGGATAACCCAGGGAAATGAGGGTTACCACCCAGGATAACCCAGGTAAGAGAGGGTTAGCCACCCGGGAAATAACCCGGGTAGAGAGGGTTAGCCACCCAGATAACCCAGGGTAGGAGGGTTACCACCCAGGATAACCCAGGGTAGGGAGGGTTAGCCACCCAGGATAACCCAGGGTAGGGAGGGTTAGCCACCCAGGATAACCCAGGGTAGAGAGGGTTAGCCACCCAGAAAACCCAGGGTAGGAGGGTTAGCCACCCAGGATAACCCAGGGTAGGGAGGGTTAGACCCCAGGATAACCCAGGGAAAGGGAGGGTTACCCCCCCAGGATAACCCAGGGTAGAGGGGGTAGCCACCCAGGATAACCCGGTAGGGAGGTTAGCCACCCGGGATAACCCATGGTAGAGAGGGTTAGCCCCCAGGATAAACCCAGGTAAGGAGGTTGCCACCCAGTAACCCGGGGTAGAGAG
Organism: Cherax quadricarinatus; assembly: GCF_026875155.1. Classification (NCBI taxonomy): domain Eukaryota; kingdom Metazoa; phylum Arthropoda; class Malacostraca; order Decapoda; family Parastacidae; genus Cherax; species Cherax quadricarinatus. Next base: position 5,178,303 of record NC_069479.1, read on the forward strand.
GGTTAGCCACCCAGGATAACCCAGGGTAGGGAGGGTTAGCCACCCAGGATAACCCAGGGTAGAGAGGGTTAGCCACCCAGGGTAGAGAGGGTTAGCCACCCAGGATAACCCAGGGTAGAGAGGGTTAGCCACCCAGGATAACCCAGGGTAGGGAGGGTTAGCCACCCAGGATAACCCAGGGTAGAGAGGGTTAGCCACCCAGGAAAACCCGGTAGAGGGGGTTAGCCACCCAGGATAACCCAGGGTAGGGAGGGTTAGCCACCCAGGATAACCCAGGGTAGGGAGGGTTAGCCACCCAGGATAACCCAGGGTAGAGAGGGTTAGCCACCCAGGAAACCCAGGGTTGGAGGGTTACCCCACCCAGGATAACCCAGGTAGGGAGGGTTAACCACCCAGGATAACCCAAGGTAGGGAGGGTTAGCCACCCAGGATAACCCAGGGTAGAGAGGGTTAACCACCCAGGAAATAAGTCTTATTTCCTGGGTGGTTGCTTAAGACTAAACCAGTTATTATACACATTGAATTTTTTACGGATTTGCGCAGAAGTGTACCTAGAATAACTGGTTACTGTTGTTTCAGTAACTGGTTACTGTTGGTTCAGTAAATGGTTACCGTTGGTTCAGTAACTGGTTACCGTTGTTTCAGTAACTGGTTACCGTTGGTTCAGTAACTGGTTACCGTTGGTTTAGTGACTGGTTACCGTTGGTTCAGTAACTGGTTACCGTTGTTTCAGTAACTGGTTACCGTTGGTTCAGTAACTGGTTACCGTTGGTTCAGTAACTGGTTACCGTTGTTTCAGTAACTGGTTACCGTTGGTTCAGTAACGGGTTTTACCTTTGGTTCAGTAACTGGTTACCGTTGTTTCAGTAACTGGTTACCGTTGTTTCAGTAACTGGTTATCGTTGTTTCAGTAACTGGTTATCGTTGGTTCAGTAAATGGTTACCGTTGTTTCAGTAACTGGTTACCGTTGTTTCAGTCACTGGTTACCATTGGTTCAGTAACTGGTTACCGTTGGTTCAGTATCCGGTTACCGTTGTTTCAGTAACTGGTTAACGTTGGTTCAGTAACTGGTTACCGTTGCTTCAGTAACTGGTTACCGTTGCTTCGGGTAACTGGTTCCCGGGTTGTTTCAGTAACTGGTTACCTTTTGTTTCAGTAACTGGTTACCGTTGTTTCAGTAACTGGTTACCGTTGTTTCAGTAACTGGTTACCGTTGTTTCAGTAACTGGTTACCGTTGTTTCAGTAACTGGTTACCGTTGGTTCAGTAACTGGTTACCGTTGGTTCAGTAACTGGTTACCGTTGTTTCAGTAACTGGTTATCGTTGTTTCAGTAACTGGTTACTGTTGGTTCAGTAAATGGTTACCGTTGGTTCAAAACTGGTTACCGTTGGTTTTCGTAACTGGTTACCGTTGTTTCGTCACTGGTTACCGTTGGTTCAGTAACTGGTTACCGTTTTTTTCAGTAACTTGGTTACCGTTGTTTCAGTAACTGTTACCTTTGTTTCAGGTAACTGGTTACGTTGTTTCAGTAACTGGTTACCGTTGGTTCAGTAAATGGTTACCGTTGGTTCAGTAACTGGTTACCGTTGGTTCAGTAAATGGTTACCGTTGGTTCAGTCACTGGTTACCGTTGTTTCAGTCACTGGTTACCGTTGGTTCAGTAACTGGTTACCGTTGGTTCAGTAACTGGTTACCGTTGGTTCAGTAACTGGTTACCGTTGGTTCAGTAACTGGTTACTATTGGTTCAGTAACCGGTTACCGTTGTTTCAGTAACCGGTTACCGTTGTTTCAGTAACTGGTTACCGTTGGTTCAGTAACTGGTTACCGTTGTTTCAGTTACTGGTTACCTTTTGTTTCATAACTGGTTCCCCGGGTTTTTTTCAGTAACTGGTTATCGTTGTTTCAGTAACTGGTTACCGTTGGTTCAGTAACTGGTTACCGTTGGTTCAGTAACTGGTTACCGTTGTTTCAGTCACTGGTTACCGTTGGTTCAGTAACTGGTTACCGTTGGTTCAGTAACTGGTTACCGTTGGTTCAGTAACTGGTTACCATTGGTTCAGTAACTGGTTACCGTTGTTTCAGTAACTGGTTACTATTGGTTCAGTAACCGGTTACCGTTGTTTCAGTAACTGGTTACCGTTGTTTCAGTAACTGGTTACCGTTGTTTCAGTCACTGGTTACCGTTGTTTCAGTAACTGGTTACCGTTGTTTCAGTAACTGGTTATCGTTGTTTCAGTAACTGGTTACCGTTGGTTCAGTAAATGGTTACCGTTGGTTCAGTAACTGGTTACCGTTGTTTCAGTCACTGGTTACCGTTGGTTCAGTAACTGGTTACTGTTGGTTCAGTAACTGGTTACCGTTGGTTCAGTAACTGGTTACCGTTGGTTCAGTAACTGGTTACCGTTGTTTCAGTAACTGGTTACTATTGGTTCAGTAACCGGTTACCGTTGTTTCAGTAACTGGTTACCGTTGTTTCAGTAACTGGTTACCATTGTTTCAGTAACTGGTTACTATTGGTTAAGTAACACTGTACCATTGGTTGGTAACTGACTACCGTTAGTTCAAGCGGCTCTTGCCAGTAGGTTTAAAGCCCAATAATAATTATAATAATAATAATAATAATAAAAATAATTCTTAATAAGCTTGTTTTCCATTATTTTATTATTATTATAATTATTATTATTATTATTATTATTATTATTATTATTATTATTATTATTATTATCGTATTAAGGTTGAGTTGCTAAGTCGTTTTTGGGCCATACAGCGCCCAGGAGTTTATCCAGGGTGTCAGGCCAGGGGTGAGGAACACCTGGCCCGCGGGGCCACATCCGGCCCAACCCTCCACAGTAATTCTATCCGGCCCACCCGCTGTCTCCAGCGATTTTCCGATCATTTAACATTGTCTCCCCTTCCAGCCAGAAACTTTTGTGATTAACGTGGATGATGATTGATGATAATGATGATTGCTACAGCACTGTTGTTTGCTGCAACACTGTTGTTTGCTACAACACTGTTGTTTGCTACAACACTGTTGTTTGCTACAACACTGTTTGCTACTACACTGTTGTTTGCTACAACACTGTTGTTTGCTACAACACTGTTGTTTGCTACTACACTGTTGTTTGCTACAACACTTGTTTGCTACAACACTGTTGTTTGCTACAACACTTGTTTGCTACAACACTGTTGTTTGCTACTACACTGTTGTTTGCTACAACACTTGTTTGCTACAACACTGTTGTTTGCTACAACACTTGTTTGCTACTACACTGTTGTTTGCTACAACTCTGTTGTTTGCTACAACACTGTTGTTTGCTACAGTACTGTTGTTTGCTACAACACTGTTTGCTACTACACTGTTGTTTGCTACAACACTGTTTGCTACAACACTGTTTGGTACAACACTGTTGTTTGCTACAACACTGTTGTTTGCTACTACACTGTTTGCTACAGTACTGTTGCTTGTCACAACACTGTTGTTTGCTACAACACTGTTGTTTGCTACTACACTGTTGTTTGCTACAACACTGTTGTTTGCTACAACACTGTTGTTTGCTACAGTACTGTTGTTTGCTACAACACTGTTTGCTACAGTACTGTTGCTTGTCACAACACTGTTGTTTGCTACAGTACTGTTGCTTGTCACAACACTGTTGTTTGCTACAGTACTGTTGCTTGTCACAACACTGTTGTTTGCTACAGTACTGTTGCTTGTCACAACACTGTTGTTTGCTACAACACTGTTGTTTGCTATAACACTGTTGCTATAACACTGTTCTTTGCTACAGTACTGTTGCTTGTCACAACACTGTTGTTTGCTACAGCACTGCTGTTTGCTACAACACTGTTTGCTACAACACTGTTGTTTGCTATAACACTGTTGTTTGGTACAGTACTGTTGCTTGTCACAACACTGTTGTTTGCTACAGCACTGCTGTTTGCTACAGCACTGTTGTTTGCTACAACACTGCTACAACACTGTTGTTTGCTACATCACTGTTGTTTGCTACATCACTGTTGTTTGCTACAGCACTGTTGTTTGCTACAACACTGCTGTTTGCTACAGCACTGCTGTTTGCTACAACACTTGTTTGCTACAACACTGCTACAACACTGCTACAACACTGTTGTTTGCTACAACACTGTTGTTTGCTACATCACTGTTGTTTGCTACAACACTGTTGTTTGCTACAACACTGTTGTTTGCTACAACACTGTTGTTTGCTACATCATTGTTTGCTACATCACTGTTTGCTACAACACTGTTGTTTGGTACATCACTGTTGTTTGCTACAATGTTGTTTGCTACAACACTGTTGTTTGCTACAGCACTGTTGTTTGCTACAACACTGTTGTTTGCTACAGCACTGCTGTTTGCTACAACACTTGTTTGCTACAACACTGTTGTTTGCTACAGCACTGTTGTTTGCTACAACACTGTTGTTTGCTACATCACTGTTGTTTGCTACAACACTGTTGTTTGCTACAGCACTGTTTGCTACAACACTGTTGTTTGCTACAACACTGTTGTTTGCTACAACACTGCTACAACACTGGTGTTTGCTACAACACTGCTACAACACTGGTGTTTGCTACAACACTGTTGTTTGCTACAGCACTGTTTGCTACAGCACTGCTGTTTGCTACAACACTGTTTGTTTGCTACAACACTTTTTGTTGCAAACAACACTGTTTGTTTGCAAACAACAATTTTTTGCTACAACACTGTTGTTTGCTACAACACTGTTGTTTGCTACAACACTGTTGTTTGCTACAGCACTGCTGTTTGCTACAACACTGTTGTTTGCTACAACACTGTTGTTTGCTACAGCACTGTTGTTTGCTACAACCACTGTTGTTTGCTACAGCACTGTTTGCTACAACACTGTTGTTTGCTACAACACTGCTACAACACTGTTGTTTGCTACAACACTGTTGTTTGCTACAACACTGTTGTTTGCTACAGCACTCTGTTTATACTCTAACACTGATTTTTGCTACAACACTGCTACAACACTGTTGTTTGCTACAGCACTGCTGTTTGCTACAACACTGTTGTTTGCTACAACACTGTTGTTTGCTACAGCACTGCTGTTTACTACAACACTGTTGTTTGCTACAACACTGCTACAACACTGTTGTTTGCTACAGCACTGCTGTTTGCTACAACACTATTGTTTGCTACAGCACTGCTGTTTGCTACAACACTGCTACAACACTGTTGTTGCTACAACACCGCTACAGCACTGATGTTTGCTACAGCACTGTTGTTTGCTACAACACTGTTTGCTACAACACTGTTGTGTAAGAAAGTCAATAAGGTTGAATAATAAAACTCTACGGTTTTGGAACTACATTTTGGGATAATTGGTAAATTATACATAAGGGATATGTGCGTGTGTGTGTGTGTTTGTTGTCTTTCATAAAAGACACTTGCCGATAGACACGTGGCTAGTTTTGTGTTTGTGTGTGTGTAAGAGCATTCGAGACTCTGGTGCCGACTGCTTCTTCAAGACGGGTGCCGGCTGCTCCTTGAAGACTCTGGTGCCGGCTGCTCCTTCAACCTCTCCCGCACATCTCTAAGCCGACCTGCAACACAGTGAACCTCGTTATAGCGGACACACCCACTACCATCACACAGTACTGCTGGTACTCTGCCCTCTTGGTTTATCTATATTCTCTCATAATATACAAAAACTTACTCTTGTGAACAAACTACAATATTGACATTTATATGGAATTAAAATATCGATGATTTATCATAATATTTCATAATTTCTTTTACTAAGATTAGAATAATTGTAGTTAAGAGTTAATGCTGATTAAAAATATAAACAGCGACTCTCTCTCTCTCTCTCTCTCTCTCTCTCTCTCTCTCTCTCTTTCCTTCGGCTTCTTACTTCCTGTAGCAGGCTAGGATCCTCCTGCGGGTGACTGGCTTCAGGAGTTGCAGGTCCTCCTCCCTCAGGTAGGTCATGTCAGCCACACTATGCACTCCTATAGCCTTCAGGAAGCCAGCGATGTGCGTGAGACCGTACCAGGTGAGCCAGCCCTCCAGGGAGCAGTCGGCAGGAGGCGCTGACGAGGGCGGCACCGGAGGCACAGTCAGATTAGAGGAAGAAGGAGGCGAAGAAGAGGAGGAAGAGGTTTTTAGAGTTTGGGAACACTGAAGTGGGGGGAAGTGTATGGACTGGGAGACGCAGGAGTCCGAAGGTTTTAGTCTGTAGGGGGAGGGAGTGGGCGATAGTTTGTGGGAGAAGAGAGAGGGGGGAAGAAGTGGGGTTATGATGATGTGGGGAGGGGTGGTTGAGACGGGGAGGGTTGGGAGAGAGGGAATGGAGTGGCTTAGAGATTTGGGGGGGGGGTCAAGGGAGATGGTGATGAGTGGGGAGAGGGAATGAGTGGGGAAAGGGGATAAATGGGGAGCAGAGGGTTCAAATAAATCATTGTTTACTGCAAACCCTGAGGACTACTGACGGATCTTTATTCTTAGTACAGACGATCAGATCACTTATCATAGGATCAGATCCCTCGTCACATAGGATCAGATCCCTCATAACATAGGATCAGATCCCTCGTTGCATAGGATCAGATCCCTCATAACATAGGATCAGATCCCTCGTCACATAGGATCAGATCCCTCGTTGCATAGGATCAGATCCCTCCTCACATAGGAATCAGATCCTCCTCACATAGGATCAGATCCCTCCTCACATAGGATCAAATCCCTCATGACGTAGGATCAGATCCCTTATCACATAGGATCAGATTCCTCGTCACAGGATCAGATCCCTTATTATATAGGATCAGATCCCTTATCCCATAGGATTAGATCCCTTCTCACATAGGATCAGATCCCTTATCGCATAGGATCAGATCCCTTATCACATAGGATCAGATCCCTTATCACATAGGATCAGATCCCTTATCACATAGGATCAGATCCCTTGTCATATAGGATCAGATCCCTTATCACATAGGGTCAGATCCCGTCACAGGGGATTAGATCACTTATCACATAGGATCAGCTGAGGGGATCAGATCTTCCATTCCTCGTAAGAAACAAGATCAAAATCAACTAGGCCGTCATATTTAAAGGAGGTTTTTAGGGCGGCTTTGAACGACTCATGCGGGTTTACCGTTCTTTTTTTAAATATAAAAATTACGTGTTTTAAACTGCGAGAATTTTTTCCCCAGTGAATATATGCAAATTCAATAATAATAATAATAATAATAATAATAATAATAATAATAATAATAATAATAATCACTGTCGTCTACAATTAACATGATCTTATTTTCTGCTGCTCCTAGCACCTCACCTGTTATTGTGCCTAGCACCTCACCTGCTGCTGCACCTAGCACCTCACCTGCTGCTCCACCTGGCACCTCACCGGCTGCTGCACCTAGCACCTCACCTGCTGCTCCACCTAGCACCTCACCTGCTGCTCCACCTGGCACCTCACCGGCTGCTGAACCTAGCACTTCACCTGTTGCTGCACCTGGCACCTCACCTGCTGCTCCACCTGGCACCTCACCGGCTGCTGCACCTAGCACTTCACCTGTTGCTGCACCTGGCACCTCACCTGCTGCTCCACCTAGCACCTTACCTGCTACTGCACCTAGCACCTCACCTGCTGCTACACCTAACACTTCATCTGCTGCTGCATCTAGTATCTCACTTGCTGCTCCACATAGCGCCTCACCTAGCATCTCACCTGCTGCTGCACCTAGCACCTCACCTTCATGGTGAAGGTTGAAAGAGTCAAGCTCCTGTAGGAGGCGCCGACGGGAGATGAGCTGAATAGCTTCAAGTTCAGGCTTCTCCAAGAGGCGCAGGTCCCTCACACAGGTACAGCCCAGCACCCTCAGGTAGTCTGCTAGGTGTGACAGGTGCAACTTCTCCAGGAACTCTGAGGGGGACATGAGGAAGCTGTCAGCTTCATTTGTTTTTTGTTGACGTGAGCGGATTAAACTGTCTTACAAGAACGGATCAGACAGCTCGTGTTTGCAAGAAAGGAGCAGATTCATTTACGTTTAAAAGGACAGATCACATGGCCTTTGTTTATGAGAACGGATCCAATCCTATTGATTTACACAAGCGGATTTACGAGAACGGCTCAGATCATCCGTATCTACAGGAACAGAAACATAACCATTCAGCTCTCCGTCTACCCCTTCGAGCTCACCGTCAAGGCACTCAGTGATGGGAAGCTCCTTGTGGTGGACCTGTTTCTCCACTTCAAAGCTTTCCCTTGTGTCACATCCTTGATTTTCCTCACACTCGCCGTTGTGACATCCTTCCTGGTATTCACCTTCCATCTTCTTGGTGCTGTGGTAGCGTGTGTTAAGCTTGGTGTTGCTTTTAGCACTCTGTGCACGCACCCAGTCCCTGTGGCAACAGCACGGGTCAGAGACCTGCTTGGGCCCCTGCTCGCTGAAGCTCTGGTTTGTCTCAACACAGCAGGAATTTCCTAGATTGGTGGGTTCCTTCCTGACGAAGTCGTACTGTGTGTGGGACTGCTCGTTGGCCTCTACTACCTCTTTTTCTTTCTTAACTGGATCACTTTCTTCAGGGAGAGTCGAGTCACTCTGCTGAATCACACACAAAGCCTCGTTAGTATTGTTGTAATTTTCTTGCTGAGTGGTGTTAAACTCAGTTGTCTTCCAGTCACCTGAAGAATCGTCGTCGAGGATTGAGAGTGCCTCTTGCAGCTCAGAATCTTGGAAACTCTCAATCAATTCGGTTTTCTTGATATCATCCGGAATTTCTGGCTCTCAGTCTCAGATTCCTTCAGATTTTCCTTTTCTGGCAGAGGCCTGATTGTTGCGACTGGGCGAACCTTTCCCGCGAGGTTACCCTGTGGGAGAAGAAAAGAAGTTCGCTGTTAGGTTCTAACCTGCGAACTCCGACAAGAGAGCAGAAACTGTCTCGACCCGTCCAGAGCTCCGGGTCAGAGTTTGTAAAGATAACAAGTAGACAATGTAGCTTAAATGTTCTTATCACGTTAATGAAAAACACGAAGAGGGACACTCAAAAGGATGTGAATAAACTGTTTACAAAATCGACACGTTGTTAAATGAGACATTTTTGTAACATTTGGGTATGTTTAGTTTGGAAACGCCACACTGGCTTCTTCAGTCCAATGCAGAAAAAGGTGGAATAAGAGGAGTTTCAAGCAATCAGTCTCTCAGCCTTGACAAAGATTGATGGAATGTGGAGGTGCAAGACAAGACTCACCTGGCCGAAGAAGATGCGAGAGTTGTCCCTGGGTTCTGGTGGCTGGATTTGGGGTCGAACTCGCGTTTCGAAGGTCACGTCGAACTCAAGAGTCCCTTCGATCACCACTTCGATCACTGCAACAGAGAAGTAACACTGCACCACTAAGGCAGTTGTTCGAACCACGGTATTGGGATTTTTTTTTTTTTTGCTCTTTCTTAAGCACAAAGTGTTCAGTAACACGACACACACCAACACACACCCACAACCAACACACAAAAAAAACCACACACACACACAACACACACACACGTTTTGAACGAAAACAATGAACACAATGGTTTCTTAAGAGAAAACCATTACCTCTCATTTTCCAATCTGTTTTACACTAAACAAGTTTAATATTAAAACACTGTACAGTTCTTGGCGGCAGACTGATGACAACAACAAGAAAACTGTATTTGTGTGTGAGGAAGAGTCACATGTAGCTGGACTTTTGCGAGGAAGACGAGTACTTTCCCGAAGTAAACAGACCTACCTGAAGGAAGAAAATCCTTTTGAAGGACTAGTAGAAGGACTTTCTGAAGAGGAGAAGAAGAACAACCTTCCTGGGGATAAGGAAATAGAATAAAACGTACCTGAAGGTAAGGATGACCAGTCTTTAAAAAACAGGATGCAGGAGGAGGAGGAGGAGGAACTATCTGAAGAAGGATGTACAAGCTAAAGGAAATCTTCCTCACGAAGGAAGATTTGCTATCAGATCAACCTGGTCGTCGAAGGATCTGCTTGTACATGAATGAAATACAGTCTAACGTCTAGGTATCTTTATTTTAGAGCCAGATGCTGCACATGTGTCTGAGGATCTAGGTGAAACAACGACCTATGTAAGAAATGAACGACCTGCGTAAGAGAGGAACGACTTACGTAAGAGAGGAACGACCTGTGTGATAGAGGAACGACTTATGTAAGTGAGGAACGATCTACGTAAAAGAGGAACGACCTAGCATAAGAATGACCTACGTAGGATAGGAACGACCTTAGTAAGAAAGGAACGAACTACGTAAGAGACGAACGACCTGCGTAAGAGAGAGGAACGACCTTCGTAAGAAAGGAACGACCTACGCAAGAAATGAAAACTCACATGAGGGAAAAAACGACGACACTCCGCCTACGACGACAGGAGGACGTGTTCCCGAGAGTGTGGCCAAGTGAAGACTTACCTGACGAAGGTGATAGCGTGGAGGTGCGGTGATCCATGTCCCACCTCCAGCCTGCATCTTATATATCTGTGAT
>NC_069479.1:5193367-5288367 GCF_026875155.1 Cherax quadricarinatus
AAGTTGAAAAATTGATTCTATGTATCAAAATTTTTTTTCTTACGAGGATAGACTGAGCCCCCGAATCCATGTCAAAAAAAGGGCTAAAAATTTGGGATGAGTGATTGAGGGTTTAAAATGGAAAACAGGAAAAAAAAAAGGGAAGTAAAAAAACGTGATAAAAGTTTCAATCAGGCAGGATTTAAAACAAATTTTCAATTTGAAAAATTTTGGTTTTAGAAAGGTATGGAAAAAGCACCGGTTTAGTAAAGAGTGTGGATGAGTGGAACAAACTCCCGAGTACTGTCATAAAAGCTAAAACCTTGTGTAGCTTTGTAATAATGTTGGTAGAATTACCGACAATGGTTGGTTTAAAAGGACACAAGTGCAACTAATGTGACATTTTTACGTGGCAACGTTTCGCTCTCAGGGCTTTGTCAAGCCGTTACAAAATTAACGGAACACAGAGGGTATATACAGGTATAACCTCACCCTGTACATGTATATACCCTCTGTGTTCCTGTATTGTTTGTAACGGCTTGACAAAGCTCCTGGAGAGCGAAACGTTGCCACTGTAAAATGTCACATTAGTTGCACTTGTGTCCTTGTACCCAACATATTGTCGGTAATTCTACCAACATTATTACAAAGCTACACAAGGTTTTAGCTTCTATGACGGTACTCGGGAGTTTGTTCCACTCATCCACAACTCTATTACTAGAACATAAGAAAGAAGGAACACTGCAACAGGCCTACTGACCCATGCGGAGCAGGTCCATGCCCCCCCCCCCGGATTAGACCAATGACCCACCCAGTCTGTGTGTGACTTGAAAAAGCCCACTGTGTGGGTGAAACGTTGTCAATAAAGGATCACATTAAACTGCATATGTGTTTATGTTTCCACTGGTCACCTCCACTCAAGGATGGAGCACGTACCAGACCCAACAGCACAAGCTAGTCAGGTCCAACTCACACCCCCCACACCCACTCATGTATTTATCTAACCTATTTTAAAACTACACAACGTTTTAGCCTCAATAACTGTACTTGGGAAGCTTGTTCCACTCATCCACAACTCTATTACCAAAACCATACTTTCCTATATCCTTCCTGAATCTGAATTTTTCCAACTTGAAAACCATTGCTGCGAGTCCTGTCTTGGATGGAAATTTTCAGAACCACTATTTACATCCCCTTTATTTATTTCTGTTTTCCATTTATACACCCGATCATACCCCCCCTTTAATTCTACGCCTTCTAGAGAGTGCAGATTCAGGGCCTCAGTCTATCCTCTTTGGGGAAGATTTCTGATACATGGGAAATTTTCTTTGTCACCCTCCTTTGTACGTTTTTTCCAGAGTATTTATATCCATTCCGTTAATACGGTGACCAGAACTGAGCAGCTAGTCTAAATGGGGGCCTAACCAAGGATGTATAGGTTGAAGAAAAACCCTGAGGACTTCTATTATTTATACTTCTAGATATGCAGCCAAGAATTCTGTTAGCTTTATTGCGAACACTAATGCACGTTGTCTTGGTTTTAGATTACTGGCAAACCAGGACTCCTAAATCCTAATATCCTTTCTAAATCCAATTTTTTCAACTTAAAAACTATTGTTGTGACCCCCTGTCTTGATTAGATACTTTTATCACGTTATTTTACATTCCTTTATTTTTTCCTGTTTCCATTTATACACCTCAATCATATCCCCCTAATTCTATGCCTTTCGAGACAGTGCAGATTCAGGACCTCAGCTATCCTCATAGGATAGATTTCTGATACACAGAATAAAACTTTGTCACCTTTCTCTGTACGTTTTCCGTGTATTTTAAATTTTGAAATTACGGTGACCAGAACTTTTGCAGTATAATATATTATATATTATAATATATATATATATATATATATATAATATATATTATATATATTATATTTCTTTCTTTCAACACACCAGCCGTATCCCACCGAGGTGGGGGGCCCAAAAGGAAAAAAAAAATTTTCTCCTTTCTATTTAGTAATATATACGGGGAGAAGGGGTTACTAGCCCCTTGCCCCTGGCATTTTAGTCGCCTCTTACAACACGATAGCTTACGGAGGGAAGAATTCTGTTCCACTTCCCCATGGAGATAAGAGGAAATAAACAAAAAACAAGAGCTAGTAGAAAATAGAAAAAAACCCAGAGGGGTGTGTATACATTGCTTGTCCATGTAGGGTGTAGTGTGACCTAAGTGTAAAGAGAAGTAGCAAGACGTACCTGAAACTTGCATGTTTATGAGACAGAAAAAACACCAGCAATCCTACCATCGTGTTAAAACAATTACGGGCTTACGTTTTCCCACTCATTGGCAGGACGGTAGTACTCCCGGGCGGTTGCTGTCTTACCAAACCTACTCCCTAGATATATATATTTTTTAATATATATATATATATATATATTTTATATATATATATATAATAAAATATATATATATATAGCCACTTCTTCGCGCTTTAAAACTGTATTCTTTTTAAGATTGATTGGACTGTTTGAGGTGGTCAGTCCCAATTTGAGAGACTGACCACCTCAAAAACTACGTCTTCAAGGGTGATGGACTCATTACATCTCCACTGCTTCTGCTAACTCTTGTGTACTCGACTGAAGAAGCCTACTCTGTGGACGACAAGTTTCGGTAAAAAGATACCTAACCGTTGTACATCTGCTTTTTTAACTCGTCGGTATTGTCTACCATCTTTGTATTTATATATATTTTCCAGTCACTTTTCCCGTGACTTGGTTGATTATTTCATTATTATTTTTTTTACTAATATACCCTTTATTAGCAACGGGAAGTTATTTTGTGCTAATTCTTTATTGTTAATCTGAATTAGTAGTACAGAGACATAACAAAAACTAATTATTTTTTAATAATGTCGGCGAATTACCAACAATATGTTATTAAAAGGACACAGTGCAATTTAATGTGACGTTTTATTGTGTTACGTAGCTTGGTTGGTAGCGCACTCAGCTCACACAGTGAAGTCCGTGGTTCGATCCTGGTGTGGCTGGAAGCATTGGGATGTGTTTCCTTATTAAGACAACCGCTGTCCATGTTCACCTAGCAGTAAGTAGGGTACCTGGGTGTTAGTTGACTGGTCTGGGTCGCATCCTGGGGACAAAAATTAACCTAATTTGCGGGAAATGCTCTGCATAACCAGAGACTTTCTGTGTAGTATGTCACTGATGTCAGCTATGGTCTATATAAGTTGTATCATGTACTGGTAGCAATAAATTTATTATTATTATTTTTATTATTTTAAATTTTTAGAAAAGAAGATATAATTATTATATTTTTACTTTTTATATTTATTATTATTTATTATTATTATTATTATTATTATTATACTGTGATTATAATAGTTATCATTATTTACTTGTAGAAAAAAGATTATTATTATTATTATTATTATTTATTATTATTATTATTATTATTTTTATTATTATTATTATTATTATTATTATTTCTGTGATTATAATAATTTTCATTATTTTCTTGTAGAAAAAAAGATTATTATTATTATTTTTTATTATTAGTATTATTATTATTATTATTAACATTTCGCTGTGCAGGAGGATTATCAGGCTGTTTGGGAGAGCAAAACGTCGCCACAATAAACTGTCACATTAGTTACACTTGTGATCTTATAAATAATATAATAAATTATATTTGACATGCAACAAAATTAGTAAATTGTTTAAAAATATTAGTTAATTGACCGTCCCTAGGGGGCGTTGACCCCGGAACACACTCCAGGTATACTCCAGGTACACTCCAGGTATAATCCAGGTATACTCCAGGTATAATGCAGGTACAGTCCAGGTACACTCGAGGTATAATCCAGGTATACTCCAGGTATAATCCAGGTATACTCCAGATATACTCCAGGTATAATCCAGATATACTCCAGGTATAATCCAGGTATACTCCAGATATACTCCAGGTATAATCCAGATATACTCCAGGTATAATCCAGATATACTCCAGGTATAATCCAGGTACACTCGAGGTATAATCCAGGTATACTCCAGGTATAATCCAGGTATACTCCAGGTACACTCGAGGTATAATCCAGGTATACTCCAGGTATAATCCAGGTATACTCCAGATATACTCCAGGTATAATCCAGATATACTCCACCCTATAATCCAGATTTTACTCCAGGTTTAATCCAGGTAAACTCCAAAGGGATAATGCAGGTACAGTCCAGGTACACTCGAGGTATAATCCAGGTATACTCCAGGTATAATCCAGGTATACTCCAGATATACTCCAGGTATAATCCAGATATACTCCAGGTATAATCCAGGTATACTCCAGATATACTCCAGGTATAATCCAGATATACTCCAGGTATAATCCAGATATACTCCAGGTATAATCCAGGTACACTCGAGGTATAATCCAGGTATACTCCAGGTATAATCCAGGTATACTCCAGGTACACTCGAGGTATAATCCAGGTATACTCCAGGTATAATCCAGGTATACTCCAGATATACTCCAGGTATAATCCAGATATACTCCAGGTATAATCCAGATATACTCCAGGTATAATCCAGGTACACTCGAGGTATAATCCAGGTACACTCGAGGTATAATCCAGATATACTCCAGGTATAATCCAGGTATACTCCAGATATACTCCAGGTATAATCCAGATATACTCCAGGTATAATCCAGATATACTCCAAGTATAATCCAGATGTACTCCAGGTATAATCCAGGTACACTCCAGGTATAATCCAGGTATAATCCAGGTATACTCCAGGTATAATCCAGGTATACTCCAGATATACTCCAGGTATAATCCAGGTACACTCCAGGTATAATCCAGGTATACTCCAGGTATAATTCAGGTATACTCCAGGTATAATCCAGGTATACTCCAGGTATACTCCAGGTATAATCCAGGTATACTCCAGGTATACTCCGTAATTTGAGATATTTGGGCAAAATGCTTTAGTAATTTAAATGGTTTTTAAACCAGAACAGTTGCAGACTGACACTTAAGAAAGCTCTGGGAATCCTGACTGAGGAAACCTTTCACCAGTCAGTGGGTTCATCAGTCCAGTACAGAGAAGAACGGTGGAACATGAGGAGGACATTGAGATAATCAGTCCCTCAGTCCTGAACACGTAGACTACAAACTCAGGGACTGATTACCTTTAAGTTTTCTCCATCTTTCACCATTCTTCTCTGTACTGGACTGAAGAGTCCACTCGCTCAGTCTCAGAAAAGTTTTTATCTCCACATGTATATATATTATATAGTTATTTTGTATTTATTTTACGGCTCTAAGGGTTTACCGCTTCCCATATAATAATAATAATAATAATAATAATAATAATAATATAATAATAATAATAATAATAATAATAATAACATAATAATAATAATAATAATAATAATAATAACAACAATAATAATAATAATAATAATAATAATAATAATAACAATAATAACAATAATAATAATAATAATAATAATAATAATAATAATAAACAATAATAATAATAATAATAATAATAATAATAATAATAATAGGTAGGGGGTGTGTGGACCAGGTGTTTACAGTGAAACATATAAGTGAACAGTATTTAGATAAGGCTAAAGAGGTCTTTGTGGCATTTATGGATTTGGAAAAGGCGTATGACAGGGTGGATAGGGGGGCAATGTGGCAGATGTTGCAAGTGTATGGTGTAGGAGGTAGGTTACTGAAAGCAGTGAAGAGTTTTTACGAGGATAGTGAAGCTCAAGTTAGAGTATGTAGGAAAGAGGGAAATTTTTTCCCAGTAAAAGTAGGCCTTAGACAAGGATGTGTGATGTCACCGTGGTTGTTTAATATATTTATAGATGGGGTTGTAAGAGAAGTAAATGCGAGGGTCTTGGCAAGAGGCGTGGAGTTAAAAGATAAAGAATCACACACAAAGTGGGAGTTGTCACAGCTGCTCTTTGCTGATGGACACTGTGCTCTTGGGAGATTCTGAAGAGAAGCTGCAGAGATTGGTGGATGAATTTGGTAGGGTGTGCAAAGAAGAAAATTAAAGGTGAATACAGGAAAGAGTAAGGTTATGAGGATAACAAAAAGATTAGGTGATGAAAGATTGAATATCAGATTGGAGGGAGAGAGTATGGAGGAGGTGAACGTATTCAGATATTTGGGAGTGGACGTGTCAGCGGATGGGTCTATGAAAGATGAGGTGAATCATAGAATTGATGAGGGAAAAAGAGTGAGTGGTGCACTTAGGAGTCTGTGGAGACAAAGAACTTTGTCCTTGGAGGCAAAGAGGGGAATGTATGAGAGTATAGTTTTACCAACGCTCTTATATGGGTGTGAAGCGTGGGTGATGAATGTTGCAGCGAGGAGAAGGCTGGAGGCAGTGGAGATGTCATGTCTGAGGGCAATGTGTGGTGTGAATATAATGCAGAGAATTCGTAGTTTGGAAGTTAGGAGGAGGTGCGGGATTACCAAAACTGTTGTCCAGAGGGCTGAGGAAGGGTTGTTGAGGTGGTTCGGACATGTAGAGAGAATGGAGCGAAACAGAATGACTTCAAGAGTGTATCAGTCTGTAGTGGAAGGAAGGCGGGTAGGGGTCGGCCTAGGAAGGGTTGGAGGGAGGGGTAAAGGAGGTTTTGTGTGCGAGGGGCTTGGACTTCCAGCAGGCATGCGTGAGCGTGTTTGATAGGAGTGAATGGAGACAAATGGTTTTTAATACTTGACGTGCTGTTGGAGTGTGAGCAAAGTAACATTTATGAAGGGATTCAGGGAAACCGGCAGGCCGGACTTGAGTCCTGGAGATGGGAAGTACAGTGCCTGCACTCTGAAGGAGGGGTGTTAATGTTGCAGTTTAAAAACTGTAGTGTAAAGCACCCTTCTGGCAAGACAGTGATGGAGTGAATGATGGTGAAAGTTTTTCTTTTTCGGGCCACCCTGCCTTGGTGGGAATCGGCCAGTGTGATAATAAAAAAAAATAAATAATAATAATAATATATTAGTTCTTATATTATAAAAAGTAATATAATTCTTTGATATTAAATTAATACTAATAATAATATTAGTATCAAATTATTATTAATAATATTAATATTAATGTCCCGACGGATATCTTATATAAATATAGAGAGAGTACGTCACAGGACGTATGTGGTGTGAGAGAGTACATCACAGGACGTATGTGGTGTGAGAGAGTACATCACAGGAGTATGTGGTGTGAGAGAGTACATCACAGGACGTATGTGGTGTGAGAGAGTACATCACAGGACGTATGTGGTGTGAGAGAGTACGTCACAGGACGTATGTGGTGTGAGAGAGTACATCACAGGACGTATGTGGTGTGAGAGTACGTCACAGGACGTATGTGGTGTGAGAGAGTACATCACAGGACGTATGTGGTGTGAGAGAGTACGTCACAGGACGTATGTGGTGTGAGAGAGTACGTCACAGGACGTATGTGGTGTGAGAGAGTACATCACAGGACGTATGTGGTGTGAGAGAGTACATCACAGGACGTATGTGGTGTGAAAGAGTACGTCACAGGACGTATGTGGTGTGAGAGAGTACGTCACAGGACGTATGTGGTGTGAGAGAGTACATCACAGGACGTATGTGGTGTGAGAGAGTACGTCACATGACGTATGTGGTGTGAGAGAGTACGTCACAGGACGTATGTGGTGTGAGAGAGTACGTCACAGGACGTATGTGGTGTGAGAGAGTACGTCACAGGACGTATGTGGTGTGAGAGAGTACGTCACAGGACGTATGTGGTGTGAGAGAGTACATCACAGGACGTATGTGGTGTGAGAGAGTACATCACAGGACATATGTGGTGTGAGACAGTACGTCACAGGACATATGTGGTGTGAGAGAGTACGTCACAGGACGTATGTGGTGTGAGAGAGTACATCACAGGACGTATGTGGTGTGAGAGAGTACGTCACAGGACGTATGTGGTGTGAGAGAGTACGTCACAGGACGTATGTGGTGTGAGAGAGTACATCACAGGACATATGTGGTGTGAGAGAGTACATCACAGGACATATGTGGTGTGAGAGAGTACATCACAGGATATATGTGGTGTGAGAGAGTACATCACAGGACGTATGTGGTGTGAGAGAGTACATCACAGGACATATGTGGTGTGAGAGATACATCACAGGACATAGTGGTGTGAGAGAGTACATCACAGGATATATGTGGTGTGAGAGAGTACATCACAGGACGTATGTGGTGTGAGAGAGTACATCACAGGACGTATGTGGTGTGAGAGAGTACTTCACAGGACGTATGTGGTGTGAGAGAGTACATCACAGGACGTATTGGTGTGAGAGAAGTACATCACAGGACGTAGTGGTGTGAGAGAGTACATCACAGGACGTATGTGGTGTGAAAGAGTACATCACAGGACGTATGTGGTGTGAGAGAGTACATCACAGGACGTATGTGGTGTGAGAGAGTACATCACAGGACATATGTGGTGTGAGAGAGTACATCACAGGACGTATGTGGTGTGAGAGAGTACATCACAGGACGTATGTGGGTGTGAGAGAGTACATCACAGGACGTATGTGGTGTGAGAGAGTACGTCACAGGACGTATGTGGTGTGAGAGAGTACATCACAGGACGTATGTGGTGTGAGAGAGTACATCACAGGACGTATGTGGTGTGAGAGAGTACGTCACAGGACGTATGTGGTGTGAGAGAGTACATCACAGGACATATGTGGTGTGAGAGAGTACATCACGGACGTATGTGGTGTGAGAGAGTACATCACAGGACGTATGTGGTGTGAGAGAGTACATCACAGGACGTATGTGGTGTGAGAGAGTACATCACAGGACGTATGTGGTGTGAGAGAGTACGTCACAGGACGTATGTGGTGTGAGAGAGTACATCACAGGACGTATGTGGTGTGAGAGAGTACATCACAGGACGTATGTGGTGTGAGAGAGTACATCACAGGACGTATGTGGTGTGAGAGAGTACATCACAGGACGTATGTGGTGTGAGAGAGTACATCACAGGACGTATGTGGTGTGAGAGAGTACGTCACAGGACGTATGTGGTGTGAGAGAGTACATCACAGGGCGTATGTGGTGTGAGAGAGTACATCACAGGACGTATGTGGTGTGAGAGAGTACATCACAGGACGTATGTGGTTGAGAGAGGTACATCACAGGACGTATGTGGTGTGAGAGAGTACATCACAGGACGTATGTGGTGTGAGAGAGTACATCACAGGACGTATGTGGTGTGAGAGTACATCACAGGACGTATGTGGTGTGAGAGAGTACATCACAGGACGTATGTGGTGTGAGAGAGTACATCACAGGACGTATGTGGTGTGAGAGAGTACATCACAGGACGTATGTGGTGTGAGAGAGTACATCACAGGACGTATGTGTGTGAGACAGTACGTCACCCGGACATATGTGGTGTGAGAGAGTACATCACAGGACGTTTGGTTTTGAGAGAGTACATCACAGGACGTATGTGGTGTGAGAGAGTACGTCACAGGACGTATGTGGTGTGAGAGAGTACATCACAGGACGTATGTGGTGTGAGAGAGTACATCACAGGACGTATGTGGTGTGAGAGGAGTACATCACAGGACGTATGTGGTGTGAGAAAAGTACGTCACAGGACGTATGTGGTGTGAGAGAGTACATCACAGGACGTATGTGGTGTGAGAGAGTACATCACAGGACGTATGTGGTGTGAGAGAGTACATCACAGGACGTATGTGGTGTGAGAGAGTACATCACAGGACGTATGTGGTGTGAGAGAGTACGTCACAGGACGTATGTGGTGTGAGAGAGTACATCACAGGACGTATGTGGTGTGAGAGAGTACATCACAGGACGTATGTGGTGTGAGAGAGTACATCACAGGACGTATGTGGTGTGAGAGAGTACATCACAGGACGTATGTGGTGTAGAGAGAGTACATCACAGGACGTATGTGGTGTGAGAGAGTACATCACAGGACGTAATGTGGTGTGAGAGAGTACATCACAGGACGTATGTGGTGTGAGAGATACATCACAGGACGTATGTGGTGTGAGAAAAAGTACATCACAGGACGTATGTGGTGTGAGAGAGTACATCACAGGACGTATGTGGTGTGAGAGAGTACGTCACAGGACGTATGTGGTGTGAGAGAGTACATCACAGGACGTATGTGGTGTGAGAGTACATCACAGGACGTATGTGGTGTGAGAGAGTACATCACAGGACGTATGTGGTGTGAGAGAGTACATCACAGGACGTATGTGGTGTGTACAGTGAACTAGCCACTACCCTCCACACCATCTTATGATGGAATTTATAAAATCTGGGAATTTACAGAACCTGGGAATTTACAGTACCTGGGAATTTACAGAACCTAAGAATTTACAGAACCTGGTAATTTACAGTACCTGGGAATTTACAGAACCTAAGAATTTACAGAACCTGGGAATTTACAGTACCTGGGAATTTACAAAACCTAAGAATTTACAGAACCTGGGAAATTACAGTACCTGGGAATTTACAGAACCTAAGAATTTACAGAACCTGGTAATTTACAGTACCTGGGAATTTACAGTTCCTGGGAATTTACAGTACCTGGGAATTTACAGTACCTGGGAATTTACAAAACCTAAGAATTTACAGAACCTGGGAATTTACAGAACCTGGAATTTACAGAACCTAAGAATTTACAGAACCTGGTAATTTACAGTACTTGGGAATTTACAGAACCTAAGAATTTACAGAGCCTGGGAATTTACAGAACCTAAGAATTTACAGAGCCTGGGAATTTACAGTACCTGGGAATTTACAGTATCTGGGAATTTACAGAACCTAAGAATTTACAGAGCCTGGAATTTACAGTACCTGGGAATTTACAGAACCTGGGAATTTACAGTACCTGGGAATTTACAGTACCTGGAATTTACAGTACTGGGAATTTACAAAACCTAAGAATTTACAGAACCTGGGAATTTACAGAACCTGGGAATTTACAAGAACCTAAGAATTTACAGAACCTTGTAATTTACAGTACCTGGGAATTTACAGAACCTAAGAATTTACAGAGCCTGGGAAATTTACAGAACCTAAGAATTTACAGAGCCTGGGAATTTACAGTACCTGGGAATTTACAGTACCTGGGAATTTACAGAACCTAAGAATTTACAGAGCCTGGGAATTTACAGTACCTGGGAATTTACAGAACCTGGGAATTTACAGTACCTGGGAATTTACAGTACTTGGGAATTTACAGTACCTGGGAATTTACAAAACCTAAGAATTTACAGAACCTGGGAATTTACAGAACCTGGGAATTTACAGAACCTAAGAATTTACAGAACCTGGTAATTTACAGTACCTGGGAATTTACAGAACCTAAGAATTTACAGAGCCTGGGAATTTACAGAACCTAAGAATTTACAGAGCCTGGTAATTTACAGTACCTGGGAATTTACAGTACCTGGGAATTTACAGAACCTAAGAATTTACAGAGCCTGGGAATTTACAGTACCTGGGAATTTACAGAACCTGGGAATTTACAGTACCTGGGTATTTACAGTACCTGGTAATTTACAGTACCTGGGAATTTACAGTACCTGGGAATTTACAGTACCTGGGAATTTACAGTACCTGGGAATTTACAGAACCTAAGAATTTACAGAGCCTGGGAATTTTCAAAAACGTGGGAATTTACAGAGCTTGAGAATTTACAAAACCTGCCAATTTAGAGTACCTGGGAATTTATAGAGCCTGGGAATTTACAAAACCTGGGAAATTGCATAGCCTGAGAATTTACAGAACCTGGGAATTTAGAGTATCTGGGAATTAACAGAACCTGGGAATTTATAGAACCTGGGAATTTATAGAACCTGGGAATTTAGAGTGTCTGGGAATTAACAGAACCTGGGAATTTATAGAACCTGGGAATTTAGAGTGTCTGGGAATTAACAGAACCTGGGAATTTAGTGTCTGGGAATTTAGAGTGTCTGGGAATTAACAGAACCTGGGAATTTTAGAACCTGGGAATTTACAGTACTTGGGAATTTATAGAACCTGGGAATTTACAGTACTTGGGAATTTATAGAACCTGGGAATTTACAGTACTTGGGAATTTATAGAACCTGGGAATTTACAGAAAGTTTTAAAAGTTAGATCTATTAATGCCTCAGGTGACTACCTGACCATCTACTTGAAATAAAGATTATTATTATTATTATTAACCTTTACAGTCAGGTCACTCGTCGTTACGTGACTTTCTGACCTCCTCAGAGGTCAGGTCATAACCTACTGACCTCTGACCTGAGGCGGTCAACCTATTAACCGGTTTTTGTTGTGGTAGGATAATGGTTGTGGTGGTGGTACTTGTGGTGGTGATGGTGATAGTTGTGGGTGGTGGTGGTTGTGGTGGTGGTACTTGTGGTGGTGGTGGTGATGTTGTGGGTGGTGGTGGTTGTGGTGGTGGTTGTGGTGGTGGTTGTGGTGGTGGCACTTGTGGTGGTGATAGTTGTGGGTGGTGGTGATTGTGGTGGTGGTACTTGTGATGGTGGTGGTGATAGTTGTGGGTGTGTGGTGGTAGTTGTGGTGATGGTGGTGGTATTGTGGTGGTGGTGTGTGATAGTGGTGGGGTGGTGGTGGATTGTGGTGGTGGCACTTGTGGTGGTGGTGGTGATAGTTGTGGGTGGTAGTGGTGGTAGTTGTGGTGGGTGGTGGTGGTATTTGTGGTGGTGGTGGTGGACAGTTGTGGGTGGTAGTGGTGGTTGTTGTGGTGGGGGTGGTGGTGACAGTTGTGGGTGGTGGTGGTGGTAGTTGTGGTGGTGGTGGTGGTAGTTGTGGTGGTGGTGGACTGTGTGTGGGTGGTGGTGGTGGTAGTTGTGGTGGTGGTGGTGGTGGTAGTTGTGGTGGTGGTGTGACAGTTTTGGGGTGGTAGTGGTGGTGATAGTTGTGGGTGGTGGTGGTGGTAGTTGTGGTGATGGTGGTGGTACTTGTGGTGGTGGTGGTGACAGTTGTGGGTGGTAGTAGTGGTAGTTGTGGTGGTGGTGGTTGTGGTGGTGATGGTGGTACTTGTGGTGGTGGTGACAGTTGTGGGTGGTGTGTGGGTGGTAGTTGTGGTGATGGTGGTGGTAGTTGCGGTGGTGGTGGTGGCTGTTGTGGGTGGTGGTGGTAGTTGTGGTGGTGGGTACTTGTGGTGGTGGTGGTGACAGTTGTGTGTGGTGTGGGTGGTGGTAGTTGTGGTGGTGGTGGATACTTGTGGTAGTTGGTGTGGTGAAGTTGTGGGTGGTGGTGGTAGTTTGGGTGGTGGTGGTAGTAGTTGTGGGTGGTGTGTAGTCTATGGTGGTGGTGGTGTAGTTGTGGGTGGTGGTGTGGTGGTCTATGGTGGTGGTAGTATGGTGGTGGTGGTGGTGATAGTTTGTGGGTGGTGGTGGTGTAGTTGTGGGTGGTGGTGGTAGTTGCGGTTGTGGTAGTTATGGTGGTGGTGGTGGTAGTAATGGTTGGTGGTGATAGTTGTGGGTGATGGTGGTGGTAGTTGTGGGTGGTGGTGGTAGTTGTGGTGGTGGTAGTTATGGTGGTGGTGGTAGTTGTGGGTGGTGGTGGTGATAATTGTGGTGGTAGTTATGGTGGTGGTGGTGGTGATAGTTGTGGGTGGTGGTAGTTGTGTGGTGGTGGTAGTTCTGATGGTGGTGATAGTTGTGGGTGGTGGTGGTGGTAGTTGTGGGTGGTGGTAGTTGTGGTGGTGGTGGTAGTTATGGTGGTGGTGGTGTGGTAGTTATGGTGATAGTGGGGTAGTTGTGGGTGGCGGTGGTGGTAGTTTTGGTGGTGGTGGTAGTATGGTGGTGGTGGTGGTGATAGTTGTGGGTGGTGGGGGTAGTTGTGGTGGTGGTGGTGGTGGTGGTAGTTATGTTTGTGGTGGTGGTTATAGTTGTGGTGGTGGTGGTAGTTTATGGTGGTGGTGGTAGTTATGGTGATAGTGGTGGTAGTTGTGGGTGGCGGTGGTGGTAGTTGTGGTGGTGGTGGTAGTTATGGTGGTGGTGGTGGTGATAGTTGTGGGTGGTGGTGGTGGTAGTTGTGATGGTGGTGGTAGTTATGGTGGTGGTGGTGGTGATAGTTGTGGGTGGTGGTAGTTGTGATGGTGGTTGTAGTGGTGGTGGTTAACAGTAGCCGTTACCGTTTCCCGTTGCTACTACCGTTGCTGCGGCCAGAGCGCAGCGCGGCGCACCTCCACAGCAACAGAAAGAACAGTAACAACAACCCTAACAAAAACAGGAAAGGACACACCCAAAAAAGTGTGTTTGTTACAGCAGATTTCAAGGGAGGGGAGGGAAGGGGAGGGAAGGGGAGGAAGGGGAGGAAGGGGAGGGAAGGGGAGGGAATGGGAGGGGAAGAAGGGAGGGGAGGGGGTACAGGTGGGACCTCATACCCCCCTCCTTTCCCTCCGCTTAACCCCCACTTCCCCTCTTCTTTCATCCTGCATTAGCATTTAAAATAATAATAATAATAATAATAATAATAATAATTATTATTAGTATCATCACTATTAGTACAGTAGTGTAGTAGTAGTATCTTAATTATTATTAATTATTATTAAGTATTATTATTACGTATATTTTTGAAGTACTAAATGCTGTAGGGCAATCAAGTTTGGTATGAGGAAGGGGATGACAGCTCAACTTCCTCGGATCAAGAGCACTGTGATCAAGGTTGTTATAGGGAAAGATTAATGTTGTTTTGAGGGTAATTAAGGGCTCCCACGGCCGAAGCCGTACTGAGTTCTACCTTCTCCGGTCGAGATGATGCACTGACCGATTTAGGCTGAAAGGAAAAGGGAATGAACGTTGGGATAGGAGATATTAGAGAAATTTGGGTTGAAAAGTGAAGAGAGTGAGAGAAAGGTAGATGTATTCTCAAAAACTGGGGGGGGGGGAGTGTATACAGTTTTGGAGAGCTGAAGAGTTAATGACCGGCTTCCTTTCAAAGCCGCATAAAAATCCTCTACTTAATAAATATGGTGGTAGTGTTGGTAGTCTCAGCCATCATGTCCAACTGGCGAGGCAAGGAACGGGACAAGTGACTATAAAAACGAGTGTGGGAATTCACCATCTAGATGCAAGTCAGAGCGAGAGAGTGACACATGAGCAAGGCCGCCGCAGATGTGTTTAAGATGGCTGCACTGTAGCGCCTCGTCCACCAGCCTCCACGTAAACATCTGCTGGCAATTTACAGGTGTTTTAATTTACATTTACTTGGTAATACTTCTTCTAGGTGTTTTATATTTACCAGTCGGTCCCAGACCACTAATTCTGTCAATGTTTCAGACTTGTACATTCCGTTTTTACTGGCCCAACCTAGGCTGGTTGGGCAAGTATTTTTATTAGGAAGTTTGGTTTTGAGAAGGACTTGCCTAGTATGGACCAGTAGGCCTGCAATAGTGCTCGTTTCTTATGTTCTTACGTTAATTCACACCCACCCACTCGTGTACTTGTCTAATTTATTTTAAAAGCTACACAAGGTTTTAGCTTCAATTACCAGTGGCCCGTGACCTGGTGGCAAAAGCTCTCGCTTCACACGCTGAGTGTCCGGGTTCGATTCGTGGTGAAGGGTGGAAACATCGGACGTGTTTCCTTACACCGGTTGTCTATATTCACCATCAGTAAAATGGGTACCTGGGTGTTAGTGGACTGGTGTGGGTCGCATCCTGGGACAAAACTGACTTAATTTGGCCGAAATGCTCAGCATAACAAGCGGCTCTCTATATAGTAGTATGTTATTGATGTCAGCTATGGTCTGTATACCTTGTACATGTACTGGTAGTAAATAAAGATTATTATATTATTATTATGACGGTACTCGGGAACTTGCTCCACTCATCCACGACTCTATTACCAAACCAGTGCTTTCCTATATCCTCTCTAGACTTAAATTTTTCCAACTTGAACTCACTGCTGTGAGTCCTGTCTTAGATATTTTTTAGCACGTTATATCCCTCTCATTTATTCCTGTCTTCCCTTTGTACGCTTTAATCACATTACTCCATAATTCAACGCCTTTTGCAATAAGGAGGCCTGGTCACAGACTGGGCCGCGGGGGCGTTGACCCCCGGAACTCTCTCCAGGTAAATCTCCAGGTAATAAGTGCAGATTCAGAGTCTTC
This sequence comes from Cherax quadricarinatus, assembly GCF_026875155.1. Classification (NCBI taxonomy): domain Eukaryota; kingdom Metazoa; phylum Arthropoda; class Malacostraca; order Decapoda; family Parastacidae; genus Cherax; species Cherax quadricarinatus. Next base: position 5,209,540 of record NC_069479.1, read on the forward strand.
AGTCTGTCCGCGTAAGAAACATCTCTGATTCATGGGATCAACTTTGTCATTCTCCTCTTTATGTTTTCCAGCACATTTATGTTCATTCTGTAATATTAAGATCAGAACTGTGCAGTGTAAGGTGAACAATGTCTTACCAAACATATATAAAGTTGAAGTGTAACCTCAGGACTTCTATTATTTATACTTCTTAATATGAAGCCAAGAATTCTATTAACTTTATTGCTAAGATTTATGCACCGTTATCTTGGCTTTAGATTACTGTTAACCAGAACTCCTAAATCTTTCTTTCACTGTGATTGAGATCTACATTGTTCAGTTTATAACTGCCATAGTTATTTTATTTTCCCAGTAACAGAACCTTACATTTGTCTACATTAAACTAAATCTGTCACTTCTCCGACTACAAGAACAACCTATCTAGATCTTCCTGTAGCGCTCTGGTGTCTTCATCAGAATTAAACTGATGACCTATTTTAGTGTCATCGCTTATATAGCTATCTGTTCCCTCATCTAAGTCGTTTATGTATATTATGAACAACAAGGGGCCCAACACTGACCCCTGTGGAACAACACTGGTAATGGATCCCCACTCTGATTTCTCCTCATTTCTGTAACCTCTGTTGTGTATCTGTCAACGACGCCTCGATCCAGGAGATAATTTATCCAGATATTCCATGTGCTGCTACTTTCCTCAACAATATTCTGTGTGGTACTCTATCAAAGACTTCACTAAAATCTATATACCAATATCATATTCTTTATCTTGGTCTGTTGCTTTAAATACCTTAGTACAACAGGTATTTAAGACAGCAACGCCCCTTCGTAAAACCATGTTGAGAGTCTTTTATCAATTACATTTCTCTAAACAACTTTGAATTTCGTCAACATTTATTGATTCCATCAACTTTCCTGTAACTGAAGTTATGTTGATTGGTCTGTAGTCTGAGGTAACAACTTGTCTCCTGATTCGCAAGTAGGACATTATCCGGAACGATACCTGTTTGTAGTGCACAAATAACCTGCACATAGGAGAGAGAAGCTCATGGCGACGTTTCTCTTAGTAGTGATTAGATTAGATCAGATTTTGCCACCGAAATGGCTAGTTTATTGTGTACCTCATATCCATCCTGTGGATGGTAGTGGCTAGTTTATTGTGCACCTCATATCCATCCTGTGGATGGTAGTGGCTAGTTTATTGTGCACCTCATATCCATCCTGTGGATGGTAGTGGCTAGTTTATTGTGTACCTCATATCCATCCTGTGGATGGTAGTGGCTAGTTTATTGTGTACCTCATATCCATCCTGTGGATGGTAGTGGCTAGTTTATTGTGCACCTCATATCCATGCTATGGACGGTAGCACAAGAGCCTATGGATACACAAAAGGCCTAAGAACTAGGCCCCAGAAGGCTTAACAGGAGTACATCTGGATTTATATTTACAGTTCACTTATGTGTTACAAGCAAATTTAGTAGTGATTTGTTGAAGAGGATAAACAATGTTTACTAAGTTTCTCCTTAAGTTCCTTTATAATAAGTGAAGACAGTTGATCAAGGGCCAGTGACTTATTTAGTTTCAATATATTTAAGAACCAAGTCACTAGTGACGTTGATCTTGCATAATTAATTTTCTTATTAATCTAAAATTATTGATTCCTGGTATTTCATTTATTTCATCTTGTGTAGAAACTGAAAATAAGTGTTAAGAATGTTACACATTTTTTTTATCACTGACAATAAACTGACCTGAGTTATATTTAAGTCAGCTGATGTTTTCCTTAATCTTTTTCTTGTATACCTGAAAGAAATTTTCTGGGTTAGTTTTTGATTCCCTCACAATCTTAAGTTTATATTATTCATCGGTTTATTTCGTTTTTTACATGTCTCTTAAATGGAATACTATATTGTTTAACAAGGTGACTTTCACTTCTTCCAACTCGTTCGTAAATTTATCTCTTTTCTACCCAAGACATTTTTGAGTCTATCATTTACCCATTTAGTGTCAAGCTTGGCCAGCTTGGCCAGTTTGACCAGCTTGACCAGCTTGACCAGCTTGGCCAGCTTGACCAGCTTGGCCAGCTTGTACAAGGTCTTGGAGAATGTCGTGTTTACACCCACCACCTTCTATCATGTCTCACTCACAACAGTTGTTAAAAATGATATAAAATACCGACAAGTGCAACAGTTGGGTATTTTTATTGCTGAAACGTATCACCTACAGTCTTACACAGTAGACTTCTTCAGTCAAATACAGAGGCAGCAGCAGTAATACAATAAAGATGATATAATCTACTTACTGAGGCTCGCAGGACCCTATGTCTAGCTCTTATACCGTGTCATATGGACTACGCTTGTTCTTCATGGTACTCTGCCTTGACAAAAACTGAAAGATAGACTGCAAATCACCCAGAACAAAATCGTAAGATTCATCCTGGGGCTGGGACCAAGAGAACATGTAGGCCAGGATGAATTACAGCAGTTGGATATGCTGAATATTGAAGACAGAGTAAAACAACTGAAGCTAAATCATGTTTATAAAATTGCTCACGAACAGTGTCCAGAATATCTTGCTGTCAATTTTGTCAAGGTTGGGAACCAAAGCAATCATAGTACTAGGGGGAGAGAGCACAACTTTGTAGTACCCACAGTCAGTGGCCAGGCTTCAAAAACTTTTTTATTGTACAGCAATAAAGAAATGGAACAGACTGCCTGTACATGTCAAAGCCAGTCATAGCATGAACCAGTTTAAGAAGACTGCCAAAAGGTGTCTGATGAATGTAGCTACAGAAAGGGAGGGGAATGATTTTCTATTTTTTTAGCTAACACACGTGTAAATTTAAATAACTTATTTTACCTTATTCTTGGTATATCTCCTTTGTAGTATAATAATAAGATATTATCTCCTTTACGGTATAATGATAAGGCATTAATAGGACCCCAATGGAAATAAGCACTTGTTTTTTTTGGGTTACCGGGTTTCCAACCTTCCCTTTTTGGGAGAATTTTTCCCTTTTTTAAAAAATTTACCCCCCCTTTTTTTAAAAATTAAAAATTTTTTAAATTTCTTTAAAGGGGAACTATTAATTTAGTGATCTTTTAAAACAAAGCCAAAACCTTATTTGATAATTCTTTTCCCAAAAAGGGGACCTTTTTTTGTTTTTCCGGGGGTTTTTCCCCTGGACCTGCCGGGGCCCTTTGGGGTGCTTGCTTAAACCGGGGGGAGGTTTCCCCCCCCAAAACCTTGGTAGGCCCGGTGAATTAAAAGGTTTCCTTTAAAGCCCCAAAAATTGACCTTTTTAAAATTTTTTGGTTTTAAAATTTCCCCTTATTGTGCCCCCGCATTTTTTTCAGGGTTTTTCTGATTTTAAAACCCATTTTGCAAGTAAAAGGCGTTGGGGCCCCCAAAATTTATTTCCAGATATAAATACCATTGATTTTCTTTCCTCGTCATGAGTCATATCATAACCATTAAGGTCACTGTAATTTAAACGTTTTACTGGTTCAGCGATGGCCACTGAACGATCTATGTGTTTGTGTCCACCTGATATTTCTCTGCTTTTACCACTGGCCGTGCATTTGTATTATTACAAATATTCCAAATGAAGGCTTTGCCCACAGTTCAAACACTTGTTATAACACAGGTTTAGCACGTTGGTTTTCCATGTTATAAGTACTCCCAGTTGGAGACTGGTATAGCGCAGAGGTACACACATAGTATTACTCTGGTATACCAAGGATTTAGACTAGTTATTAACACAGTTTTGCCTAGTTAGTCTCCTGGATCGGTTGCTAAAAATTGTTAATAACACAGAAAAACATTTGGTCTTACTGAGGCCTTAAGACAGTAGCCACGATGACTTTAAGCAGTGCCAGGTGCATTTAAGAGTGTCAACGATGTGTCTTTATAGCAGTGCCATGATGCATTTAAGTGTCAAACTAGTGCTTTTCAAGAGTAGCCGACGAGTTCTGTTTAGAGTGAACAAGTGTCCTTTGTAACACCAGGTCATTGGCCTTTAAATACTTCACCATTGTCAAAAGTGATGTTAAGACTGATAACATCATGCACTACTGGTTACAGTGCTCCACTGACTGAGTGTACAGAAAGGGCACATGGTGTACAAATGCTTGGTACTACTGGATGTAAATATGCTGCTTATTGTGTACAGTCTGGCATCTACCTTTGTGAAACAGTGTGACTACTTGTACGTGCTGCAACTTAAGGTTGTAACAGTGCTGAGACATATGGTTTGTTACAGTTCTCTGGACATACTGGTTATACAGTGATATACTTGTGTACAGTTGTTGCTGTATACTGGTATACTATGCTGCAACTATGGTATAACAGGTTCCCCTAAAGGTACATTTGTACCTTGGTGTACCAGTCTTTTACATACTGGAGTACTGTTTCTGGCACTGTTGGTCTGTCCTGTACTACTGTTGTAAGCGGCCTGAGTCCATAAATGGTTGCTTAAGTCCTGGCCCTGAGTGAAAACTGTGCCCATATGAGAGTACAGTGCTGAGTCCCAACGGGTTTGTCGAGTGCTGCCACTATTTTACAGCTGCTGACTCACTGGTGTACAGTGCTGCATATGGTATACAGTGCTGGAAAACTACTTGTGTACAGTGCGTTACTACTGGTGTACAGTGCTGGCACTACTGGTTGTCATCTGACACTACTCGTGTACAGTGAGTACATATGTGACCAGTGCTGGCATTACTGGTGTACAGTGCCTGCACTACTTGTGTACAGTGTGTACTACTGGTTACAGGCAGTACACTGGTTTGTACAGTGCTGGCACTTACTGGTGTACCAGTGATGGTATACTGTTGTACAGTGCGGTACTACTGGGTTACGGGTGCTGGCACTACGTGTACATTGCTGTATACTGGTATACAGTGTAGTGTATACTGGTGTACAGTGTTGGTACATACTGGTGTACAGTGCTGGCATACTGGTGGTACAGTGTGCACTACTGGTGTACACGGTAGTACTAACTGGTGTACAGTGCTGGCACATTGGTTACAGTGTGTACTACAGTGGATACAGTGCTGGCACTACTGTGTACAGTGCTGGCACTTACTTTTGTACAGTGCTAGATACTGGTGTACAGTGCTGCACTTCTGGTTTACATGCTGGCACTACTGTGTACAGTGTCACTACTGGTGTACAGTGCTGGCACTACTGGTGTACAGTGCTGGCACTACTGGTGTACAGTGTTGTACTATGGTGTACAGTGCTGGCACTATTTGGTGAACAGTGCTGGCACTACTGTGTGTACAGTGCTGTACTACTGGTGTACAGTGTGACTACTGGTGTACAGTGCTGGCACTACTGGTGTACAGTGCTGGCACTACTGGTGTACAGTGCTGGTACTACTGGTGTACAGTGCTGGCACTACTGGTGTACAGTGCTAGTACTACTGGTATACAGTGCTGGCACTACTGGTGTACAGTGTTAGTACTACTGGTGTACAGTGCTGGCACTACTGGTGTACAGTGCTGGCACTACTGGTGTACAGTGCTGGTACTACTGGTGTACAGTGCTGGCACTACTGGTGTACAGTGCTATACTGCTGGCACTACTGGTGTACATGTGCATGAGTACTTACTGGTACAGTGTTACAGGGCAGTACTACTGGTGTACAGTGCTGGCACTACTGGTGTACAGTGTGGCACTACTGGTGTACAGTGCTGGACTGGGTCAGTGCTGTACTAGGGTGTACAGTGCTGGCACTACTGGTGTACAGTGCTGGCACTACTGGTGTACAGTGCTGGCACTACTGGTGTACAGTGCTGGCACTACTGGTGTACAGTGCTGGTATATGGTGTACAGTGGGGCAGTACTGGTGTACAGTGCTGGCACTACTGTGTACATGTGCTATGGTGTACTACTGGTGTACAGTGCTGGCACTACTGGTGTACAGTGCTAGTACTACTGGTTTGTACAGTGCTAGTACTACTGGTGTACAGTGCTGGCACTACTGGTGTACAGTGTTAGTACTACTGGTGTACAGTGCTGGCACTACGGGTGTCGTGCGGGCTACTGGGTACGTGCTGGCATACTACTGGTGTACAGTGCTAGTACTACTGGCAGTACAGTGCTGGCACTACGTGGACTCTGGTGCAGGCATAATGGGTACGTTGTACTACTGGTGTACAGTGCTGGCACTACTGGTGTACAGTGCTGGCACTACTGGTGTACAGTGCTGGCACTACTGGTGTACAGTGCTGGCACTACTGGTGTACAGTGCTAGTACTACTGGTGTACAGTGCTGGCACTACTGGTGTACAGTGCTGGCTACTACTGGTGTACAGTGCTAGTACTACTGGTGTACAGTGCTGGCACTACTGGATGTACAGTGCTGGCACTATGGTGTACTGTGCTGGACTACTGGTGTACAGTGCTGGCACTACTGGTGTACGGCTGGGCACTACTGGTGTACAGTGTTAGTACTGGTGTACATGCTAAGTACTACTGGTGTACAGTGCTGGCACTACTGGTGTACAGTGCTAGTACTACTGGTGTACAGTGCTAGTACTACTGGTGTACAGTGCTGGCACTACTGGGGGTACAGTGCAGGCACTACTGGGTACAGTGCTAGTACTACTGGTGTACATTTGCTGGCACTACTGGGTACAGTGCTAGTACTACTGGAAAACAGTGCTCGCACTACTGGTGTCAGTGCTGCACTACTGTGTACTAGTGATCTACTGGTGTACAGTGATTGGACACTACTGGTGTACAGTGCTGGCACTATGTACAGTGCTGGCACTTTGGTACAGTGCTGGCACTACTGGTGTACAGTGTAGTACTATGGTGTACAGTGTGGCACTACTGGTGTACAGTGCTAGTACTACTGGTGTACAGTGCAGTACTACTGGTGTACAGTGCTGGATAGTAGTACTACTGGTGTACAGTGCTGTCACTACTGGTGTACAGTCGTGCTGACTACGGGTTTGTACAGTGTTAGTACTACTGGTGTACAGTGTGGACTACTGGTGTACAGTGTTAGTACTACTGGTGTACAGTGCTAGTACTACTGGTGTACAGTGCTAGTACTACTGGTGTACAGTGTTAGTACTACTGGTGTACAGTGCTAGTACTACTGGTGTACAGTGCTAGTACTACTGGTGTACAGTGTTAGTACTACTGGTGTACAGTGATGTCATTTATGGTGTACAGTGCTAGTACTACTGGTGTACAGTGCTATTTACTACTGGGTACGTGTTTTTATGGTGAAGTGTAGTACTACTGGTTTAAGTGTAGTTCTGGTGTACAGTGTTAGTCACTACTGGTGTACAGTGTGTAGTAACTACTGGTGTACAGTGCTAGTACTACTGGTGTACAGTGTAGCCCTACTGGGTACAGTGTTGTACTACTGGTGTACAGTGTTTAGTACTACTGGTGTACAGTGCTAGAAACTACTGGTTTACAGTGCTAGTACTACTGGTGTACAGTGTTAGTACTACTGGTGTACAGTGCTAGTACTATGGTGTACAGTGCTAGTACTACTGGTGTACAGTGTTAGCCACTGGTGTACAGTGCTAGTACTACTGGTTTTACAGTGCTAGTATACTGGTTACAGTGTTAGACTACTGGTGTACAGTGTTAGTCCCTACTGGTGTACAGTGCTAGTACTACTGGTGTACAGTGCTAGTACTGTTACTGTGTAGTACTACTGGTGTACAGGTAGTACTACTGGTGTACAGTGCTAGTACTACTGGTGTACAGTGCTTGTACACTGTCGTGTTGTACAGGGTGCATTAGTATTTACTGGTGTACAGTGATAGTACTACTGGTGTACAGTGCTATTTACTACTTGGTGTACAGTGTTAGTACTACTGGTGTACAGTGTTAGTTACTACTGGTGTACAGTGTTAGTACTACTGGTGTACAGTGTTAGTCCCTACTGTGTTACAGTGTTATTTACTACTGGTGTACAGTGTTAGTACTATGGTGTACAGTGTTATTTACTACTGGTGTACAGTGTTAGTACTACTGGTGTACAGTGTTAGTACCTACTGGTGTACAGTGTTAGTACTACTGGTGTACAGTGTTAGTACACTGGTGTACAGTGCTAGTACTACGGGTTTGTACAGTGTTAGTACCACTGGTGTACAGTGTTAGTACTACTGGTGTACAGTGTTAGTACACTGGTGTACAGTGTTAGTATTTTACTGGTGTACAGTGTTAGTACTACTGGTGTACAGTGTTAGTACTACTGGTGTACAGTGCTAGTACTACTGGTGTACAGTGTTAGTACTCCCCTGGTGTACAGTGTTAGTACTACTGGTGTACAGTGTTAGTAACTGGTGTACAGTGTTAGTACTACTGGTTTAGTCAGTGCTAGTACTACTGGTGTACAGTGTTAGTACACTGGTGTACAGTGTTAGTACTACTGGTGTACTGTGTAGTACTACTGGTGTACAGTGTTAGTACTATGGTGTACAGTGTTAGTATATGGTGTACAGTGTTAGTACTATGGTGTACAGTGTTAGACTACTGGTGTACAGTGTAGTACTACTGGATTCCAGTGCTAGTACTACTGGTGTACAGTGCTAGTACTACTGGTGTACAGTGCTGGCACTACTGGTGTACAGTGCTAGTACTACTGGTGTACAGTGCTGGCACTACTGGTGTACAGTGCTAGTACTACTGATGCACAGTGCTGGCACTACTGGTGTACAGGGCTAGCACTACTGGTGTACAGTGCTGGCACTACTGGTGTACAGTGCTTGCACTACTGGTGTACAGGGCAAGTATTACTGGTGTACAGTGATGGTACTACTGGTGTACAGTGCTAGTACTATTGGTGTACAGTGTTAGTACTACTGGTGTACAGTGTTAGTACTACTGGTGTACAGTGTTAGTACTACTGGTGTACAGTGTTAGTACCACTGGTGTACAGTGTTAGTACTACTGGTGTACAGTGTTAGTACTACTGGTGTACAGTGTTAGTACTACTGGTGTACAGTGTTAGTACTACTGGTGTACAGTGTTAGTACCACTGGTGTACAGTGTTAGTACTACTGGTGTACAGTGTTAGTACCACTGGTGTACAGTGCTAGTACTACTGGTTTACAGTGCTAGTACTACTGGTGTACAGTGTTAGTACTACTGGTGTACAGTGCTAGTACTACTGGTGTACAGTGCTAGTACTACTGGTGTACAGTGTTAGTACTACTGGTGTACAGTGTTAGTACTACTTGTGTACAGTGTAGTACTACTGGTGTACAGTGTTAGTACTACTGGTGTACAGTGTTAGTATTAACTGGTGTACAGTGTTAGTACCACTGGTGTACAGGGGCTGGCTAGTACTACTGGTTTACAGTGCTAGTACTACTGGTGTACAGTGTTAGTACTACTGGTGTACAGTGTTAGTACTACTGGTGTACAGTGTTAGTACTACTGGTGTACAGTGTTAGTACCACTGGTGTACAGTGCTAGTACTACTGGTTTACAGTGCTAGTACTACTGGTGTACAGTGTTAGTACTACTGGTGTACAGTGTTAGTACCACTGGTGTACAGTGCTAGTACTACTGGTGTACAGTGTTAGTACCAGTGGTGTACAGTGCTAGTACTACGGGTGTACAGTGTAGTACTACTGGTGTACAGTGCTAGTACAACTGGTGTACAGTGTTAGTACTACTGGTGTACAGTGTTAGTACTACTGGTGTACAGTGCTAGTACTACTGGTGTACAGTGTTAGTACTACTGGTGTACAGTGTTAGTACTACTGGTGTTACAGTGTTATGTACTACTGGTTGTACAGTGCTAGTACTACTGGTGTACAGTGTTAGTACCACTGGTGTGCAGTGCTAGTACTACTAGTGTACAGTGTTAGTACCACTGGTGTACAGTGTTAGTACTACTGGTGTACAGTGTTAGTACCACTGGTGTACAGTGTTAGTACTACTGTGTACAGTGTTAGTACTACTGGTGTACAGTGCTAGTACTACTGGTGTACAGTGTTAGTACTACTGGTGTACAGTGCTAGTACTACTGGTGTACAGTGTTAGTACCACTGGTGTACAGTGTTAGTATACTGGTGTACAGTGTTGTACACTGGTGTACAGTGTTAGTACTACTGGTGTACAGTGTTAGTACTACTGGTGTACAGTGCTAGTACTACTGGTGTACAGTGTTAGTACTACTGGTGTACAGTGTTAGTACTACTGGTGTACAGTGTTAGTACTACTGGTGTACAGTGTTAGTAATACTGGTGTACAGTGCTAGTACTACTGGTGTACAGTGTTAGTACCACTGGTGTACAGTGTTAGTACTACTGGTGTACAGTGTTAGTACTACTGGTGTACAGTGTAGTACTATGGTGTACAGTGTTAGTACTACTGGTGTACAGTGTTAGTACTACTGGTGTACAGTGTTAGTACTACTGGTGTACAGTGTTAGTACTACTGGTGTACAGTGTTAGTACTACTGGTGTACAGTGTTGTACTACTGGTGTACAGTGTTAGTACTACTGGTGTACAGTGTTAGTACTACTGGTGTACAGTGCTAGTACTACTGGTGTACAGTGTTAGTACTACTGGTGTACAGTGTTAGTACTACTGGTGTACAGTGCTACTGCAGACGTAGTTCCATCGTAGCCACCAAGGAACTACGTCTGCACTTTACAAATCCTCTGGATGTTCACTTACATCCAAGTGTTCCTCTTACTGCCACTTTCCACTTGTTTATAAATAATAATAAAACAAATGAATCAGGGTCGGGCGCTCCGTCTGTGTGAAAATATATTTCTTGTATTTCCTATCCAAACTTTCACGCTGTTGTGTTTATGTCGGAGATGTGAATTTTTAGATGAAACAAATAGGATTTTCGACTCTCCTGTCGTGTAGCGCATTGCTGAATACTGATTAAAACTCTTCTCTCTATTTTTTTGGGGGGGAGATTTCGCTCATTTGTGAATTTTTCAGAATTTTTAGTTTGGAGCTTCTTGGGTCTGGCATGTATGTTTTGTTGTTGATCTGTGAAGGTTATCGTACCTTCGTTGTGGCATATAGAACTTGTATGATTGTGTATTTATCTCTTCCATACACAGGTATGGGTGAGGGATACCGGGGATAAATCTGAAGTTATCCCTACGGGATACCAGGGATATGTAGCTGAAATAATCCCTGCGGGTTCCAGGGGTATAATTGAGGCTATCCCCTACTGGTATATCAATCACAAAAACTCTACTGGTCCTAACACCGATCCTTGGGGGACCCCGGTAGTCACCCTGCCCCACTCTCACCTGTCTTCCCCCTGACACTCTCACCTGTCTTCCCCCTGACACTCTCACCTGTCTTCCCCCTGACACTCTCACCTGTCTTCCGCCTGACACTCTCACCTGTCTTCGCCTGACACTCTCACCTGTCTTCCCCCTGACACTCTCACCTGTCTTCCCCTGACACTCTCACCCGTCTTCCCCCTGACACTCTCACCTGTCTTCCCCCTGACACTCTCACCTGTCTTCCCCTGACACTCTCACCTGTCTTCCCCCTGACACTCTCACCTGTCTTCCCCCTGACACTCTCACCTGTCTTCCCCCTGACACTCTCACCTGTTTCCCCTGACACTCTCACCTGTCTTCCCCTGACACTCTCACCTGTCTTCCCCTGACACTCTCACCTGTTTTTCCCCCTGACACTCTCACCTGTCTTCCCCCTGACACTCTCACCTGTCTTCCCCTGACACTCTCACCTGTCTTCCCCCTGACACTCTCACCTGTCTTCCCCCTGACACTCTCACCTGTCTTCCCTGACACTCTCACCCGTCTTCCCCTGACACTCTCACCTGTCTTCCCCTGACACTCTCACATGTCTTCCCCTGACACTCTCACCTGTCTTCCCCTGACACTCTCACCTGCTTCCCCCTGACACTCTCACCTGTCTTCCGCCTGACACTCTCACCTGTCTTCCCCCTGACACTCTCACCTGTCTTTTCCCCCGACACTCTCACCTGTCTTCCGCCTGACACTCTCACCTGTCTTCCCCCTGACACTCTCACCTGTCTTTCCCCCTGACACTCTCACCTGTCTTCCCCTGACACTCTCACCTGTCTTCCCCTGACACTCTCACCTGTCTTCCCCCTGACACTCTCACCCGTCTTCCCCCTGACACTCTCACCTGTCTTCCCCCTGACACTCTCACCTGTCTTCCCCTGACACTCTCACCTGTCTTCCCCCTGACACTCTCACCTGTCTTCCGCCTGACACTCTCACCTGTCTTCCCCTGACACTCTCACCTGTCTTCCGCCTGACACTCTCACCTGTCTTCCCCCTGACACTCTCACCTGTCTTCCCCCTGACACTCTCACCTGTCTTCCCTCTGACACTCTCACCTGTCTTCCCCCTGACACTCTCACCTGTCTTTCCCTGACACTCTACTTTCTCCTTCCACCTGACACTCTCACATTCTTTCCGTCGTGCATCTCACCTGTCTTCACTTGCATCTTCACACTCTGTCCTCACTATTCACCTGAGGTCCCTTCCCCTGCTCCATGTTTTACTGTTGTTGTCTATTTTTGTGTTGGGTGGTGATTCACGTGTTTTCCTGGATGTTGGTTGTGTGGTGCGACCTCGCAGTGTTTGCGCTTGTCAGCTATAAGAAGGGCTTTAATCTCAGCTTGATGTCTTGTCTTCGACAAGACAAGGTTTGTGGTTTGTTGGTGTATGTCTGTGTTGTACCTGATGATTGTGAGTGTATTGAGTGTATTCTGATGTTTTATTTGTCTGGTATAACCTGAGTGTATGTTGAGTGTATGTGATGTTTTACAAAACGCTCTAAAGCTTACGAGATCTTTCTTGGTAATCTGAAGACTGCCTTCTGACAGCTGTTACCTGGTTTTCGTAAAGTGTCAGTATCCTGTCCGTATCCATTGATTCATAGAATTAATGTCTCAGGTTACAAATGGTAGGCTACTACTAGAGAAATAAAATTATAAATTTAAGTAATCTCTAGAGTATTCCCCAATTAATTACTTAATCAATTCACAATATTAATACTTCTCTGTGACAGTAAATTTTTTGCCCGAAAGCACATATTCCCTTTATAATTCCCCAAGTACCATCTGGTAATTAAAAATTTAATAAAAACAATATACAAATAAGTTTGGGGTGTATGGTTTTAAGTGCTTAAAATAGTTCGCCCATGTCTCACGAACTTTGACTAGACTTTAAAAAAGTGACGAAAAAAGTCCTCAAATAATAAATTCTTGGGGCCCCCCTTTGGGAGTCAAACAGTTTTGCGAACAATAAAAAAAATGCTAAGGCCCAAAAGCAATATAACAAGCAAAGCGACACAAATCAGGGGAAAAAGGGGATAAAAAATAACGACACTAAGTAGGGGCCCTCAGCAGTCCCCACAAAAGTCACAAAAATCCCATTTCTACTGAAACTAGTTCAGGGATAAAAAAAATCCCCAACTGTGAAAAAACACAGATTCCAGTCAAGTTAGGTTAAAAAAGCTTCGCTCAGGACCAAATTTTCCCCAGAGTTGTCTATGGGGACACACAACCCCCAGTACAAACGTCGAAAATCACTAATCTATACAAAGTTTGTGAAAGGGTCTCCCGAACCCACAACCAAAAATGAGACAAGAGACGATCTTCCCCAAACCCCAAAGGGGCCCAATTTAAAGGGGGATTTAGGCTCGTCTTCTATAGAAAATGTCCAAACCCCCCAGGGGATCTAGACCAGACTGAAAACTTTTAGGGCGAGGTGAGGACACCCCCCCCCTTTCACTTTATTGCTCCCCGGGGTGGGTTTCTGCCCAAGCAACAATCAGAAAACCGGGGAAGGGGTTTAAAGAGCCACGGCGTAATTACAGTACTTAGAAAACAAGACTTTAACTATGAGCCATAATATGTTTTCATCCTAAACCCAACAAAAGGAAAACTAAGTCAAAAAAATAATTTTAAAACAATAATTTAAAGATTTTCCCTTTTTTCGCAAATAAAGCAATATAAAATTTTATGAAAAGGGAATATACATTTTAATGTATATACAAATTAAAATACATTGCAACCCCCTTCAGGGGGTTTCAACAGGGGTGTATGTCTGAGTGTATATTGAGTGTATGTCTGAGTGCATTGTGAGTGTTTTCTGAGTGTATTGTGAGTGTTTTGTCTGGTGTAGACCGGGGGTATGTCTGAGTGTTTTTATGTGGTTATGTCTGATGGGAGGGCATGAGTGTTTTGTCCCGGTGTATATGTTAGTGCATGTTGGGGGTTTTAGACCCGAGGTAAAGCGATGTTTATGTGAGTGCTGGCCCGATGGGAGCCTGGTGTATGTTGAGTGTATACTTGGTGTTTTTTCTGAGGTATTTTTTGGTTTTATGTCTGAGTGTATATGTGAATGTATTTCTGAGGGGTATATGGGAGTGTTTGTCTGAGTTTTATATTTAGTGCATGTCTGATGTATTGTTGGGGTTTTGGCCCCAGTGTATATGTGGGGTGCTTTCTGGGGTGATACCTGAGTGTATGTCAGAGTGTATATGTGAGTGTACGTTGAGTGTATTTTGTGAGTGTATGTCTGAGTGTTTACCCGAGTGTTTTGTCTGAGTGTATAGGGATGTATGTCTGAGTGTGACCCGGTTTTATGTCTGAGTGTTTATGTTGGGGTAAGTCTGGAAATATGCCTGAGTGTATGTCTGAGGTATAATGTGAGTGTTTTGTCTGAGGGGTAGCTAGTGTATGTCTGAGGGTATTTGAGTGTTTTGTCTGAGTGTTAAAGTTTAGTGCATGTCTGAGGGGATATCTGAGTGCGGTCTGGGGTGTATATGTGATTTTATGTCCCGAGAGTATATTTGAGTGTTTGCTGAGTGTATAACTTTGTGTTTGCTGAATAAATTGGTGCGTGGGCCCGAGTTTTAAATGTGAGGTATGTCCCTTGATATATCTGATGTATCCGAGTGTGTCTGTGAGTAAAATTTGAGTGTATTTTCTTTGTGTGTTTTGAGTGTATGTCTGAGTGTATGTCTGAGGGTATATTTGATGTATGTTTTTAGTGTATTCCCGAGTGTAGTGAGTAACATTCCTATGTGTGTAGTGTTTTATGTGTAAATTTCTGTACATTTTAACGTTTAAAGTAAAGTATGTATGGTCTTTCTGGGATGTTTGTTTGTTTGTAAAATGCTCAACAAGTTTTCCCCACTTAGTTAAGTTTTTAAAAAGGGGGGCGAATCCCCCGCCCCCCAACCCCCCTATTCACTTTCTATTACCCATCATTCCCACCTTGAGCTGGTTTCGCAATTTTTTTTCCCCCCCCCTTTTTCCAATTTCCCCCCCCCCTTTCCCCTCCCTCCCCTCCCCTCCCCCCTCCCTGGGTCAAATTTTTGCTGCATCAATGAAATTTTTCAACCTGGGCAGGATTCAATACTTTTATCCTAGTTTAACTTTTTATATGCTGTCCACTCCTCCGGGAGGTTGAAAGGGGGGGAGGAGGAGGTGGTGGTGGAGGAGGGGGAAAGGGGGGAGAGGAGGAGGAGGAGGAGGAGGAGGAGGGGGGGGGTGGTGGGTGGTGGGGGGGTGGGTTGGTGGGGTGGTGGGGAGGGGGGTGGTGGTGGTGGGGTGGTGGGGGGGTGGTGGTGGTGGTGGGGGGTGGTGGTGGGATTGGGGGGGGTGGGGGAGGTTGGGGGTCTTTTGGGGGTGGTGGTGGTGGTGGTGGGGGTGGTGGTTTGGGGGTGGTCGTTTTTTTGGGGGTGGTGATGGTGGTGGGGGTGGTGGTGGTGATGGTGGTGGTTTATGGGGTTGGTGGTGGTGGTGGGGGTGGGGTGGTGGTGGGGGTGGTGGTCCTTGGGGGTGGTGGTGGTGGTGGGGGGTGGTGGTTTGGGGGTGGAGGTGGGGGTGGTGGTGGGTTTGGGGGTGGTGGTGATGGGGTGGGTGGGGGGTGGTGGTGTTGGGGGTGGTGGTGGGGGTGGTGGTGGGTTGGGGGGGGGTGGTGGTGGGGGGGGTTTGGGGGTGGTGGGGGTGGTGGTGGTGGTGGGGTGGTTTGGTTTTGGGGGGGTGGTGGTTTGGGGGTGGTGGTGGGGGTGGTGGTGGAGGTGGTGGGGGTGGTGGTGGTGGTGGTGGTGGTGGTGGTGGAGGTGGTGGGGGTGGTGGGGGTTTGGGGGTGGTGGTTTGGGGGTTGGTGGTGGTGGTGGTTTTTGGTGGTGGTGGTGGTGGTGGTGGTGTGGGGTGGTGTTGGTTGGTGGTGGGGGTTGGTGGTGTTGGTGGGGGTTGGTGGTGGGGGTGGGTTTTTGGGGGTGGTGGTGGTGGTGGTGGTGGTGGGGGGTGGTTTGGGGGTGGTGGTGGTGGTGGTTGGGGGTGTTTTGGGGGTGGTGGGGGTGTTTGGGGGTGGTGGGGGTTTGGTGGGGTTGGTGGGGGTGGTGGTGGTTTGGGGGGGTGGTGGTGGTTTTTGGGGGGGGTTGGGTTTGGGGGGTTTGGTGGTGGGGTTGGTGGGTGTGGTGGTGGGTTTGGGGGGGTGGTGGTGGTGGGGTGGTGTTTGGGGGTGGTGGGGGTGGTGGGGTGGGTGGGGGTGGTGGTGTTGGGGTTGGTGGGGGTGGTGGTGGTGGGGGGTTTGGGGGTGGTGGGGTGGTGGTGGTTTGGGGGTGATGGTGGTGGTGGTGGTGGTGGTGGTGGTGGTGGTGGGGGATGGGGTGGTGGTGGTTTTTGGTGGGGGTGGTGGTGGTGGTGTTGGGGTTTGGGGGGGGTGGTGTGGTGGTGGTGGTGGGGGTGGTGGGGTGGGGGTGATGGTGGGGGTGGGTGGGGTGGTGGTGGTGGGGTGGTTTGGGGTTGGTGGTGGTTGGTGGGGTGGTGGTGGGTGGTGGGGGTGGTGGGGGTGTTTGGGGGTGGTGTTGGTGGTGGTGGTGGTGGTGTTGGTGGTGGTTTTGGGGGTGGTGGTGGGGGGGTGGTGGTGGTGGTGGTGGTGGTGGGGGGTGGGGTGGGGGTGGGGTTGGTGGTGGGGGGTGGTGGTGGGGGGTGGTTTGGGGGTGGTGGTGGTGTTGGGGGTGGGTGGGGGGGTGGTGGTGGGGTGGTGGTGGTGGGGTGGTGGTGGTGGTTGTTGGTGGGTTTTGGGGGTGGTGGTGGGGGGGGGTTTGGGGGTTGGGTGGTGGTGGTGGGGTGGTTTGGGGGTGGTGGTGGGGTGGTGGGGTTTTGGGGGTGGTGGTGGGGGTGTTGGTTTGGGGGTGGTGATGGGGGTTTGGTTTGGGGGTGGTGGTGTTGGTGGTGGGGTTGGTGGTGGTGGTGGGGGTTTGGGGGTGGTTTTTTTGGTTTTTGGGTTTTTTTTTTGGTGGTGGTTTTTTTGGGGTGGTGGTGGGGGTTTGGGGGTGGTGTGGTGTTGGTGGTGGTTGGTGGTGGTGGGGGGGTGGTGGTGGTGGTGGGTTTGGGGGTGGTGGTGGTGGTGTGTTTGGTGGTGGTGTTGGGTTTGGGGGTGGGGGGGTGGTGGTGGGTGGTGGGGTGGTGGTGGTGGGGGTGGTTGGGGGTTGGGGGGGTGGTGTTTGGGGGTTGGTGGTGGGGTGGTGGTGGGGTTTGGTGGTGGTGGGGTGTTGGTGGTGGTGGTGTTTTGGGGGTGGTGGTGGTGGTTGGTGGGGGTTGGTGGTGGGGTTTGGTTTGGGGGGGGGGTGGGTGGGGGTGGTGGTGTTGGGGTGGGGGTGGTGGTGGGGGTGGTGGGGGTTTGGGGGGTGGTTTGGGGTTGGTGTTGGTGTTGGTGGGGGTGGTGGTGGTGGGGGTGGGGGTGTTGGGGGTTTTTGGTGGTGGTGGGGGGTGGTGGTGGGGTGGTGGTGGGGGTGGTGTTGGTGGTGGGGGGGTGGTGGTGGTGGTGGTGGGGTTTGGGGGTGGTGGGGTGGGGGGGTGGGGTTGGTGGTGGTGGTGGGGGGGTGGTGGTGGTGGTGGGGGTGTTGGTGGTGTTGGGGGTGGTGGTGGGGGGTGGTGGTGGGGGGGGTGGGGGTGGTGTTTGGGGGTGGTGGTTTTGGGGTGGGGGTGGTGGTGTTTGGGGGTGGGGGTGGTGGGGGTGGAGGAAGGTCTCTTCTTTTATATTTTGTTACTTTTTCGTAAGATGATCCAATGGAAGTAATTCATACAAAAAATTTTACCTTTAAGGGAAAAAGTATATACCTCAGTGTATATAAATCCAAGGCCCTACCCCAAAAATTAAATTTTTGAAAAGAAGTTGGGAGAGATTGGGGGGATGAATTTGGTTTGGGGGTGCAAAAAAGAAAATTAAAAGGGAATACAAAGGGAAAAAGTAAAAGGGTTTGGGATAACAAAAAGATTAGGTGATGAAAGATTGAATATTAGATTGGAGGGAGAGAGTATGGAGGAGGTGAACGTATTCAGATATTTGGGAGTGGACGTGTCAGCGGATGGGTCTATGAAAGATGAGGTGAATCATAGAATTGATGAGGGAAAAAGAGTGAGTGGTGCACTTAGGAGTCTGTGGAGACAAAGAACTTTGTCCTTGGAGGCAAAGAGGGGAATGTATGAGAGTATAGTTTTACCAACGCTCTTATATGGGTGTGAAGCGTGGGTGATGAATGTTGCAGCGAGGAGAAGGCTGGAGGCAGTGGAGATGTCATGTCTGAGAGCAATGTGTGGTGTGAATATAATGCAGAGAATTCGTAGTTTGGAAGTTAGGAGGAGGTGCGGGATTACCAAAACTGTTGTCCAGAGGGCTGAGGAAGGGTTGTTGAGGTGGTTCGGACATGTTAGAGAGAATGGAGCGAAACAGAATGACTTCAAGAGTATATCAGTCTGTAGTGGAAGGAAGGCGGGGTAGGGGTCGGCCTAGGAAGGGTTGGAGGGAGGGGGTAAAGGAGGTTTTGTGTGCGAGGGGCTTGGACTTCCAGCAGGCATGCGTGAGCGTGTTTGATAGGAGTGAATGGAGACAAATGGTTTTTAATACTTGACGTGCTGTTGGAGTGTGAGCAAAGTAACATTTATGAAGGGATTCAGGGAAACCGGCAGGCCGGACTTGAGTCCTGGAGATGGGAAGTACAGTGCCTGCACTCTGAAGGAGGGGTGTTAATGTTGCAGTTTAAAAAACTGTAGTGTAAAGCACCCTTCTGGCAAGACAGTGATGGAGTGAATGATGGTGAAAGTTTTTCTTTTTCGGGCCACCCTGCCTTGGTGGGAATCGGCCGGTGTGATAATAAAAAAATAAAAATATATATATATATATATATTATATATATATTATATATATAATTATATATATATATATATATGTGTGTGTGTGTGTGTGTGTAGTGCCAACACAAGAGGCAGTGCCACCACAAGAGGCAGTGCCAACACAAGAGGCAGTGCCACCACATGAGGCAGTGCCAACACAAGAGGCAGTGCCAACACAAGAGGCAGTGCCAACACAAGAGGCAGTGCCAACACAAGAGGCAGTGCCACCACAAGAGGCAGTGCCAACACAAGAGGCAGTGCCAACACAAGAGGCAGTGCCACCCAAGAGGCAGTGCCAACACAAGAGGCAGTGCCACACAAGAGGCAGTGCCAACACAAGAGGCAGTGCCACCACAAGAGGCAGTGCCAACACAAAGAGGCAGTGCCAACACAAGAGGCAGTGCCAACACAAGAGGCAGTGCCAACACAAGAGGCAGTGCCACCACAAGAGGCAGTGCCAACACAAGAGGCAGTGCCACCACAAGAGGCAGTGCCAACACAAGAGGCAGTGCCACCACAAGAGGCAGTGCCAACACAAGAGGCAGTGCCAACACAAGAGGCAGTGCCAACACAAGAGGCAATGCCACCACAAGAGGCAGTGCCACCACAAGAGGCAGTGCCAACACAAGAGGCAGTGCCAACACAAGAGGCAGTGCCAACACAAGAGGCAATGCCACCACAAGAGGCAGTGCCACCACAAGAGGCAGTGCCAACACAAGAGGCAGTGCCAACACAAGAGGCAATGCCACCACAAGATGCAGTGCCAACACAAGAGGCAGTGCCACCACAAGAGGCAGTGCCAACACAAGAGGCAGTGCCAACACAAGAGGCAGTGCCAACACAAGAGGCAGTGCCAACACAAGAGGCAGTGCCACCACAAGAGGCAGTGCCACCACTATCCTCCATGTAAAGCAGCTTAACACATAGCTTAACATTCACAAGGATATTAATGAGTGCCACACCTCCCTGCTCAAGGTTATTAGTAGGTGCCAGTGGATACCAGTGGGTGTCAGTGTGTGCCAGTGGGTTCCAGTGGGTTCAAGTGGGTTCCAGTGGGTGCCACACTCAACACAAAAATTTTCACGTGTCTTGAATGGAAGAAATTCGGGTCCGGAGCCGCAAGAGATCATTTAAATTTCGCCTTTGTGTCTGATGTGCAAAGAAAAAAAAATAGTGCCTCATTGCTGGACTTCAGTGTCAATGGGTTGGCATGCCGCAAGTGCGGCTCTCTGAGAGGTAGCGCACGTTTCTTGTGATGTTTTGATTTCTTGACAAATTAGACACACGAGCAACACTTGGGATTCATCAGTCCAACACAGAGAAGAATCGTGAAGACCAGAAGGAGATTAAGGTAATCAGTCCCTCAGCCTGGGGTCGATGTGTAATCAGTCCCTCAGCCTGGAGTCACTGTAATCAGTCTCTCAGCCTGGAGTCACTGTGACCAGTCCCTCAGCCTGGAGTCACTGTAATCAGTCCCTCAGCCTGGAGTCACTGTAATCAGTCCCTCAGCCTGGAGTCACTGTGACCAGTCCCTCAGCCTGGAGTCACTGTAATAAGTCCCTCAGCCTGGAGTCACTGTAATCAGTCCCTCAGCCTGGAGTCACTGTAATCAGTCCCTCAGCCTGTAGTCACTGTGACCAGTCCCTCAGCCTGGAGTCACTGTAATCAGTCCCTCAGCCTGGAGTCACTGTAATCAGTCCCTCAGCCTGGAGTCACTGTAATCAGTCCCTCAGCCTGGAGTCACTGTAATCAGTCCCTCAGCCTGGAGTCACTGTAATCAGTCCCTCAGCCTGGAGTCACTGTGACCAGTCCCTCAGCCTGAAGTCACTGTAATCAGTCCCTCAGCCTGGAGTCACTGTGACCAGTCCCTCAGCCTGGAGTCACTGTGACCAGTCCCTCAGCCTGGAGTCACTGTAATCAGTCCCTCAGCCTGGAGTCTACTGTGAACCAGTCCCTCAGCCTGGAGTCACTGTGACCAGTCCCTCAGCCTGGAGCCACTGTGACCAGTCCCTCAGCCTGGAGTCACTGTGACCAGTCCCTCAGCCTGGAGTCACTGTGACCAGTCCCTCAGCCTGGAGTCACTGTGACAGTACCTCAGCCTGGAGTCACTGTGATCACGTCCCTCAGCCTGGAGTCACTGTGACCAGTCCCTCAGCCTGGAGTCACTGTGACCAGTCCCTCAGCCTGGAGTCACTGTGACCAGTGATGAAGGACTCCTTAATTACCTTAATTAATATTTCAAATTCATAATTTTGTCGGTAATCAAAATTTTTAATAAAAACATAAACAAAATAAATGTTCCTCCAGGACACCTGGGTATCCCTGCCCAGTGGCCTGGGTATCCCTGCCCAGTGGCCTGGGTATCCCTGCCCAGTGGCCTGGGTATCCCTGCCCAGTGGCCTGGGTATCCTGCCCAGTGGCCTGGGTATCCTGCCCAGTGACCTGGGTATCCTGCCCAGTGCCTGGGTATCCCTGCCCAGTGGCCTGGGTATCCCTGCCCAGTGGCCTGGGTATCCTGCCAGTGGCCTGGGTATATCCTGCCAGTGCTGGGTATCTCTGACCAGTGGCATGGGTATCCCTGCCCAGTGACCTGGGTATCCCTGCCCAGTGGCCTGGGTATCCCTGCCCAGTGACCTGGGTATCCCTGCCCAGTGGCCTGGGTATCCCTGCCCAGTGGCCTGGGTATCCCTGCCCAGTGGCCGGGTATCCCTGCCCAGTGGCCTGGGTATCCCTGCCCAGTGGCCTGGGTATCCCTGCCCAGTGGCCTGGGTATCCCTGCCCAGTGGCCTGGGTATCCCTGCCCAGTGACCTGGGTATCCCTGCCCAGTGGCCTGGGTATCCCTGCCCAGTGACCTGGGTATCCCTGCCCAGTGACCTGGGTATCCCTGCCCAGTGACCTGGGTATCCCTGCCCAGTGGTGCCTGGGTACTCCTGCCTCAGTGACTGGGATCCCTGCCCAGTGCCCTGGGTATCCCTGCCCAGTGGCCTGGTATCACCTGCCCAGTGGCCCCTGGTATCCCTGCCCAGTGACCTGGGTATCCCTGCCCAGTGGCCTGTTATTCCCTGCCCAGTGGCCTGGTATCCCTGCCCATGACCTGGGTAACCCTGCCCAGTGGCCTGGGTATCCCTGCCCGAGTGACCTGGGTATCCCTGGGGCCCATGACCTGGGTATCCCAGCCCAGTGACCTGGGTATCATCCCTGCCCATGGCCTGGGTATCCCTGGCCCAGTGACCTGGGTAATCCCGCCCAGTGCCTGGTGTATCCCTTCCAGTGGCCGGGTATCCCTGCCCAGTTGGGGACACTGTGGATCCCTGCCCAGTGCCTGGGTAATCCCTTCCCAGTGGCCCCGGGTATCCCTGCCCAGTGACCTGGGTATCCCTGCCCCAGTGCCGTGTATCCCTGCCCAGTGGCCTGGGTATCCCTGCCCAGTGGCCGGGTAATCCCTGTCCCCCAGTGACCAGGGTATCCCTGCCCAATGGCCTGGGTATCGGCCTGCCCAGTGGCCTGGGTATCCCCCTGCCCATTGGCCGGGTATCCCTGCCCAGTGACCTGGGTATCCCGGCCCAGTGGCCGGGTATCCCTGCCCTCAGTGACCTGGTAACCCCGGCCCATTGCCTGGGTACCCTGCCCATTGGCCGGTTATTCCCTGCCAAGTGACCTGTATCCCTGCCAGTGGCTGGTTATCCCTGCCTCAGTGACCTGGTATCCCTGCCCAGTGGTCTGGTATCCCTGCCAGGACCTGGTACCCTGCCCAGTGGCCCTGGGTATCCTGCCCCGTGGCCTGGGTATCACTGCCTCGGCAGTGCCTGGGATCCCTGCCCAGTGACCTGGGTAATCGCCTGCCCAGTGGCCTGGGTATCCCTACCCAGTGACCCGGGATCCCTGCCGCAGTGGCCTGGTATCCCTGCCCAGGTGGCCTGGGTATCCTGCCCAGTGACCTGGGTATCCCTGCCCAGAGGCCTGGGTATCCCTGCCAGTGACCTGGTATCCTTGCCATGCCCAGTGGCCAGAGGCTGTTAATTACCTATTTAATTAACAGCCATTTAATTACCCATTTAAATATAAAATTATTAGTGATGATTAATGACCTGTTTAGAAGGTGAAGCCTAGATCTGTTAGTCTGAGATGATTGATGTCCAGCAGCGGCTGAATGATTGATTCCTGCAGCGGCTGAAATGATTGAATGTCCAGCAGGCGCTGAATGATAGAATTCCACGAGCTGCTGAATGATAGATGTCCAGCACGCTGAATGATTGATGTCCAGCAGAGCTGAATGAATAGATGTCCCAGCAGCGGCTGAATGATTGATGTCCAGCAGGCAGCGGCTGAATGATAGATGTCCAGCAGCGGCTGAATGATTGATGTCCAGCAGCGGCTGAATGATAGATGTCCAGCAGCGGCTGAATGATTGATGTCCAGCAGCGGCTGAATGATAGATGTCCAGCAGCGGCTGAATGATTGATGTCCAGCAGCGGCTGAATGATAGATGTCCAGCAGCGGCTGAATGATTGATGTCCAGCAGCGGCTGAATGATTGATGTCCAGCAGCGGCTGAATGATAGATGTCCAGCAGCGGCTGAATGATTGATGTCCAGCAGCGGCTGAATGATAGATGTCCAGCACGCTGAAAGATGATGTCCAGCAGCGGCTGAATGGATAGACTGTCCAGCAGCGCTGCATGATTGATGTCCAGCAGCGGCTGAATGATTGATGTCCAGCAGCGGCTGAATGATAGATGTCCAGCAGCGGCTGAATGATTGATGTCCAGCAGCGGCTGAATGATTGATGTCCAGCAGCGGCTGAATGATTGATGTCCAGCAGCGGCTGAATGATTGATGTCCAGCAGCGGCTGAATGATTGATGTACCATCAGCGGGCTGAATGATTATGTCCTAGTAGCGGCTGAATGATTGATGTCCAGCAGCGGGCTGTATGATTGATGTCCAGCAGCAGCTGAATGAATTGATTTCCAGCAGCGACTGAATGATTGATGTTCCAGCAGGCGGCTGAATGATTGATGTCCAGCACGCTGAAATGATTTGAGTCCATACCGCGGCTGAATGATTGATGTCCAGCAGCGGCTGAATGATAGATGTCCAGCAGCGGCTGAATGATAGATGTCCAGCAGCGGCTGAATGATTGATGTCCAGCAGCTGCTGAGTATTGATGTCCAGCAGCGCTGAATGAATTGATGTCCAGCAGCTGCTGAATGATTGATGTCCAGCAGCGGCTGAATGATTGATGTCCAGCAGCGGCTGAATGATTGATGTCCAGCAGCGGCTGAATGATTGATGTCCAGCAGCGGCTGAATGATTGATGTCCAGCAGCGGCTGAATGATTGATTACCTGCAGGCGGCAGAATGATTGATGTACCAGCAGCGTGCTGAATGTTCTTGATGACTCACAGGCGGCTGAATGATTGATTGTCCAATTAGCGCTGAATGATTGAGTCCCACAGCGGCTGAATGATAGATGTCGCAGCAGCGGCTGAATGATAGATGTCCAGCAGCGGCTGAATGATTGATGTCCAGCAGCGGCTGAATGATTGATGTCCAGCAGCGGCTGAATGATTGATGTCCAGCAGCGGCTGAATGATAGATGTCCAGCAGCGGCTGAATGATAGATGTCCAGCAGCGGCTGAATGATTGATGTTCCCAGCAGCGGACTGAAGATAGATGTGTCCAGCCAGCGGCTGAATGATAGATGATCCAGCCAGCGGCTGAATGATTGATGACCAGCACGGCTGAATGATTGATGTGCCAGGCAGGTGCTGAATGATTGATGTCCAGCAGCGCAGAATGATAGATGTCCAAGCGCTGAATGAATTGATGTCCAGCCAGGCGGCTTGAATGATAGATGTCCAGCAGCGGCTGAATGATTGAGATGTCTCACAGCGGCTGAATGATAGATGTCCGCAGCGGCTTGAATACTGATGTCCCACAGCGGCTGAATGCTAGATGTCCAGCAGCGGCTGAATGATAGATGTCCAGCAGCGGCTGAATGATTGATGTCCAGCAGCGGCGAATGATTGATGTCCAGCAGCGGCTGAAATGATTGATTGTCCCAGCACGGCCTGAATGTAGATGTGCAGCAGCGGCTGAATGATAGATGTGCAGCAGCGGCTGAATGATTGATGTCCAGCAGCGGCTGAATGATAGATGTCCAGCAGCGGCTGAATGAGATGTCCAGCACGGCTGAATGATTGATATCCAGGCAGGGCTGAATGATAGATCAGTCCAGTCAGCGGCTGAATGATAGATGTCCAGCAGCGGCTGAATGATAGATGTGCAGCAGCGGGCTGAATGATAGAAGTCACAGCGGCTGAATGTACTGATGTCCAGCGCGGCTGAAGATAGAGTCCCAGCAGCGGCTGAATGATTGATGTCCAGCAGCGGCTGAATGATAGATGTCCAGCAGCGGCTGAATGATAGATGTCCAGCAGCGGCTGAATGATAGATGTGCAGCAGCGGCTGAATGATAGATGTCCAGCAGCGGCTGAATGACTGATGTCCAGCAGCGGCTGAATGATAGATTCCAGCAGCGGGGCCCCCCTGAATGATTGTGTCCAGCAGCGCTGAATGATAATGTTCCAGCAAGCGGCTGAATGATAGATGTAGCAGCAGCGGCTGAATGATAGATTGCAGCAGCGGCTTGAATGATAGATGTCCACATCGGCTGAATGACTGATGTCCATCAGCGCTAATGATAGATGTCCAGCAGCGCGAATGATTGATGTCCAGCAAGCGGCTGAATGATAGATGTCCAGCAGCGGCTGAATGATAGATGTCCAGCAGTGGCTGAATGATAGATGTCCAGCAGTGGCTGAATGATAGATGTCCAGCAGCGGCTGAATGATAGATGTCCAGCAGCGGCTGAATGATTGATGTCCAGCAGCGGCTGAATGATAGATGTCCAGCAGCGGCTGAATGATAGATGTCCAGCAGCGGCTGAATGATAGATGTGCAGCAGCGGCTGAATATAGATGTCCACAGCGGCGGGCTGAAGATAGAAATGTCGCAGCAGCGGCTGAATGATAATGTGCAGCAGCGGCTGAAATGATAGATTCCAGCAGCGGCTGAATGATAGATGCCCGCAGCGGCTGAATGATAATTCCAGCAGCGGCTGAATGATAGATGTCCAGCAGCGGCTGAATGATAGATGTCCAGCAGCGGCTGAATGATAGATGTCCATCAGCGGCTGAATGATAGATGTCCATCAGCGGCTGAATGATAGATGTCCAGCAGCGGCTGAATGATAGATGTCCAGCAGCGGCTGAATGATAGATGTCTCAGCAGCCGGCTTGAATGTAGATGTCCAGCAGCGGCTGAATGATAGATGTCCAGCAGCGGCTGAATGATAGATGTCCAGCAGCGGCTGAATGATTGATGTCCAGCAGCGGCTGAAGATTGATGTCCAGAACGGGCTGGAATGATTGATGTCCAGCACGGCTGAAATGATTGATGTCCAGCAGGCTGAATGATTGATGTCCACAGCGGCTGAATGATAGATGTCCAGCATTCGGCTGATGATTGATGTCAGCAGCGGCTGAATGATAGATGTCAGCATCAGCGGCTGAATATAGATGTCCCACAGCGCTGAAATGATTGATGCCAGCAGGCGTCTGAAATTAAGAATGTCCACAGCGCTGAATGATAGATGTCCATCAGCGGCTGAATGATAGATGTCCAGCAGCGGCTGAATGATAGATGTCCAGCAGCGGCTGAATGATTGATGTCCAGCAGCGGCTGAATGATAGATGTCCAGCAGCGGCCCCCTGAATGATAGAATGTCCAGAGCAGCGGCTGAATGATTGATGTCCAGCAGCGGCTGAATGATAGATGTCCAGCAGCGGCTGAATGATAGATGTCCAGCAGCGGCTGAATGATTGATGTCCAGCAGCGGCTGAATGATTGATGTCCAGCAGCGGCTGAATGATTGATGTCCAGCAGCGGCTGAATGATAGATGTGCAGCAGCGGCTGAATGATGATGTCCAGCAGCGGCTGAATGATAGATGTCCAGCAGCGGCTGAATGATTGATGTCCAGCAGCGGCTGAATGATTGATGTCCAGCAGCGGCTGAATGATTGATGTCCAGCAGCGGCTGAATGATTGATGTCCAGCAGCGGACTGAATGATAATGTCCAGCAGTGGCGAATGATTGATGTCCAAGCAGCGGCTGAATGATAGATGTCCAGCAAGCGGCTGAAATGATTGATGTCCAGCAGCGGCTAATGATTGATGTCCAGCAGCGCGAATGATTGATGTCCGCAGCGGCTTGAATGATGATGTCCAGCAGCGCTGAATGATGATGTCCAGCAGGGGCTAGAATGATTAGATTCCCGCAGCGGCTGAATGATAGATGTCCAGCAGGCGCTGAATGGATAGATGTCCACCAGCACGGCTGAAATGAATAGATGTCCCAGCAGCGGCTGAATGATAGATGTCAACAGGTGGCTGAATGATAGATGTCCAGCAGCTTGATGAATGATAGATGTCCAGCAGCGGACTGAATGATAGATGTCGCACGGCTGAAGATAGATGTCCAGCAGCGGCTGAATGATAGTTGTCCCAGCAGCTGCATGAATGATAGATGCCAACAGCGCTGAATGATAGATGTCCCACAGCGGACAATGATAATGTCCAGCAGCGGCTGAATGATAGATGGTCTCATCAGCGCTGAATGATAGATGTCCATCAGCGGCTGAATGATAGATGTCCAGCAGCGGCTGAATGATAGATGTCCAGCAGCGGCTGAAGATAGATTGTCCAGCATGCGGCTGAATGATAGATGGTCCCAGCAGCAGGCTGAATGATAGATGTCCAGCAGGCGGGCTGAATGATAGATGTCGCAGCAGCGGCTGAATGATAGATGTCCAGCAGCGGCTGAATGATAGATGTCCAGCAGCGGCTGAATGATAGATGTCCAGCAGCGGCTGAATGATAGATGTCCAGCAGCGCAGAATGACAGATTCCACACGGCCTGAATGATAGATGTCCAGCGCGGCTGAAAGATAATGTCCCAGCACGGCTGAATGATAGATGTGAGCCAGCAGCGGCTGAATGACGATGTTCCAGCACGCTGATGATAGATGTCCACATCGGCTTGAATGATAATGTCCAAGTCAGCGGCTGAATGATAGACGTCCATCAGGCGGCTGAATTGATAGTTGTTCCCAGCAGCCTGCTGAATGATAGATGACCAGCAGGCGGCTGAATGATAGATGTTCCAGCAGCTGCTGAATGATAGATGTGCAGCACGCGAATGATAGAAGTGCAGGCAGCGCTGAATTAATGTGCAGCAGCGGCTGAATGATAGATGTCAAGCAGCGGGCTGGAATGATAGATTCCAGCAGCGGCTGAATGATAGATGTCCAGCACGGCTGAAATATTGATGTCCAGCAGCGTGCTGAATGGATAGATGTGCAAGCAGCGGCTGAATGATAGATGTCCCAGCAGCGGCTGAATGACTGATGTCCATCAGCGGCTGATTGATAGATGTTCCATCAGCGCTGAATGATAGATGTCCAGCAGCGGGCAGAATGATAGATGTCAGCAGCGGCTGAATGGATAGATGTCCAGCACAGCGGCTGAAGATAGATGTCCATCAGCGGCTAATGTAGATGCCATCAGCGGCTTAATGATAGCGTTCCCAGCAGCGGCTGAATGATAATGTCCAGCAGCGGCTGAATGATTGATGTCCAGCAGCGGCTGAATGATAGATGTCCAGCAGCGGCTGAATGATTGATGTCCAGCAGCGCTGAATGGATAGATGTGGGCAGCAGTGGCTGAATGATAGATTCATTCAGCGGCCTGAATGATAGAGTCCAGCCGACGGCTGAATGATAATGTCCATCAGCGCTGAATAGGATTAGATGTCCACAGCGGCTGAATGATTGATGTGCAGCAGCGGCTGAATGATAGATGTGCAGCAGTGGCTGAATGATAGATGTCCAGCAGCGGCTGAATGATAGATGTCCAGCAGCGGCTGAATGATAGATGTCCATCAGCGGCTGAATGATAGATGTCCAGCAGCGGCTGAATGATAGATGTCCAGCAGCGGCTGAATGATAGATGTCCAGCAGCGGCTGAATGATAGATGTCCAGCCATGGGCTGAATGATAGATGTCCAGCAGCGGCTGAATGATAGATGTGCAGCAGTGGCTGAATGATAGATTTCCAGCACGGCTGAATGAAGATGCCCAGCAAGCCCACCGGCTGAATGAAGATGTCCAGCAGTGGCTGAATGATAGATGTCCAGCAGCGCTGAATGAATATATGTCCACAGTGGCTGAATGATAATGAGCAGGCAGTGGCTGAATGTAGATGTCCAGCAGTGGCTGAATGATA
Organism: Cherax quadricarinatus; assembly: GCF_026875155.1. NCBI lineage: Eukaryota > Metazoa > Arthropoda > Malacostraca > Decapoda > Parastacidae > Cherax > Cherax quadricarinatus. The sequence continues at coordinate 5,239,036 of NC_069479.1, forward strand.
GATGTGCAGCAGTGGCTGAATGATAGATGTCCAGCAGCGGCTGAATGATAGATGTCCAGCAGTGGCTGAATGATAGATGTCCATCAGGGGCCCCGGCTGAATGATATATGTGCAGCAGTGGCCTGAAATGATAGATGTCCACAGCGGCTGACTGATTAGATGTCCAGCAGCGGGCTGAATGAATAGATGTCCACAGTGGCTGAATATTGATTCCAGCAGCGCTGAATTGATAATGTCCAGCAGGGCTGAATGATAGATGTCCAGCAGCGGCTGAATGATAGATGTCCAGCAGTGGCTGAATGATAGATGTCCAGCAGCGGCTGAATGATAGATGTCCAGCAGCTGCTGAATGATAGATGTCCAGCAGCGGCTGAATGATAGATGTGCAGCAGTGGCTGAATGATAAGATGTTCCAGCAGCAGCAGAGCGGCTGAATGATAGTTTGTCCCAGCAGCGGCTGAATGAAATAGATGACCAGCACGGCGTCTGAATGATAATGTCCAGCAGCGGCTGAATGTAGATGTCCAGCAGTGGCTGAATGAAATGTCCAGCAGCGGGCCTGATGATAGATGTCCAGCAGTGCTGAATGAATAGATGTCCAGCAGTGCGGCTGAATGATTGATGTCCAGCAGCGGCTGAATGATAGATGTCCAGCAGCGGCTGAATGATTGATGTCCAGCAGCGGCTGAATGATAGATGTCCAGCAGCGGCTGAATGATAGATGTCCAGCAGCGGCTGAATGATGATTCCATATCAGCGGGCTGAATGATAGGCTGTGCACAGCGGGCTGAATGATAGATGACGCATCAGCGGCTGAATGATAGATGTCCAGCAGCGGCTGAATGATAGATGTCCATCAGCGGCTGAATGATAGATGTCCAGCAGCGGCTGAATGATTGATGTCCAGCAGCGGCTGAATGATTTATTGGGCAGGCAGGCGGCTGAAGATAGATGGTCCTCAGCGGCTGACATGATAGATGTCCAGCAGCGGCTGAATGATAGATGTCCAGCAGCGGCTGAATGATAGATGTGCAGCAGCGGCTGAATGATAGATGTCCAGCAGCGGCTGAATGATTGATGTCCAGCAGCGGCTGAATGATTGAGTGCAGCAGCGGCTGATGAAAGATTGTCCATCAGCGGCTGAATGATAGATGTCCGCAGCGCTGAATGATAGATGTCCAGCCAGCGGGCTGAATGATAGATGTGGCAGCAGCTCTTGAAATGATAGATGTCCAGCAGCGGCTGAATGATAGATGTCCAGGCAGCGCTGAATGATAGATGTCCAGAACGGGCCTGAATGTCGATGTCCACAGCGCTGAATGATCGATGTCCAGCAGCGGCTGATTGATAGATGTCCATCAGCGGCTGAATGAAGAATGTCCATCAGCGGCTGAATGATAGATGTCCAGGCAGCGCTGAATGATAGATGTCCCCAGCACGGCTGAATGATAGATGTCCAGCAGCGGCTGAATGATAGATGTCCAGCAGCGGCTGAATGATAGATGTCCAGCAGCGGCTGAATGATAGATGTCCAGCAGCGGCTGAATGATTGATGTCCAGCAGCGGCTGAATGATTGATGTGGCAGCAGCGCTGAATGATAGAATGACCATCAGCGGCTGACATTATTAATGTCCAGCAGCGGCTGAATGGATAGATTCCAGCAGCGGCTGAATGATTAGATGTGCAGCAGCGGCTGAATGATAGATGTCCACAGGCGGCTGAATGATGATGCCAGCATGCGGCTGAATGATTGATGTGCACAGCGGCCTGAATGATAGATGTCCCATCAGCGGCTGAATGATAGATGTCCAGCGCGGCTGAATGATAGATGTCCAGCAGGCGGGCTGAATGTTATATGTGCAGCAGCGGCTGAATGATAATGTCCAGCAGCGGCTGAATGATAGATGTCCAGCGCAAGCGCTTGAATGATAGATGTCCATAAGCGGCTGAATGATAGAATGGTCCAGCAGCGGCTGAATGGATAATGGCCACAGGCGGCTGAATGATAGATGTCCATCAGCGGCTGAATGATAGATGTCCATCAGGGCTGATGTAGATGTCCGCAGTTCAGGCGCTGAATGAATAATGTCCTCAGCAGGGCAGCGCTGAAGATATATGTCCAGCAGCGGCTGAATTATAGATGCCCAGCAGCGGCTGATTGATAGATGTCTGCAGCACGGCTGAATGATAGATGTCCAGCAGTCGGCTGAATGATTGATGTCCAGCAGCGGCTGAATGATTGATTGTCCGGAGAACGGCTGAATGATTGATGTCCAGCAGCGGCTGATGATTGATGTCCAGCAGCGGCTTGAATGATGATTGTCCAGCAGCGGCTAATGATAGATGTCCAGCAAGCGGGCTGAATGATTGATGTCCAGCAGCGCGAATGATAGATGTCCAGCAGCGGCTGAATGATTGATGTCCAGCAGCGGCTGAATGATAGATGTCCAGCAGCGGCTGAATGATAGATGTCCAGCAGCGGCTGAATGATAGATGTCCAGCAGTGGCTGAATGATAGATGTCCAGCAGCGGCTGAATGATTGATGTCCATCAGCGGCTGAATGATTGATGTGCAGCAGCGGCTGAATGATAGATGTCCATCAGCGGCTGAATGATAGATGTCCAGCAGCGGCTGAATGATAGATGTCCAGCAGCGGCTGAATGATAGATTCCAGCAGCGCTGAAATGATTGATTCCAGCAGCGGCTGAATGATTGATGTGCAGCAGCGTCTATGATAGATGTCCCATCAGCGTCTGAATGATAGATATGTTCCAGCAGCGGCTGAACGATAGATGTCCGCAGCGGCTGAATGATAGATTGCAGCACGGATGATGATAATGTCAGCAGCGGCTGAATGATAGATGTCCAGCAGCGGCTGAATGATAGATGTCCAGCAGCGGCTGAATGATAGATGTCCAGCAGCGGCTGAATGATAGATGTCCAGCAGCGGCTGAATGATAGATGTCCTCAGCGCTGAATGTATAGATGTCCAACAGCGGCTGAATGATGATGTCACAGCGGCTGAATGATAGTGTCCAGCAGCGGCTGAATGATAGATGTCCAGCAGCGGGCTGAATGATAGTATGTCCAGCAGCGGCTGAGAATGATAGATTCCAGCAGGCGGCTGCATATAAGATGTCCAGCAGCGCTGAATGATTGATGTCAGCAGCGGCTGAATGATTGAATGTCCAGAACGGCGGCTGAAATGATTATGTCCAGCAGCGCTGAATGATTGATGTCCAGCAGCGGCTGAATGATTGATGTCCAGCAGCGGCTGAATGATAGATGTCCAGCAGCGGCTGAATGATTGATGTCCAGCGCGGCTGAATGATAGATGTCCCAGCAGCGCTGAATGATAATTCCAGCAGCGGCTGAGATGATTGATGTCCAGCAGCGGCTGAATGATAGATGTCCAGCAGCGGCTGAATGATAGATGTCCAGCAGCGGCTGAATGATAGATGTCCAGCAGCGGCTGAATGATAGATGTCCAGCAGCGGCTGAATGATTGATGTCCAGCAGCGGCTGAATAAGTTGTCCAGGCAGCGCTGAATATAGATTGTCCAGCAGCGGCTGAAAGATTGGTGTCCAGCAGCGGCTGAATGATAGATGTCCCAGGCAGCGGCTGAATATAGATGTCGTCCGCAGGCGGTGCAATGATTTATGTCCCCGCAGCGGCTGATGATCAGATGTGAGATCACAGCATATGGGGCACGTGATAATTGTACGCTTGAGTGTCCAGCAGGACCTTGTCAGAAACGTTACAAGTATGTAATTTCTGTGTCGGCCCCTACACATTATGATAGATGTTGTATCCAGCAGCGGCTGAATGATTGATGTCCCAGCAGCGGCTGAATGATAGATGTCCAGCAGCGCTGAATGATAGATGTCCAGCAGGCGGCTGACTGATGATGTCCAGCAAGGGCGTCTGAAATGATAGATTCCAGCAGCGGCTGAATAAGATGTCCAGCATCGGCTGAATGATAATGTCAGCAGCGGGCTTGAATGATAGAGTCTCACAGGCGGCTGAATGATTTGATGGTCCAGCAGCGTCTGAATGATAGATGTCCAGCAGCGGCTGAATGATAGATGTCCAGCAGCGGCTGAATGATTGGATGTCCAGTGAGGCAGCGGCTGAATGATAGATGTCCAGCGCGGCAGAATGAAGATGTCCACAGCTGCTGAATGATAGATGCCAGCAGTTGCTGAATGGATAGATGTCAGCAGTGGCTGAATGATAGATGTCCAGCAGCGGCTTGAATGATGTTGTCCAGCAGCGGCTAATGATAGATGTCCCAGCAGCGGCTGAATGATCGTTTTGTCCAGCAGCGGCTGAATGATAGATGTCCAGCAGCGGCTGAATGATAATGTCCCAGCAGCGCTGAATATAGATGTCCAGCAGGCGGCTGAATGATAGTTGTCCAGCCAGCTGCACACTGATTGATAGATGTCAGCACGGCTGAATGATTTAGAAGTCCAGTACAGCTGCTGAATGATAGATGGTGCATCGCAGCGGCTGAATGATAGATGTGGCAGCAAGCGGCTGAATGAATAGATGTGCAGCAGCGGCTGAATGATAGATGTGGAGGCAAGCGGCTGAATGATAGATTTGCACAGCGCTGAATGATAGATGTGGTCAGCAGCGGCTGAATGATAGATGTGCAGCAGCGGCTGAATGATAGATGTCCAGCAGCGGCTGAATGACTGATGTCCAGCAGCGGCTGAATGATAGATCTGCAGCAGTGGCTGAATGATAGAGTCCACAGCGCTAATGATAGATGTCCAGCAGCGGCTGAATGATAGATGTCCAGCAGCCGGCTGAATGAATAAGTCCAGCAGTGGCTGAATGATAATGTCAAGAGCGTCTGAATGATAGATGTCCAGCAGCGGCTGAATGATAGATGTCCAGCAGCGGCTGAAGACTGATGCCAGCTCAGCGGGCTTAATGATAGATGTGCAGCAGCGGCTGAATGTATAGCTGTCCAGCAGCGGCTAATTATAGAATTCCCAGGCAGCGCTGAATGATAGAATGTCCAGCAGCGGCTTGAATGAAGATGTCCAGCAGCGGTCTGAATGACGATGTCGCAGCAGCGCTGAATGATAGCATGTGCAGGCAGTGGCTGAATGATAAGATGTCCAGCAGCGGCTGAATGATAGATGTCCCCCCCCCCCCCCCCCCAGCAGCGGCTGAATGATAGATGTCCAGGCAGCGGGCTGAATGATTAGATGTCCCAGCAGTGGCTGAATGATAGATGTCCAGCAGCGGCTGAATGATAGATGGTCCAGCAGCGGCATTTTGGAAATGATAGATGGTCCAGCAGTGGCTGAATGAAATCCAGCAGCGGCTGACTGATTGATGTCCGAGCAGCGGCTGAATGCTAAGTCCAGCAGTGGCCTGAATGATAGATGTCCAGCAGCAGCGGCTGAATGATAGATGTCCAGCAGCGGCTGAATGATAGATTTCCAGCAGGCGGCTGAATGATAGATATCCAGCAGCGGCCATGAAGGATGAGAGATGTCCAGCAGCGGCTGAATGACTGATTCCAGCAGCGGCTCGAATGATAGATTGCAGCAGTGGCTGAATGATCGATTCCAGCAGCGTCTGAATGATAGATGTCGCAGCCAAAAAAGCGCTGAATGAAATAGATGTCCAGCAGCGGCTGAATGACTGATTCCAGCAGCGGCTGAATTGATAGATTGTTGCAGGCAAGTTGGCTGAATGATAGATGTCCAGCGCGGCTGAAGATAGAATTCCAGCAGCGGCTGAATGATAATGTCCAGCAGCGGCTGAATGATGAGATGTCACAGTGGCTGAATGATAGATGTCCAGCAGCGGCGGCATGATAGATGCCATAGCAGCGGCTGAATGATAGATGTCCAGCAGCGGCTGAATGATAGATGTCCAGCAGTGGCTGAATGATAGATGTCCAGCAGCGGCTGAATGATAGATGTCCAGCAGCGGCTGAATGATAGATGTCCAGCAGTGGCTGAATGATAGATGTCCAGCAGTGGCTGAATGATAGATGTCCAGCAGCGGCTGAATGATAGATGTCCAGCAGTGGCTGAATGATAGATGTCCAGCAGCGGCTGAATGATAGATGTCCAGCAGAAGCGCTGAAAGAATTTGATGTCCACAGCGGCTGAATGATAGATTCTCAGCAGCGGCTGAATGATTGATGTCCAGCAGCGGCGCTGAATGATAGATGTGCAAGCATGGCTGAACATATTGATGTCCAGCAGCGGCTGAATGATAGATGTGCAGCAGCGGCTTGAAATGATAGAGTCCAGCAGTGGCAGAATGATAGATGTCCCAGCAGCGGCTGATGATAGATGTCCAGCAGTGGCTGAATGATGATGTCCAGCAGCGGCGGAATGATTGAATGTCCATGCAGCAAGCGGCTGAATATAGATGTCCAGCAGCGCTGAATGGACTGATGTCCACAGCGGCTGAATGATAGATGTCCCAGCAGCGGCTGAATGATTGATGACCAGAGAGCGCTGAATGATTGATGTGGCAAGCAAGCGGCTGAATGATAGATGTCCATAGCGGCTGAATGAAGATGTCCAGCAGCGCTGAATGACAGATGTCCCAGCCAGGCGGCTGAATGATAGATTCCAGCAGCGCTGAATGATAGTGTCCATCACGGCTGATGATAGATGTCCATCAGCGGCTGAATGAATAGATGTCCAGCAGCGCTGAATGATAGATTCAGCAGGCGCTGAATTATAGATGTCCAGCAGCGGCAGAATTATAGATGTCCAGCAGTGCGGCTGAATGAGATGTCCAGCAGCGGCTGAAAGAAGATGTCCAGCAGCGGCTGAATGGACTGATGTCCAGCAGCGGACTGAATGACTGATGTCCAGCAGCGGGCTGGAATGACTGATGTCCATCAGCGGCTGAATGACTGATTGTCAGCAGCGGCTGAAGACTGATGTCCAGCAGCTGCTGAACTGATGACTGATGTCACACGACTCAGTTTCATCAATGTTTTTTCATCCCAGTACATCAACAACCCTCAACTCACTCTATATTGCTTAAATCTCAAGGATGTTTGGTGTTACTTGTAACTAAATAAAAAAGATTAAGAATGTCTTATCTAACTACATTGCTTTCAATACTACTATCTAACTATTGTTTACTTACCACTATGGAAATAAATGTTCTGGAAAACGTACAAGGAGGATGACAAGATGATCCATGTATCAAAATCTTCCCTATGAGGAGTAGACTGAGGCCTTGAATCTGCATTCTCTAGAAGGCGTAGAATTATGGGGGACTTATGAATTGAGGTGTATAAAATGAAAACAGGAATAAATTAAAGGGAATGTAAATAGTGTGGGCTGAAAATTTCCAGCCAAGACAGACTCGCAGCAATGGTTTCAAGATGAAAAATTTCAGAATCAAAGGATATAGGAAATACTCTGGTTGGTAATAGAGTTTTGGATGAGTGGAACAAGCTTCCAAGTTACAGTTTTGAGGCTAAAACGTTGTGTAGGGTTTAAAAAATAGGTTAGATAAAATACAGAGTGGGTGTGGGTGGTGTGAGTTGGAACGTGACTAGCATGTGCTCCTAGGTCCCTGATGCCGTGCTCCTTCCTTACAGTGGAAGTGACTCTGACTAGGGTGGTCATTGGGCTTATCCGGGGGTGGGACATGAACCTGCTTCGCGTGGATCAGTAGGCTGCCTGTGGTGTTCTTTCCTTAGTACTTATGGTCTTATGAGTGGGGTGTTGGGTGGGTGTGAAATGGACCTGACTACCACTAGGGTCGGACGCAGTGCTAATCCCTTAATGACGTGTCTGAACCTCAGACCAGTCCCTCAGCCTGGAGTCACTGTGACCAGTCCCCTCACCTGAGTCACTGTAATCAGTCCCTCAGCCCATCACTGTGACCAGTTCCCTCAGACCTGGAGTCACTGTAAATCATCCCTCAGCCTGGAGTCACTGTGACTACAGTCCCTCAGCCTGGTGAGTCACAGTGACCAGTCCCTCAGCCTGGAGTCAACTGTGGACCAGTCCCTCACCTGGAGTCACTGTGACCAGTCCTCAGCCTGGAGTCACTTGTGACCAGTCCCTCAGCTGGAGTCACTTGAACCAGTCCCTCAGCCTGTGTTCACTGTGACCAGTCCCTCCAGCTGGAGCACTGTGACCAGTCCCTCAGCCTGGAGTCACTGTGACGCAGTTGATGAAGGAATCCTTATTACCTTAATTAAAATTTCAAATTCATAATTTTTCGTAATTCAAAAATTGTTAATAAAAACATAAACAAAATAATGTTCCTCCAGGACACCTGGTATCCTGCCCAGTGGCCTGGGTATCCTACCCTGCCAGTCCCTGGGTATCCCCTGCCAGTGGCCTGGGTAATCCCTGCCCAGTGCCCTGGGTATCCCTGCCCAGTGCCTGGTACCCTGCCCAGTGGCCTGGGTACCCTGCCCAGTGACCCTGGTATCCTCTGCCCAGTGACCTGGGTATCCCTGCCCAGTGGCCGGGTAATCCCTGCCCAGTGACCTGGTATCCCTGCCCAGTGGCCTGGGTATCCCTCCCAGTGCCTGGGTATCCCTGCCCAGTGACCTGGGTTATCCCTGCCCTCTTGACCTGGGTATGCCCTGCCCAGTGCCTGGGGTATCCCAGCCCAGTGACCCTGGGTATCCCTGGCCCCAGTGCCCTGGGTATCCCTTGCCCATGGCCTGGGTATTCCCTGGCCCATGGGCCTGGGTATTCCCTGCCCAGTGGCCTGGGTATCCCTGGCCCGTGCCCTGGGTATCCCTGCCCAGTGACCTGGGTTATCCTTGCCCAGTGCCCTGGGTATCCTGCCCAGTGACCTGGGTATCCCTGCCCAGTTACCTGGGTATCCCTGCCCAGGTGGCCTTGTATCCTGGCCCAGTGACCCCTGGGTAATCCCTCCCAGTGCCCTGGGTATCCCTGCCCAGTGACCTGGGTATCCCTGCCCAGTGGTGCCTGGGTACTCCTGCCTCAGTGACTGGGATCCCTGCCCAGTGCCCTGGGTATCCCTGCCCAGTGGCCTGGTATCACCTGCCCAGTGGCCCCTGGTATCCCTGCCCAGTGACCTGGGTATCCCTGCCCAGTGGCCTGTTATTCCCTGCCCAGTGGCCTGGTATCCCTGCCCATGACCTGGGTAACCCTGCCCAGTGGCCTGGGTATCCCTGCCCGAGTGACCTGGGTATCCCTGGGGCCCATGACCTGGGTATCCCAGCCCAGTGACCTGGGTATCATCCCTGCCCATGGCCTGGGTATCCCTGGCCCAGTGACCTGGGTAATCCCGCCCAGTGCCTGGTGTATCCCTTCCAGTGGCCGGGTATCCCTGCCCAGTTGGGGACACTGTGGATCCCTGCCCAGTGCCTGGGTAATCCCTTCCCAGTGGCCCCGGGTATCCCTGCCCAGTGACCTGGGTATCCCTGCCCCAGTGCCGTGTATCCCTGCCCAGTGGCCTGGGTATCCCTGCCCAGTGGCCGGGTAATCCCTGTCCCCCAGTGACCAGGGTATCCCTGCCCAATGGCCTGGGTATCGGCCTGCCCAGTGGCCTGGGTATCCCCCTGCCCATTGGCCGGGTATCCCTGCCCAGTGACCTGGGTATCCCGGCCCAGTGGCCGGGTATCCCTGCCCTCAGTGACCTGGTAACCCCGGCCCATTGCCTGGGTACCCTGCCCATTGGCCGGTTATTCCCTGCCAAGTGACCTGTATCCCTGCCAGTGGCTGGTTATCCCTGCCTCAGTGACCTGGTATCCCTGCCCAGTGGTCTGGTATCCCTGCCAGGACCTGGTACCCTGCCCAGTGGCCCTGGGTATCCTGCCCCGTGGCCTGGGTATCACTGCCTCGGCAGTGCCTGGGATCCCTGCCCAGTGACCTGGGTAATCGCCTGCCCAGTGGCCTGGGTATCCCTGCCCAGTGACCTGGGTATCCCTGCCCAGTGGCCTGGGTATCCCTGCCCAGTGGCCTGGGTATCCCTGCCCAGTGACCTGGGTATCCCTGCCCAGAGGCCTGGGTATCCCTGCCAGTGACCTGGTATCCCTGCCCAGTGGCCAGAGGCTGTTAATTACCTATTTAATTAACAGCCATTTAATTACCCATTTAAATATAAAATTATTAGTGATGATTAATGACCTGTTTAGAAGGTGAAGCCATCTGTTAGTCTGAGATGATTGATGTCCAGCAAGCGGCTGAATGATTGATTCCTGCAGCGGCTGAAATGATTGAATGTCCAGCAGGCGCTGAATGATAGAATTCCACGAGCTGCTGAATGATAGATGTCCAGCACGCTGAATGATTGATGTCCAGCAGAGCTGAATGAATAGATGTCCCAGCAGCGGCTGAATGATTGATGTCCAGCAGGCAGCGGCTGAATGATAGATGTCCAGCAGCGGCTGAATGATTGATGTCCATCAGCGGCTGAATGATAGATGTCCAGCAGCGGCTGAATGATTGATGTCCAGCAGCGGCTGAATGATAGATGTCCCAGCAGCGGCTGAAATGATTGATGTCCAGCAGCGGCTGAATGATAGATGTCCAGCAGCGGCTGAATGATTGATGTCCAGCAGCGGCTGAATGATTGATGTCCAGCAGCGGCTGAATGATAGATGTCCAGCAGCGGCTGAATGATTGATGTCCAGCAGCGGCTGAATGATAGATGTCCAGCACGCTGAAAGATGATGTCCAGCAGCGGCTGAATGGATAGACTGTCCAGCAGCGCTGCATGATTGATGTCCAGCAGCGGCTGAATGATTGATGTCCAGCAGCGGCTGAATGATAGATGTCCAGCAGCGGCTGAATGATTGATGTCCAGCAGCGGCTGAATGATTGATGTCCAGCAGCGGCTGAATGATTGATGTCCAGCAGCGGCTGAATGATTGATGTCCAGCAGCGGCTGAATGATTGATGTACCATCAGCGGGCTGAATGATTATGTCCTAGTAGCGGCTGAATGATTGATGTCCAGCAGCGGGCTGTATGATTGATGTCCAGCAGCAGCTGAATGAATTGATTTCCAGCAGCGACTGAATGATTGATGTTCCAGCAGGCGGCTGAATGATTGATGTCCAGCACGCTGAAATGATTTGAGTCCATACCGCGGCTGAATGATTGATGTCCAGCAGCGGCTGAATGATAGATGTCCAGCAGCGGCTGAATGATAGATGTCCAGCAGCGGCTGAATGATTGATGTCCAGCAGCGGCTGAATGATTGATGTCCAGCAGCGCTGAATGAATTGATGTCCAGCTAGCGCTGAATGATTGATGTCCAGCAGCGGCTGAATGATTGATGTCCAGCAGCGGCTGAATGATTGATGTCCAGCAGCGGCTGAATGATTGATGTCCAGCAGCGGCTGAATGATTGATGTCCAGCAGCGGCTGAATGATTGAGTACCTGCAGGCGGCAGAATGATTGATGTACCAGCAGCGTGCTGAATGTTCTTGATGACTCACAGGCGGCTGAATGATTGATTGTCCAATTAGCGCTGAATGATTGAGTCCCACAGCGGCTGAATGATAGATGTCGCAGCAGCGGCTGAATGATAGATGTCCAGCAGCGGCTGAATGATTGATGTCCAGCAGCGGCTGAATGATTGATGTCCAGCAGCGGCTGAATGATTGATGTCCAGCAGCGGCTGAATGATAGATGTCCAGCAGCGGCTGAATGATAGATGTCCAGCAGCGGCTGAATGATTGATGTTCCCAGCAGCGGACTGAAGATAGATGTGTCCAGCCAGCGGCTGAATGATAGATGATCCAGCCAGCGGCTGAATGATTGATGACCAGCACGGCTGAATGATTGATGTGCCAGGCAGGTGCTGAATGATTGATGTCCAGCAGCGCAGAATGATAGATGTCCAAGCGCTGAATGAATTGATGTCCAGCCAGGCGGCTTGAATGATAGATGTCCAGCAGCGGCTGAATGATTGAGATGTCTCACAGCGGCTGAATGATAGATGTCCGCAGCGGCTTGAATACTGATGTCCCACAGCGGCTGAATGCTAGATGTCCAGCAGGGCTGAATGATAGATGTCCAGCAGCGGCTGAATGATTGATGTCCAGACACGGCGAATGATTGATGTCCAGCAGCGGCTGAAATGATTGATTGTCCCAGCACGGCCTGAATGTAGATGTGAAGCAGCGGCTGAATGATAGATGTGCAGCAGCGGCTGAATGATAGATGTCCAGCAGCGGCTGAATGATAGATGTCCAGCAGCGGCTGATGAAATGTCCAGCACGGCTGAATGATTGATATCCAGGCAGGGCTGAATGATAGATCAGTCCAGTCAGCGGCTGAATGATAGATGTCCAGCAGCGGCTGAATGATAGATGTGCAGCAGCGGGCTGAATGATAGAAGTCACAGCGGCTGAATGTACTGATGTCCAGCGCGGCTGAAGATAGAGTCCCAGCAGCGGCTGAATATTTGATGTCCATTTTTTTTTTCTAAGACTTTCTAACATATTAAATTCTCTAAGATATAAGAATATACTTACAGTATATATACTTCTTGGTATATTCAAAATATCTTAACTGGTCAACTTGGATAAAAGAAATATTATATAATTTTTGGTCTGTTGTGACAGGAAAATAAAATCAAATTATTTTGTATCCCTCAGAAAGAAGTGTATCTGAAGCCTCAGTAACCACCTAGCAGAGACAGAGATGCTATATGGGTATCCCCGATACCATCTACTGCATTTTCACCAGCTGGGCCACCTGGGAGAGTCCTCGTGTACATGACGGACTGAGAAATTCAGTTTATTCGAGTGTTCGCTGCGGGAGAGTTGCTCCTGCCGCTGAGGAAGGTGTTGGTCGCCCGTTGCATTCGTCTGCCGCTGATGGGTGCGGAACAGAGGCCAGGAATGGTGAGGGCTTCCCATCCAGGTGCTGTGATGGCCTCCAGCAACCTCTCCCTCCCTGGGAAGGCTACCAGACGTCTCCCCAATCTTACAAGACCACGATCAAGCGTCAAAATAAAGCTGGATCTTACACCTCTCGCGTTGCCAAGCCTCCCGCAGTTCCTGACGCACTTCCCCGCGTAGCCGAGCTTAGCGGAAGACCCGACGAGTTTCCCCGTATGTCTGCATATCGCCGCCGTGCCTTCACTCATTCCGGAAACGCAGCCTCCACTGCCAGAGCTGTGGCACCGTTACCACGCGCATCCAGGAACACCAACCGCAACTCTGTACATCCAGCACTCAAAACAAGATCATCTTCCTCCCCCCGGTGTCTAAATATTCCACAAGCAACGTGTATTCCTACATCCATGGGACCAACAATGGCCGTGCAAGTACAACTCTACGAATCAAGGTGTGGTGTTCGTAGTTTCTACAAGTTTGGTGTCCCTGTTGGTAGTTTAGATGAGTCAGAAGTAAATGATACCTTCCCTTGCTGTCCAAATCAAGAGCCTTCTTATGATGGCTTCACTGATGGATATCGTACGCACAACAAACTCTACACTGTTCAACCACAATCCTTCAACTACTTTATCTCTCCTCCATTACTTGCTAGGGAACCGGAAGAGAGTGGGAGACTACAAACAGACTCCAGCAGCTGTCCATTGCTGCAGAATATGAACCAGGTTACAGGTTATAAGATCAAGAATCTAGAAAATTGTTCCGTGATGAGACAGGGAAGCCAGACGAGACGAGCTTATCTAGAAGCAAATATACGTGTGTGTCCACTTCCTAGGGTGACAAGAAGAATGAGAACTAATGTAGACAGCAGGTTACAGCTTGGCAAAATAAAAAGTTGTCAGTTTTACACAGTAAAAGTAATAGATAAGATACGGAATTTATTAGAGAGTCATAAAACTTATATTACACAGACATGTATAGCAGGTAGTGAGAACTACGAGCTCATTGCTGTAGAAAGTGACAACTACGAGCTCTCTGCTGTAGAAAGTGAGAGCTACGAATTCAGTGCTGTAGAAATTGAGAACTACAAGCTTTGTGCTGTAGAAAATGAGAACTACGAGCTCTGTGCTGTAGAAAGTGAGAACTATGAGCTCTGTGCTGCAGAAGGTGGGAACTGCGAACTCAGCGCAGTAGAAAGTGAGCACTACGATCTCAGCGCTGTAGGAAGTGAGAACTACGAGCTCTGTGCTGTAGAAAGTGAGAACACCGAACTCAGTGCTGTAGAAAGTGAGGACAACGAACTCGGTGCTATAGAAATTGAGAACAACGAACTCAGCGCTGTAGAAAGTGAGGACTATGAACGTAGTGTTGTAGAGAATGAGATTCACGAACACTGTGCTGTAGAAACTGAAAGCACTGAACACGGTTTTGTAGAAAGCAGTTGTGAAGTGCCACGCATAACACCACATTTGAACACACACCCTCCAGGGCCGAATGTTGATACATCAAGTAGGACCTTGAACAAAGTGTCAGTGGTTACCCAACAGCCCTCAAGTGCTCCTCCAACTAGAGAAGACTGTTTGATCACTGACAGGCAAACCACGCTCCTGAGACCTCACCATCACAGACAAACCACGCTCCTGGGGCCTCAACATTACAGAAAAACCACGCGCTTCAGGCCTCACCATCACAGCAAAGGTATGAGGCAGTTTTATCGTATTTTGAGCCATCTGCAGCAGACTCAGAGAGCCTGGAAGCACTTGCTTCCAGCATCGAGTCGACAAACTCAGAGGTTCTGGAAGCAGATTGTTCCAGCATCGAGGCAGTACAATCAGAGACTCTGGAAGAACATAGTTTCAGCATCAAGACAACACAATCAGAGGTCTGGAAGCACATAGTTCCAGCATCAAGGCAACAGAGTAAGAGACCCTGGAAGTACATAGTTCCAACATCAAGGCAACACAATCAGAGGTCCTGGAAGAACATAGTTCCAGCATCAAGACAACACAATCAGAGGTCCTGGAAGCACATAGTTCCAGCATCAAGGCAACACAGTCAGAGGTCCTGGAAGAACATAGTACCAGCATCAAGGAAACATAGTAAGAGACCCTTGAAGTACATAGCTCCAGCATCAAGGCAACGCAATCAGAGGTCATGGAAGAACATAGTTCCAGCATCAAGGCAACAGAGTAAGAGACCCTGGAAGTACATAATTCCAGCATCAGGGCTCTATCTTTTCACCCCGTCTACCGACTACCGACCAGCATCTCATGCCTCGCCTACATCCTCGACTTGGGCGGAAGTGTGTGCAGGAGAAGGGACATCCGGAAGGGAAGGGCAGGTTGCCCGAGGTGCGCCACAGCACGACACAACACTCAACATGGCGGCCAGCAACATCAACAACATGAGAAAGACGGGTTTGTGTCTCCCAGCCACAGGTGACTTAAATCTCATTGTATTTTGCACTGAGACTATTCAAAGGGCTGAGGAAAGGACGTCCGTGAGTGGCCAGATAACAGCTGCTGAGAAAGTCGATCCAGTGAAGAGAAGAGAGAAGCTGAGACTAGTCAGTAGAGAAGAGATGGATAATCCCTTGAGTTGGGACACTGGACGTGGGCGTACCAGGAGGAAGAAGGGCGTGATGTGGGCGTGGGTCCTGGTGCTGCTGGTGGCATGGGCATGTGGATCACACGCTAGCACATACTCAAGGACTGGATGTGACTTCAACGGTACTTCACCTCTCCCTAACAAGCGTAAGTGATCCAGTGACCCATCTCTGTGTATTCACCTAATTGTGGTTGCAGGGGTCGAGACTCAGCTTCTGGCCCCGCCTCTTCACTGACTGCTACTGGGTCCTTCCTCTCCCTGCTCCATGAGGTTTATCATACCTCGTCTTAAAACTATGTATGGTTCCTGCCTCCACTACATCGCTTGCCAAACTATTCCACTTCCTAACAACTCTGTGGCTGAAGAAATACTTCCTAACATCTGAGTTTTCAGCTTCCAAGTCTGTGTGTGTGTATGTATGTGTGTGTGTGTGTGTGTGTGTGTGTGTGTGTGTGTGTGTGTGTGTGTGTGTGTGTGTGTGTGTGTGTGTGTGTGTGTGTATGTGTATTTGTGTGTGTGTGTGTGTACTCACCTAATTGTACTCACCTAATTTTGGTTGCAGGGGTCGAGACTCAGCTCCTGGCCCCGCCTCTTCACTGATCGCTACTAGGTCCTCTCTCTCTCTGCTTCCTGAGCTGTATCATACCTCTTCTTAAAACTATGTATGGTTCCTGCCTCCACTACTTCACTTGCTAGGCTATTCCACTTCCTGACAACTCTACGACTGAAGAAATACTTCCTAACGTCCCTGTGACTCGTATGAGTCTTCAGCTTCCAGTTGTGACCCCTTGTCCCTGTGTCCCCTCTCTGGAACATCCTATCTGTGTGTGTGTGTGTGTGTGTGTGTGTGTGTGTGTGTGTGTGTATGTGTGTGTGTGCATGTGTGTATGTACTCACCTAATTGTGGTTGCAGGGGTCGAAACTCAGCTCCTGGCCCCTGGTGTGTGTGTGTGTGTGTGTGTGCTACGGGGTATGTCCTACGAGGAGAAGTTAAGTGAAAACCTGACGGCACTGGAGGACAGGATGGACAGAGGGGACATGATAACGACATATAAAATACTGAGAGGAATTTACAAAATGGATAAGGACAGAATGTTTCAGAAATGTGACACAGCAACAAAGAGACACAACTGGAAGATGAAAATTCAGATGAGTCACAGGGATGTTAGGAAGTACTTCTTCAGTCATAGCGTTGTCAGGACGTGGAACAATCTGGAGAGAGTGATGTAGTGGAGGCAGGAGCCATACATAGCTTGAAGAAGAGGTATGATAAAGCTCATGGAGCAGGAGAGTGAACCTAGTAGCGACCAGTGAAGAGGCGGGGCCAGGAGCTGTGACTCGGCCCAAAACAACCACAAATAAGTGAGTACAAACAGTCACACACACACACACGCACACGCACACACACCCACACACACACGCACACGCACACACACACACACACACACTACTACGCACCTTGTCGTCAGGTGAGAGAGCGTCTGCCTGGTTATGTCTCCCCTCCCTGCATCACCCTGACCCAGGGAGAACACTCTCCTCCCTGCATCACCCTGACCCATGGAGAACACTCCCCTCCCTGCATCACCCTGACCCATGGAGAACACTCTCCTCCTTGCATCACCCTGACCCATGGAGAACACTCTCCTCCCTGCATCACCCTGACCCATGGAGAACACTCCCCTCCCTGCATTACCCTGACCCAGGGAGCACACTCCTCTCCCTGCATTACCCTGACCCAGGGAGCACACTCCTCTCCCTGCATCACCCTGACCCAGGGAGAACACTCCCCTCCCTGCATTACCCTGACCCAGGGAGCACACTCCCTCTCCTGCATCACCCTGACCCAGGGAGAACACTCCTCTCCCTGCATTACCCTGACCCAGGGAGCACACTCCTCTCCCTGCATTACCCTGACCCAGGGAGAACACTCCCCTCCCTGCATCACCCTGACCCAGGGAGAACACTCCTCTCCCTGCATTACCCTGACCCAGGGAGAACACTTCCCTCCCTGCATCACCCTGACCCAGGGAGAACACTCTCCTCCCTGCATCACCATGACCCAGGGAGAACACTCCCCTCCCTGCATCACCCTGACCCAGGGAGCACACTCCTCTCCCTGCATCACCATGACCCAGGGAGCACACTCCTCTCCCTGCATTACCCTGACCCAGGGAGAACACTCCCCTCCCTGCATTACCCTGACCCAGGGAGCACACTCCTCTCCCAGCATTACCCTGACCCAGGGAGAACACTTCCCTCCCTGCATCACCCTGACCCAGGGAGAACACTCCTCCCTGCATCACCATGACCCAGGGAGAACACTCCCCTCCCTGCATCACCCTGACCCAGGGA
The DNA here is from genome assembly GCF_026875155.1 of Cherax quadricarinatus. NCBI lineage: Eukaryota > Metazoa > Arthropoda > Malacostraca > Decapoda > Parastacidae > Cherax > Cherax quadricarinatus. The sequence continues at coordinate 5,256,836 of NC_069479.1, forward strand.
GCACACTCCTCCTCCTGCATCACCTGACCCAGGGAGCACACTCCTCTCCCCTGCATTACCCTGACCCAGGGAGAACACTTCCCTCCCTGCATCACCTGACCCAGGGAGAACACTCTCCTCCCTGCATCACCCTGACCCAGGGAGAACACTCTCCTCCCTGCATCACCATGACCCAGGGAGAACACTCCCCTCCCTGCATCACCCTGACCCAGGGAGCACACTCCTCTCCCTGCATCACCCTGACCCAAGGAGCACACTCCTCTCCCTGCATTACCCTGACCCAGGGAGAACACTTCCCTCCCTGCATCACCCTGACCCAGGGAGAACACTCTCCTCCCTGCATCACCATGACCCAGGGAGAACACTCCCCTCCCTGCATCACCCTGACCCAGGGAGCACACTCCTCTCCCTGCATCACCCTGACCCAGGGAGCACACTCCTCTCCCTGCATTACCCTGACCCAGGGAGAACACTTCCCTCCCTGCATCACCTGACCCAGGGAGAACACTCTCCTCCCTGCATCACCCTGACCCAGGGAGAACACTCTCCTCCCTGCATCACCATGACCCAGGGAGAACACTCCCCTCCCTGCATCACCCTGACCCAGGGAGCACACTCCTCTCCCTGCATCACCCTGACCCAGGGAGCACACTCCTCTCCCTGCATTACCCTGACCCAGGGAGAACACTTCCCTCCCTGCATCACCCTGACCCAGGGAGAACACTCTCCTCCCTGCATCACCATGACCCAGGGAGAACACTCCCCTCCCTGCATCACCCTGACCCAGGGAGCACACTCCTCTCCCTGCATCACCCTGACCCAGGGAGCACACTCCTCTCCTGCATTACCCTGACCCAGGAGAACATTCCCTCCCTGCATCACCTGACCCAGGGAGAACACTCTCCTCCCTGCATCACCCTGACCCAGGGAGAACACTCTCCTCCCTGCATCACCATGACCCAGGGAGAACACTCCTCCCCTGCATCACCCTGACCCAGGGAGCACACTCCTCTCCCTGCATCACCCTGACCCAGGGAGCACACTCCTCTCCCTGCATTACCCTGACCCAGGGAGAACACTTCCCTCCCTGCATCACCTGACCCAGGGAGAACACTCTCCTCCCTGCATCACCATGACCCAGGGAGAACACTCCCCTCCCTGCATCACCCTGACCCAGGGAGCACACTCCTCTCCCTGCATCACCCTGACCCAGGGAGCACACTCCTCTCCCTGCATTACCCTGACCCAGGGAGAACACTTCCCTCCCTGCATCACCTGACCCAGGGAGAACACTCTCCTCCCTGCATCACCCTGACCCAGGGAGAACACTCTCCTCCCTGCATCACCATGACCCAGGAGAACACTCCCCTCCCTGCATCACCCTGACCCAGGGAGCACACTCCTCTCCCTGCATCACCTGACCCAGGGAGCACACTCCTCTCCCTGCATTACCCTGACCCAGGGAGAACACTTCCCTCCCTGCATCACCCTGACCCAGGGAGAACACTCTCCTCCCTGCATCACCATGACCCAGGGAACACTCCCCTCCCTGCATCACCCTGACCCAGGGAGCACACTCCTCTCCCTGCATCACCCTGACCCAGGGAGCACACTCCTCTCCCTGCATTTACCCTGACCCAGGGAGAACACTTCCCTCCCTGCATCACCTGACCCAGGGAGAACACTCTCCTCCCTGCATCACCCTGACCCAGGGAGAACACTCTCCTCCCTGCATCACCATGACCCAGGGAGAACACTCCCCTCCCTGCATCACCCTGACCCAGGGAGCACACTCCTCTCCCTGCATCACCCTGACCCCGGGAGCACACTCCTCTCCCTGCATTACCCTGACCCAGGGAGAACACTTCCCTCCCTGCATCACCTGACCCAGGGAGAACACTCTCCTCCCTGCATCACCCTGACCCAGGGAGAACACTCTCCTCCCTGCATCACCATGACCCAGGGAGAACACTCCCCTCCCTGCATCACCCTGACCCAGGGAGCACACTCCTCTCCCTGCATCACCCTGACCCAGGGAGCACACTCCTCTCCCTGCATTACCCTGACCCAGGGAGAACACTTCCCTCCCTGCATCACCTGACCCAGGGAGAACACTCTCCTCCCTGCATCACCATGACCCAGGGAGCACACTCCTCTCCCTGCATCACCCTCACACAGGGAGCACACTCTCTTCCCTGCATCACCTTGGATCAACGTCTAGCGCAAGCTGGACGCCAAGGTATTGGTCCAGTGTGGTGAGAATGGTATAGCACTGCGTACCTTGTTCCAAGGTTCGTAGGTTCGAGTCTCCTTCAGCCAGAGATTAGTTTATACTATATATATAATATATATATATATATATATATATATATATATATATATATATATATATATATATATATATATATATATATATATATAATGGGAGATGACTTTAGTCCTTATTTTAGGAACTAAAGTATTCCTGACTGATGGTGAACTGGTGACATGTAACCTTAATGACTCGTTAGCTCATAGTGTCACTATCTAGCTTACAGTGACACCATAAGCTAGATGGTGACACGGTTTATAGGTCAGATCTGTGACACTATAGAGCAGACCAGGAGAACTTGACCAGTAGAACTTGACCAACAGAACTTGACCAGTAGAACTTGACCAGCAGAACTTGACCAGTAGAACTTGACCAACAGAACTTGACCAGTAGAACTTGACCAGCAGAACTTGACCAGTAGAACTTGACCAGTAGAACTTGACCAACAGAACTTGACCAGTAGAACTTGACCAACAGAACTTGACCAGTAGAACTTGACCAGCAGAACTTGACCAGTAGAACTTGACCAACAGAACTTGACCAGTAGAACTTGACCAGCAGAACTTGACCAGTAGAACTTGACCAGTAGAACTTGACCAGGAGAACTTGACCAGCAGAATGTGACCAGTAGAACTTGACCAGCAGAACTTGACCAGTAGAACTTGACCAACAGAACCTGACCAGTAGAACTTGACCAGCAGAACTTGACCAGTAGAACTTTACCAACAGAACTTGACCAGTAGAACTTGACCAGCAGAACTTGACCAGTAGAACTTGACCAGTAGAACTTGACCAGTAGAACTTGACCAGCAGAACTTGACCAGTAGAACTTGACCAGTAGAACTTGACCAGGAGAACTTGACCAGCAGAACTTGACCAGTATAACATGACCAGCAGAATGTGACCAGTAGAACTTGACCAACAGAACTTGACCAGTAGAACTTGACCAGCAGAACTTGACCAGTAGAACTTGACCAACAGAACTTGACCAGTAGAACTTGACCAGCAGAACTTGACCAGTAGAACTTGACCAGTAGAACTTGACCAGGAGAACTTGACCAGCAGAATGTGACCAGTAGAACTTGACCAGCAGAACTTGACCAGTAGAACTTGACCAACAGAACCTGACCAGTAGAACTTGACCAGCAGAACTTGACCAGTAGAACTTGACCAACAGAACTTGACTAGTAGAACTTGACCAGCAGAACTTGACCAGTAGAACTTGACCAGTAGAACTTGACCAGTAGAACTTGACCAACAGAACTTGACCAGTAGAACTTGACCAGCAGAACTTGACCAGTAGAACTTGACCAGTAGAACTTGACCAGTAGAACTTGACCAGCAGAACTTGAGCAGTAGAACTTGACCAGTAGAACTTGACCAGGAGAACTTGACCAGCAGAACTTGACCAGCAGAACTTGACCAGCAGAACTTGACCAGGAGAACTTGACCAGCAGAACTTGACCAGCAGAACTTGACCAGTAGAACTTGACCAGTAGAACTTGACCAGTATAACTTGACCAGCAGAATGTGACCAGTAGAACTTGATCAACAGAACTTGACCAGTAGAACTTGACCAGCAGAACTTGACCAGTAGAACTTGACCAACAGAACTTAACCAGTAGAACTTGACCAACAGAACTTGACCAGTAGAACTTGACCAGCAGAACTTGACCAGTAGAACCTGACCAGTAGAACTTGACCAGGAGAACTTGACCAGGAGAACTTGATCAGTAAAACTTGACCAGTAGAACTTGACCAGTAGAACTTGACCAGTAGAACTTGACCAGCAGAACTTGACTAGTAGAACTTGACCAGTAGAACTTGACCAGCAGAACTTGACCACGAGAACTTGACCAGGAGAACTTGATCAGTAAAACTTGACCAGCAGAACTTGACCAGTAGAACCTGACCAGTAGAACTTGACCAGGAGAACTTGATCAGTAAAACTTGACCAGTAGAACTTGACCAGTAGAGCTTGACCAGTAGAACCTGACCAGTAGAACCTGACCAGTAGAACCTGACCAGTAGAACCTGACCAGTAGAACCTGACCAGTAGAACCTGACCAGTGGAACTTGAAAGTGGACTTGGCAGAGCATCCAGCACTGGTCTCACTCAACTACAAGGGTTGAGATAGGTGTGTGTGTGCACGTGTGTGTGTGTGTGTGTGTGTGTGTGTGTGTATGTGTGTATGTGTGTATGTGTGTGTGTGTGTGTGTGTGTTACACTGGTTGCTGATTGAATGTGTCAACTGCACATCTCCTTCTATATCAACCTTTGATATTTATAACAAGTTGAAAGCAATGTCAATATTATTATTGTTATTATTATTATTATTATTATTATTATTATTATTATTTATTATTTATTATTATTATTACCAATAGTAGTAGTAGTTTTAACAAAAACAGCAGCAACAATAACCACAACAATAACCATAACAACAGCAACAATAACCACTACAACCACAGCAACAACAACCAAAAACAAACCACAACAACCACAGCTACAACAACCACAACAACAGCAACAATAACCACAACAACCACAATCACAACAACCATAGCAACAACAACCACAATCACAGCAACCATAGCAACAACAACCACAATCACAACAACCATAGCAACAACAACCACAATCACAACAACCATAGCAACAACAACCACAATCACAACAACCATAGCAACAACAACCACAATCACAGCAACCATAGCAACAACAACCACAATCACAACAACCATAGCAACAACAACCACAATCACAACAACCATAGCAACAACAACCACAATCACAACAACCATAGCAACAACAACCACAATCACAACAACCATAGCAACAACAACCACAATCACAGCAACCATAGCAACAACAACCACAATCACAACAACCATAGCAACAACAACCACAATCACAACAACCATAGCAACAACAACCACAATCACAACAACCATAGCAACAACAACCACAATCACAACAACCATAGCAACAACAACCACAACACAACAACCACAACAACAACTACAACAACAACTACAACAACAACAACAACCAGTGAATAAATTTAAAGACAGAGAAAACATCCCACTGCAGTAAAGAGTGATCAAAACATAGTTTCCAGTGGGTAATGTTTCGCCCTTTGTAACATCTCCAGGAGCACCAAAACCTCGCCTAAATTCTCCTCTTTGACAGACATACACATTTACATATATATATATATATATATATATATATATATATATATATATATATATATATATATATATATATGCAATAAGATCACAGTAAACAGGTGATTTCAGAATATACAAAACAACCACTCTGAAAGAATAGAGAAATTCCAAGCGCTTTCGTGACTACTCACATTATCAAGGAACTATGAAAGTGAAGCATCCAAGGAAGCTATATAAGGGGTCTGGCCAACACCTCACTATCAGATCCCACAACGGTTAAACACCTGACGCGCGCCGGCCCAACTGGACAGGTCCTTTGCACAACTCACCAACAAACTATTCTACCCAAGAAAATTTAAAAATTATTATTTGTCCAGTGTATTATTAAATTCTTCCCAAATTCTATTAATTATATATGGATCTAATTTATATAAACCAAAGGAAATATTCATATTATTGTCAAAACTGCTTTTTATGAAACAAGATTCAATTATATTCCTGTCGACCATGGACTTGCTTGATACTACTTTCTCAACTTTTTGAAAATCAATTGGATGGTTAAAATCTCTTACATGAATAAATAGAGCATTGGAATCTTGTCCAGTTCTAATGCTATATTTATGTTGTTTTAATCTTAGTTCGAGATTTTTACCAGTTTGACCGTAATAAACTTTATCGCAAATTTTACAAGGAATCTTATAGACACATCCATCAGCATTTTGGGGGGAATTCTTTATCAAAAGTTTTTTCACTGTATCAAGATTTTTGAATACAACTTTAATATTAAAAGTCTTAAGAAGAGAAGGCACATCAACCAAGTTTTCATGGTAAGGGAGAACCAACATATTTTTAGTTGAATAAGGCTGGTTGTCCCTTTTTGGATTGTAAAAAGTATTTCTAGCAACTTTAAAAGATTTATCAATTACATTTCTTGGGCATTTTAAATCATTACCTATTTCATAAATTTTGGATATTTCCTCATCTATGAACTCAGGACTACAAATTCGTAAACCTCTCAAAAACATTGATGAGAAAACAGACAGTTTGACTCTATCTAGATGGGAAGAATAATAGTGGACATAGGAACAGTTATTTGTAGGTTTTCTGTAAATTTTAAATTTTAATTCATTATTACCCTTAATAATTAAAACATCTAGAAAAGGCAATGAGTTATTTTCTTCAAACTCAACAGTAAAGTTTATAGAATGGGCTAAGTTATTTAATTTTACAAGGAAATGGTGTATATCTACATTTTTGGGCATAAGACAAAATATCATCAACATATCTGAACCATTTAGCTATATTAGGGAGGATTGTGTTAAGCAACCTTGTTTCAAAAAAATCCATGTATAGGTTACTAAGAACAGGTGAAAGAGGATTTCCCATTGCCATACCAAACTTCTGAGTGTAAAACTTATCATTAAATACAAATTTTGCATCAACAATGCAAAGTTTAATAAGTTTAATGATAGTAGGAACTGGCAATGGTAAATCATAGTTAACGAGTTCTTCAGATAAGAAACTTAATAAATCATCAACAGGAACTTTCGTAAACAAGGAAGTAACATCAAAACTGACCATGTTAAAATCATTTAAGTCAGTCAAGGAGCTTAATTTATCAACCAAGTCTATGTTGTTTTTAACATTAAAGTTAGAAATTTTGCCAACAATAGGGCTCAAAATATCAACAAGCCATTTGGATAATTTATATGAAACTGACCCTATGGAGCTAATAATTGGTCTGACTGGATTCCCTGGTTTGTGTGTTTTTATTAGTCCATACATGTAAGGTAAAGATGGATTAGTGGAAGTAAATTGTTTGACTAATTCATCTTTACCTTTCAGTAGAAGTTTTATTGTTTTATTGAAATTGCTGTTAACGGTTTCTAGGGGATTTTTCCTAAGTTTAGAATAGGTTTCAGTATCATCTAAGAGATTATTCATTTTTTCTTGGTAATCATTTTCTTTCATAATTACTATTGCATTTATTTTGTCTGCTTTAGTAAGGCGCAAATTTTTATTGTTATTAAGTGTATCATAAGACTTAAAGAATCTTTGAGGGCAATTGGGAATGTTTGGTTTTAACACAGAGCTATATACCATTCCTTTACTAATATTAATTTCATCAGAGGATAAATCAGAAAATTTTTCAAAGTTACAGAGTGGTTGTTTTGCACATATATATATATATATATATTTTATATATATATATATATATATATATATATATATATATATATATATATATATATATATAAACACACACACACACTCCTCAATTTTCCTATCCCCTCCCCTCCCTCCTCTCCCCTCATCCCCTCCCCTCCCCTCCCCTCTCCTCCCCTCCCCTCCCCTCCCCTCCCCTCCCCTCCTCTCCTCCCCTCCCCCTCCCACATACGACAGGTATATATATATTTTTTCAGGTAATGAGACATTCACTTCACTGGAGTCTCCAACAATGAGTTTTGACCTCAGATGTATTACGTTTCGCCCAGGAGCGTAACGAACGGGTTTTCAGAGCTGGGAGGGAGGGAGAGAGGGAGAGCAGGTGCGAGTGAGGGAAGGAAGAAATAGAGGCAGAGAAAAACGAGGAAGGGAGAGTCAGGGAGAGTAGGAATGTAGGGAAGGATAGAGAGAACCAGGGAGGGATACAGAACCAGGGAGGAATAGATGGAAGGGAAAAGAATGAGGGGGGGAAGGAGGGACTATCTACTTAACCTCTACCCATCAGCAGTCATTATCTACCTCACATCTACCCTCCAGCAGTTATTATCTACCTCACATCTACCCTCCAGCAGCCATTATCTACCTCACACCTACACGTCTACCTAATTCATGACCTCCCGCTGCCGGGCCAAGGTACCAGCGGCCTCAATGCGACGTTAATCACCGCGACGTTAATCACCGCGACGTTAATCAACGCAACGTTAATCAACGCAACGTTAATCAACGCTCTTCATGACCACAAGAAGGCAACGACTGTGGAACATCTGCACGTCTTGATGTTAGGTGTGCGTTAGTGTTCTCTACGACGCATTCAACTCCCTGGAGAGTCTCCAGGCGTCAGGCGCCCTGCTGGCTACCGTATATCTGCACGCCACTAGTGTCGCAGGCACGAATTTCACGTGCAATTATTTCTGATTTGCTTTAAATAAAGTTCTTTATTCCGTCCTTGGAGGGTAGCAGTGCACGGTAGTGGTGCACGGCAGGTAGTTCTGCCTGATGTTACGTGCTCTGTATGTGTTGGTGCACGGCAGGTAGTCTTGAGGTCTGCTGTTACGTGTATTGCACGTGAAATAAAACCAAGACATACATGTATTTAGTTTTATCGTTATTTCCTTGAGCAAAAACCTCATGTGGGTCGTTAAGCTAGCTGACTTGAATCATCTGGTGTTGACGACCTGTAGCCAAGGTCACTAGGGGGTTCTAACTTGACCCTGACTTGACCTTCAGGCTTCCTGCTGACCAGGCTCAGGTGCGGCTGTATCTGATCTGAGTGGGTCGGAATCCGAGGCTTATTTGTCAAGACTGAGGGACTGACCACCTACTATCAAGACTGAGGGACTGACCACCTACTATCAAGACTGAGGGACTGACCACATACTATCAAGACTGAGGGACTGACCACCTACTATCAAGACTGAGGGACTGACCACCTACTATCAAGATTGAGGGACTGACCACCTACTATCAAGACTGAGGGACTGACCACCTTCTATCAAGACTGAAGGACTGACCACCTTCTATCAAGACTGAAGGACTGACCACCTTCTATCAAGACTGAAGGACTGACCACCTGCTATCAAGGCTGAGGGGACTGACCACCTCAAAGTTACCCTCCCAGGTTAGGTTAGGTAAGGTTCGTCAGGAAACTGTACAAGTGTTTCCTAACGCTGGTCTTAGATGATGACCCGCCATTAGAGCCTCTGGTCAGGGCATCCCAACTCACTACCAAGGAAGACATGTTGAGATGTAGAATCTTAGACTCACGAAATCGTAATGACACGATTGCAAACAAACCATACCACGGGTGGGGCTTGAACCCGCAGTCAGAGAGTCGTAAAACTCCAGACCGACGCGTTATCCACTAGGTCAGCTGGCTACAATCATCCATCTAACATATGCAACAATTTCAACAGTAACAAGAGCTTTTGCAACATAGTTGAGGTCTCAGTAGTAGTAACCAGTTACCAGTAACCAGTGTACCAGTAGATGACTCACTACCAACCGTCTCTGCCTGAGTCACTGTCTGTATTCATATTGTGCTGACCACAGCAGTATTCAAAGACCCCCTCACATATGAGTACTGTGGGCGGCCAGTCAGTCATACGAGAGTGAACAAGGAGATAGGTACGGCTGTTTGGGCGCTACCCACATTATCCGTAATTATACGTACTTCCAGCCTACGTGAGTATTACTTTACCCTATCCACGTGTTCGAACTCCCACATGATAGAGGCTCTTGCCAGGAAGCTGGGGAAGAGGAACTGGCTCCTCTTCCCCACATAGCCACAATTCGTGGTATGGAGGAGCACTGCAATAGGCCTATTGGCCTTCTGAAATCCAGTTATCATCCTCACTCTTCAGGCAAATCTGTTTGTGACTCGATAAAATCCCATTGGGTGGGCGAAACGTTGTCAATAAAGTCTCGCATCTTGCTGCTAATAAAGGTCTACACAGAGCGAAACGTTCTCCTACCCGTAAAGGCATGGCCAGCAACCAGAGTTGCTCTCGTTAACACTTAAGAACAAAATTGTAAGTTGTGACGACATTTCGGTCCTGATCGGACCAAAATGTTGCTTAAAATTCCCTCTCAGAGCCATAGGCTCCTCAAATGATCGAGCCCGTTGTTATTGAAAAAATGAACATGCCAGTAGAGTATATTGAAGGGTATATCCAGATAGTATACTGAAGGGTATATCCCTATTAGCCAGCTGTGAGGAGTATATATGGGGGAGAGAGATAAAAACTCCAGATGTAATATGTGGTGGTTAAATGGGTGTGTAGAGAGTGAGAGGGAGAGACCCTGTGTTGTGAGAGCGAGAGAGAGAGAGAGAGAGAGAGAGAGAGAGAGAGAGAGAGAGAGAGAGAGAGAGAGAGAGAGAGAGAGAGAGAGAGAAAGAGAGAGAGAGTTCTTAATCTCATTAGGTTTCACATTGAACATAAAGGAAGAGCAAAAATTTTTTAGACTAAACTGTAAATCAATACAGTCAATGTATTCTGACAAATGTATTCACCACAGTCACTATTTCCTGTGTCTGTCTGTGGGCAGTGTCTGTCTGTAGGCAGTGTCTCTCTGTGGGTAGTGTCTCTCTGTGGGCAGTCTCTCTCTGTGGGCAATGTCTCTCTGTGGGCAGTGTCTGTCTGTGGGCAGTGTCTGTCTGTGGGCAGTGTCTCTCTGTGGGCAATGTCTCTCTGTGGGCAGTGTCTGTCTGTGGGCAGTGTCTCTCTGTGGGCAATGTCTCTCTGTGGGCAGTGTCTGTCTGTGGGCAGTGTCTCTCTGTGGGCAATGTCTCTCTGTGGGTAGTGTCTCTCTGTAGGCAATGTCTCTCTGTGGGCAGTGTCTGTCTGTGGGCAGTCTCTCTCTGTAGGTAATGTCTCTCTGGGGAGGTGTTGGGGGGTTGTATTACCCCTAAAGTAACTTCCCTCTCATCCAGACTTGTTCCTGACGTACATTAATTACCCTTCAGGATGACAGTGTCAGAGACCTCCTGGAAGTCCTATAACATACAGCCTAACCCATCCTTCTCTGACGGCTGACCTCTGCCAACTCTCTGCGACACTGACACTAGATTCTGTAAGATTGGATGGTCCGTCTCTAAGCCGCTGCTAGTCTGACACCCAGATTTTGTGAGAAAACTTTTGCTCTTAAAACGTAAGAAAGGAGGAACACTGCAGCAGATATACTGGCCCATGCTAGGCAGGTTCTTCTCAAAATCAAATCCACGAATAAAACTATTTGACCAACGTATCGGTTGTCTCCCACCAAGGCAGGGTGACCCGAAAAAGAATAAACACGCTCATTATCACTCACTCCGTCACTGTCTTGCTAGAGGCCTGCCTACACTACAGTTAATAAACTGTAATATCCTCACCAGTCCTTCAGAGTGCAGACATTGTACTTCCCACCTCCAGGACTCAAGTCCAGCCTTCCGGTTTCCCTGAATCCCTTCATAAACATTACCTTGCTCACACTCCAACAGCACGTCAAGTCATAAAAATCGCGTATTACTTTACCTAAATTTGAAGCTACGCAAGGTTTTAGCTTCAATGACCCTTCTAGGTTATTTCCTTCTTCCTCGCCTTAAATGGTATGCAAGCCAGAGATAACGAATTAAAATTAAGCATTTTCCGTTGTTTTGACAATGATACAAGACTATCTTCCGGTCATGTGTTATCTCTCAGGTGTGCAGGGACGTGTCTGTGTGTTAACAAGGCCCTTAAGGGGAAATTCAGGTCCTTCTCTTAGTTCTCAAAGTTCACTCTTGTTAAGCTCTCCAACCCATGTCAGTACTCTAGCATTATATATTTCTATATTCTCCAGCACTCATCTCTCCGGCTTAAGGTCTTACACACCATCGCTACGCTGTTGACAGGTCCCTAACTACCACCATCCCTACACTGGTGACAGGTCCCTAACTAGCACCATCCCTACACTGGTGACAGGTCCCTAACTACCACCATCCCTACACTGGTGACAGGTCCCTAGCTACCACCATCCCTACACTGGTGACAGGTCCCTAACTACCACCATCCCTACACTGGTGACAGGTCCCTAACTACCACCATCCCTACACTGGTGACAGGTCCCTAACTACCACCATCCCTACACTGGTGACAGGTCCCTAACTACCACCATCCCTACACTGGTGACAGGTCCCTAACTACCACCATCCCGCACAACTACACCAGAGTGACCATCTATCCCTCAATTAACAAAGTAACAGTGGTCTCTGATTTTAGCAGCGTGTTTGAGAACTTAAGTTCGGTTTTTATTCCATACTCTGAACGAGTGGATGAGAGGTGTGGAGGTGTGATGCTGGGTACCTGGATGACCGAGTGGATGAGAGGTGTGGAGGTGTGATGCTGGGTACCTGGATGACCGAGTGGATGAGAGGTGTGGAGGTGTGATGCTGGGTACTGGATGACCGAGTGGATGAGAGGTGTGGAGGTGTGATGCTGGGTACCTGGATGACCGAGTGGAATGAGAGGTGTGGAGGTGTGATGCTGGGTACCTGGATGACCGAGTGGATGAGAGGTGTGGAGGTGTGATGCTGGGTACCTGGATGACCGAGTGGATGAGAGGTGTGGAGGTGTGATGCTGGGTACCTGGATGACCGAGTGGATGAGAGGTGTGGAGGTGTGATGCTGGGTACCTGGATGACCGAGTGGATGAGAGGTGTGGAGGTGTGATGCTGGGTACCTGGATGACCGAGTGGATGAGAGGTGTGGAGGTGTGATGCTGGGTACCTGGATGACCGAGTGGATGAGAGGTGTGGAGGTGTGATGCTGGGTACCTGGATGACCGAGTGGATGAGAGGTGTGGAGGTGTGATGCTGGGTACCTGGATGACCGAGTGGATGAGAGGTGTGGAGGTGTGATGCTGGGTACCTGGATGACCGAGTGGATGAGAGGTGTGGAGGTGTGATGCTGGGTACCTGGATGACCGAGTGGATGAGAGGTGTGGAGGTGTGATGCTGGGTACCTGGATGACCGAGTGGATGAGAGGTGTGGAGGTGTGATGTTGGGTACCTGGATGACCGAGTGGATGAGAGGTGTGGAGGTGTGATGTTGGGCATCTGGATGATTGCAAATAGATGGATGGGTGGACATGGAGATCGGTAGATAAATGGGTGGATAGGGAAGAAAGTAGATGGTAGGACATAGCTTAGAGATGAATGGGTGGATAGATTTTGATACATCTGAATGCAGGATAGATCTAAATACAGAACCCATCTCTCTCTCTCTCTCTCTCTCTCTCTCTCTCTCTCTCTCTCTCTCTCTCCTCTCTCTCTCTCTCTCTCTCAGACCACATGGAGAAATATACATTTTTTGTATATGGTTAGCACCCAATACTTCCTGTGTTTTATAGTGACGAGTGAGGGGAAGTGTGTGTGTGTGTGTGTGTGTGTGTGTGTGTGTGTACTCACCTATTTGTGGTTGCAGGGGTCGATTCACAGCTCGTGGCGGGCCCAGGAGCTGCAAAGATGAATTTTGAAGGTGATTTTTTGAAGGTAAAAATTCATTTAATACACCAATGACACTAAAAATACAACAAAAATACAATAGGCTGGCTTGTGTATTTTCTGCCCAAGATGATGTATAAAAAAGTTGGCAACTTTGTGGAAAAATAAGACGAAAGTTAGTCAAAAATAGTTTTATATCGAGACTTTCTCAGCATACACCAGCTGTGTGTATGCCATACACCAGCTGTGTATGTCATACACCAGCTGTGTGTATGTCATACACCAGGTGTATGTCATACACCAGCTGTGTGTATGTCATACACCAGCTGTGTGTATGTCATACACCAGGTGTATGTCATACACCAGCTGTGTGTATGTCATACACCAGGTGTATGTCATACACCAGCTGTGTGTATTGTCATACACCAGGTGTATGTCATACACCAGCTGTGTGTATGTCATACACAGCTGTGTGTATGTCATACACCAGGTGTGTGTATGTCATACACCAGCTGTGTGTATGTCATACACCAGCTGTGTGTATGTCATACACCAGGTGTATGTCATACACCAGGTGTATATGTTCATACACCAGGGTGTGTATGTCATACACCAGGTGTGTATGTCATACACCAGGTGTATGTCATACACCAGGTGTGTGTATGTCATACACCAGGTGTATGTCATACACCAGGTGTATGTCATACACCAGGTGTGTGTATGTCATACACCAGGTGTGTGTATGTCATACACCAGGTGTATGTCATACACCAGGTGTATATGTCATACACCAGGTGTGTATGTCATACACCAGGTGTGTATGTCATACACCAGGTGTGTATGTCATACACCAGGTGCGTGTATGTTATACACCAGGTGTGTGTATGTCATACACCAGGTGTATGTCATACACCAGGTGTATATGTCATACACCAGGTGTGTATGTCATACACCAGGTGTGTATGTCATACACCAGGTGCGTGTATGTTATACACCAGGTGTATGTTATACACCAGGTGTGTGTATGTTATACACCAGGTGTGTGTATGTTATACACCAGGTGTGTGTATGTCATACACCAGGTGTATATGTCATACACCAGGTGTGTATGTCATACACCAGGTGTATGTCATACACCAGGTGCGTGTATGTTATACACCAGGTGTGTGTATGTTATACACCAGGTGTGTGTATGTTATACACCAGGTGTGTGTATGTCATACACCAGGTGTATGTTATACACCAGGTGTGTGTATGTCATACACCAGATGTGTGTATGTTATACACCGGGTGTGTATGACATACACCAGGTGTATGTCATATACCAGGTGTGTGTTATACACCAGGTGTGTGTATGTTATACACCAGGTGTGTGTATGTCATACACCAGGTGTGTGTATGTTATACACCGGGTGTGTGTATGACATACACCAGGTGTGTGTATGTCACACACCAGGTGTGTGTTATACATCAGGTGTGTGTTATACACCAGGTGTGTGAATGTTATACACCAGGTGTGTATGTTATACACCAGGTGTATGTGTTATACACCAGGTGTGTGTATGTTATACACCAGGTGTGTGTATGTCATACACCAGATGTGTGTATGTTATACACCGGGTGTGTATGACATACACCAGGTGTATGTCATATACCAGGTGTGTGTTATACACCAGGTGTGTGTATGTTATACACCAGGTGTATGTATGTCATACACCAGGTGTGTGTGTTATACACCAGGAGTGTGTATGACATACACCAGGTGTATGTCATACACCAGGTGTGTGTATGTTATACACCAGGTGTATGACATACACCAGGTGTGTGTATGATACCAGGTGTGTGTTTGACATACACCAGGTGTGTATAGGACATACACCAGGTGTGTGTATGACACCAGGTGTGTGTTTGACTTACACCAGGCGTATTACATACACCAGGTGTGTATGACATACACCAGGTGTATGATATACACCATGTGTGTGTATGACATACACCAGGTGTGTGTATGACATACACTGGTAGCTCTAAGTGTCTGCTGGTATTGGAAACTAGTGTGGCAGAGTTGCAGTATCATGCTTGTTCCTACCCAGGAAGAGAGGCACTGGAATTCATAAGAAACCACCACGAACGCCAACACTACGAACACAAGCACGAACGACACCACCAACACCAGCAGCCAACCTTGCCCTAATAGGCACATGTTGATCACTACTTACACACAAAAATATAGGTGCCAGATAGGGCAAAACATGTGCAGAATGACGTGTTCAATTCACCTCAACATTCAAACACGTCTAACCCACATGCGTATAGAACCCTTCTAGCCACCCGCCCAACCCTGGCTTGCCTGTCTGTCTTATGCATTAAGAGGGGCGTGTTTGAACCTCTCCGAACCTCCTCTCATACGCAAATATTTCTGGCAGAGGGAAGGCAACAATGATTTTGATCTCGTGTGAGGAGAGGCCAGGCACGGGAAGCACACACACACAGCGAGCGCGCTAGTCACGCCGTCGGTGCTCCGGGAATTTAAGTGTTTTTGAGGGCTACCTAAGTGTTCTGCAAGGGCTGCTAAGTGTGTCAGGGTAGTGAACAATCCTAGAAGTGTTTTTTTTAATTGCCTGAGCCACATAAGTGTGGGGAGAGCCACAATTTTGTAAGTGATCTGGAAAATAAAAGCGTTGTGGCACAGGCTAGTGTGTAAGGCGGCGTTGCCAAGTGTCACCCAAGAAAGGTAATAAAGTGAAACAATCGTGTGACCAGTGAAAGAAATACAGTGAATAGGGTACATTATTAACGAGAAGAAATTGAGGTGGATCTACGCCAGGACGTACATCAAGCTGGATCTACGCCAGGACGTCACATCGCCCTGGACAAACTACAGGGCTACAGCTGCACTACAAGTACTGTATCACCTATGAGGGGTTGTTTGGGTGTGGGGGGGGCCAGGTTCCAATTAACCGCCAAGCTGAATGTGAATGGTTCTAACTCTCAAGCACGATAAAGAATAGGCACTCAATATTCAATAAGGTTTAGCAAATGGTAAACCATTGAACAAGGCGATTAACCCCACTATAAGCAGGTCGAGCATAGGCACACTGTAAGGGTTGGAGTCAGGTCACAAGAGGTTGTGGACACAAGCGACAACTGAGAATCTACATTACACTCCAAGCACAAGCCACCTACTTTTCAGACACATAATAAACCCACACATAATCGACACAAAATTTTACACACACACAACACACACACAACACAAAATATATATATATACACACACATACACAAACACCACACACACAACACATACAAAACACCACACACCCACCCACATACACACACCCACATACAACATACCACACAAACACACACACACACACACACACACACACACACCCCACAACACACACACACACACACACACACACACACAACACACTGTAAGTAAGTGCCGGTAAGTCCCAGGAGGTTGGGGGTCAGGTCACAAGAAGGTGTGGGCACCCAAGGACCACTAAAGACTTACCTTAAACGCACAACCCAAACCTACCCTTCAGTACATAATAAACCCCCCACAAAATTCCACACACAATTACACACAAAATTACACCACACACACACACACACACCACACACACACACACACACACACACACACACACACACACAAACACACACAAACACCAAAACACACACCACACACACACACACAAAATACACTCCCCCTCACCCACCGACATCTCACTACTTCCCCTGATCCCCCCCCTCCCTCGATCACCCTCCCCTCCCCCGTTCACCCTAACCCTCCCCACCCCTCCCCACTCAGCTCCACATAGCCACAGTTCCTCCACTACTTTCCCCCTCCACACTCGACATACACACTACTAACCTAACATACAGAACTACATAGGTTCCCACTCTGAGGCAATCAGGATAAAACAAAAATGGGTTGCCAGAGAGCAACAAGAAAAACCAAGGGACAGGAGGAGGAAAATGCAAAGGAAGATTGGGCAGCAGAGCTCATAAAAAGGGATCATGAATGGGAAAAGAAACTAGAAGAAACTTAGCATGAGAATGGAAGAGAGGATAGATATGGAAAGCAGGAAGTGGGAGGTGCATGTCAAAGCAGCAGAAGCTAGGATACAGAGTTTAAAAGAGGAATTGAAAAATCTGAAACAGCCTAAAGAATTAAAGAACATTTTGGGATTGACAACGAGACTGCACCTCAGCCACAAATAAGGGGACTGTAGGGAAAGAAGGGCACAACTGCATGGAGATGCTCTATCAGAGGAGACTGTAGCAAATGAAAGAGCTAAGCTTTATTGGAGGCCCAAACAGACAACAACAGAGCCCAAGGAAACCCGAGAAGGGAAAATGACAGGCCACTGAGCCCAAGTACATTAGCCAGTGAAACTGATGAAAGGAAAGCTGCAGTGGAGGAAAAACCCAAATTAAAAAGAGGGGATACACAGGGATATGCAGTGGGAGAATGAAAGGGTGAGGTCAGTCTTTGTGTATGGGGTTTCCAGGAAGTCGAAGGGGAAACATATGAAGCAAGAAACAAGGGGAAAAAAAAGCAATTGAAAGCATCATGAAAGCAATAGGAGAAGACGACATGACCCAGCTGGAAAATTTTCGGAGAATAGGGGGGTTTGTAAAAAAAAAAGAACCGGCCAGTGAGAGTGACCTTCAAGGGAGAAGCGACTCGGACCAGGACCTGCAGGAGAAAGCACGATTAAGGGACATGACGGCATACAGGAAGGTGTATCTCGACTGCGAAGAACACAAGAAGAAAGGAAGAAACTGAGAGAGATGGTACAAAGGCGAAAGGAGGAAAGAGAGGGGATGGAGAAAACAGACAGGAGATCCCAGGGTCCGGAGAAGATCAAATATAGCCTCCCTCACAACTTCCTATAGAAGCCTCCCAACCAGGTCAACCCCAGTGCAACCAAACACTCTAAATCAAACACCCATGCCACATCCAATGCCCCCACCCACTACATTACAAACTTCACCCCCACAGCAACAACCCATAGTTCCTTACCAGGGCTCCCACTTCCCCAACCCCAATATACTTCCCCGACCCCCAGTCTTAGAAAAAAATTGAAGGTGTGGTATACAAATGCAGAGGAATAACAAACAAGTATGAGGAGTGGCACGAAAGAATCAAAGAGACATCCCCAGACATAATAGCACTCACAGAAACAAAACTCACCAGATAATAACAGATTCAATCTTTCCATCCGGATATCAAATCCTCAGGAAAGACAGAGGGAGGAGAGGGGGAGGAGGAGTTGCACTGCTCAATTAAAAAAACCCGTGGGGTTTTGAGAAAATGGAAGGAATGGATGGCATGGGGGAAAGGGACTACTTAGTAGGAACAATCCAGTCTGAGGGAAAATAAGGTGATAATTGCAGTAATGTACAACCCACCACAGAACTGCAGGAGGCCCAAAAGAAGAATACGATGAGAGCAACCCGAGCAATGATCGACACACTAGCCGAGGTGGCCAGGAGAGCACACATGGGGGAGCAAAGTTACTAGTTATGGGTGAATTTCAATCACAAGGAGATTGACTGGGAAAACCTGGAGCCCCATGGGGGGCCCGAAACAGGAGAGCCCAAAATGATGGATGTGGTACTGGAGAACCCCCATGCCTCAAAATGTTAGAGACACTACCAGAGAGAGAGGAGAGGATGAACCAGCAAGGTTGGACCTTGTATTCACCATGAGTAGTTCGGACATCGAGGGTATCATGTATGAAAGGCCCCTGGGAGCTAGTGATCATGTGGTTCTGTGCTTCGACTACATAGTTGAGCTCCAAGTGGAGAGAAATAGCAGGAATAGGCTGGGAAAAAAAAACCAAACTACAAAAGGGGGAACTACTCAGGCATGAATAACTTCCTTCAAGACATTCAGTGGGAGAGGGAACTGACAGGAAAACCAGTACAAGAAATGATGGACATTGTAGCAACAAAATGGAAGGAGGCAGAGGAGAGGTTTTTTTCCCAAGGGGAAACAGAAATAATGGGAAGAACAGAACGAGTCCTTGGTTCACCCAAAGGTATAGGGAGGCAAAAAAATAGGTGTACTAGAGAATGGAAAAGGTACAGAAGACAGAGAACTCAGGAAAATAAAGAAATCAGCCGAAGAGCCAGAAACGAATATGCACAGATAAGAAGGGAGGCTCAGAGACAATATGAAAATGACATAGCATCAAAAGTAAAGACTGACCCGAAGCTGTTGACAGCCACATCAGGAGGAAAACAACAGTCAAGAACCAGGTAAATCAGACTGAGGAAGGATGATGGGGAATTCACAAGAAACGACCGAGAGGTATGTCAGGAGCTCAAAACAAGATTTAAAGAGGTATTTACAGTGGAAACCAGTAGGGCTTTCCCAAAAAATCAGAACAGGGGGGCACACCAGCAAGTGCTGGATGAGGTACATATAACCAAGGAGGAGGTGAAGAAGCTGCTATGCGAACTTGACACCTCAAAGGCGGGGGGGACCAGACAAAAATCTCCCATGGGTCCTTAAAGAGGAGCAGAGATATTGTGTGAGCCATTAACAAAGATCTTCAACACTCATTTGAAACTGGGAAATCCCTGGGGTAGGAAAATGGAAAATGTAGTCCCTTTTTTTAAAAAGGGAGACAGAATGAGGAAAAAACTAAGACCTTATCATACGTGTTAGTAGCAAGGTCATGGAAAAGTCATCGGAGGAGATGGGGGGCCCCTGGAAAAGAAACAAGTTTAAAATTGAAAACCCACACGGTTTAGGAAGGAAAATCCTGTGTCCAACCTACAGATTTTTTATGACAAGGTGAAAAATAAGACAAAAGGAAGGGGGGGTCGACGCGATTTTTGGACTGCAGAAGGCCTTCGACACAGTCCTCACAAGAGGTTACTGCAAAAGTAGGGACCGGGCACACAAAAACGGGAAAGGCACTGCAATGGTCAAGTATCTGACAGGGAGGGGGAACAAAGAGTCATGGTACGCGACGAGGTTCAGAGTGGGCCTGTGACAAGCGGGGTTTCCACGGGGTCAGTCCTTGGACCTGAGCTGTTTTGGTATACGTAAAAAACATAACGGAAGGGATAGACTCAGAAGTGTCCTTTTTTGGCAGATGATGTGAAGTTAATGAGAAGAATCAAATCGGACGAGGATCAGGCAGGACTACAAAGAGACCTGGACAGGCTACAAGCCTGGTCCAGCAACTGGCTCCTTGAATTTAACCCTGCCAATGCAAAGTCATGAAGATTGGGGAAGGGCAACAGAAGACCGCAGACACAATATAGTTTTAGATGGCCAAAGACTGCAACCTCACTCAAGGAAAAAGATCTGGGGGTGAGTATAACACCGAGCATATCTCCTGAGGCGCACATCAATCAGATAACTGCTGCAGCATACGGGCGCCTGGCAAACCTACGGATAGCGTTCCGATACCTCAGTAAGGATTCGTTTAAGACTCTGTACACCATCTACGTCAGGCCCATACTGGAGTATGCAGCACCAGTTTGGAATCCACACCTAGTCAAGCACGTCAAGAAATTAGAGAAGTGCAAAGGTTTGCAACAAGACTAGTCCCAGAGCTACGGGGATTGTCCTATGAAGAAAGGTTGAGGGAAATCGGCCTGACGACACTGGAGGCCAGGAGGGTCAGGGGAGACATGATAACGACATATAAAATACTGCGCGGAATAGACGAGGTGGACAAAGACGGATGTTCCAGAGATGGGACACAGACACAAGAGGTCACAATTGGAAGTTGAAGACTCAGATGAATCAAAGGGATGTTAGGAAGTATTTCTTCAGTCATAGAGTAGTCAGGCCATGGAATAGCCTAGAAAGTGATGTGGTGGAGGCAGGAACCATACATAGTTTTAAGGCGAGGTATGATAGAGCTCATGGGGCAGGGAGAGAGAGGACCTAGTAGCAATCAGCGAAGAGGCGGGGCCAGGAGCTGTGAATCGACCCCTGCAACCACAAATAGGTGAGTACAAATAGGTGAGTACACACACACACACACACACACGCACGAACACACACACACACACACTATACCTCTTTGGCTTACCTCTTGGCTGACCACCTGGCTCACCACCTGGCTCACCACCTGGCTCGCCACTTGGCTCACTACCTGGCTCACCACCTGGCTCACCACCTGGCTCACCACCTGGCTCGCCACCGGCTCACCACCTGGCTCACTACCTGGCTCACCACCTGGCTCACCACCTGGCTCACCACCTGGCTCACCACCTGGCTCACCACCTGGCTCGCCACTTGGCTCACCACCTGGCTCACCACCTGGCTCACCACCTGGTCACCACCTGGCTCGCCACCGGCTCACCACCTGGCTCACTACCTGGCTCACCACCTGGCTCACCACCTGGCTCACACATGGCTCACCACCTGGCTCACCACCTGGCTCACCACCTGGCTCACCACCTGGATCACCACCTGACTCACCACCTGGCTCACCACCTGGCTCACCACCTGGCTCACCACCTGGCTCACCACCTGGCTCACTACCTGGCTCACCACCTGGCTCACCACCTGGCTCACCACCTAGCTCACCACCTGGCTCACCACCTGGCTCACCACCTGGCTCACCACCTGGCTCACCAACCTGGCTCACCACCTGGCTCACCACCTGGCTGACCACCTGGCTCACCACCTGGCTCACCACCTGGCTCACCACCTAGCTCACCACCTGGCTCACCACCTGGCTCACCACCTGGCTCACCACCTGGCTCACCACCTGGCTCACCACCTGGCTCACTACCTGGCTCACCACCTGGCTCACTACCTGGCTCACCACCTGGCTCACCACCTGGCTCACCACCTGGCTCACCACCTGGCTCACCACCTGGCTCACTACCTGGCTCACCACTGGCTCACCACCTGGCTCACCACCTGGCTCACCACTTTCCTACACTGTAAATCAAACCTGGGCGTTTCAACCTTTTATCCAGGTCCAATACACCACCTGGCTCACTTGATAGAGATAATATTTTTTCTCTCTTTGGGAACTTTCAATTAGACAATTCGCTTAATAATTATAATTACACAAACAATAACTAACAATAATAATAAAACAAACTACAACTCAACGACACGATATGCTTCTAAAGGTCTCGAAACACACAAACAGCGGCTTTCACATATGTTCAATGTCCAGGCAATACTGACTTACAACAGACAAAAACATACTCACAGCACTAGACACACACTCAACACTGAGCCATACTCACTCACCACCTCTCACCACACACACACACACAACACCACACACACACACACACAACCACACACACACCACACACACACACATCACACACACACCAGCACCTGGCCCCCACGTCTCACTCACGACACCACCCTCCACACGGAATCACCCCTAGCCCCACCTCTCGCCACTGGCTCACCACGGCTCACCACGGCTCACATGGCTCACACCGCTCACACAATACTTCTACTCAACTTCAATATGAACAACGCCTATAATACATAAAACACTAATACATAAAACACATAACACATTAACAACATGGTACTGAGACAGATTGTGTCCAGTGTCTTTCGTAATCAGGTAACTAACATGCGCGTTTCATGGTTAATTCACTGAGCAATATTTTGAGTCTTGCGATATGACAAGTTCTATCTCCTCGCACTGTAGGTTCTGCCTGCAATTCTCCTCTCATCAGGTCGTTCTTACACACACTCACACTACACAGTACTACACACTCACACACACCAGTCACATTACAACACTCCACCTGCAGGTGATACTCAACCTCCACAGGTGACGCTACAACCTCACACACCATACAACTCACCTCCCAGGGAGATACTCAAACCTCACAACAGAGTCGTACTCACCTCCACTGCACTGTTCCAACCTCCCCTCAGGTGAGTCTCAACCTCCCTGCAGGTGAGTACCCCAACCTCCCCTGCAGTGAGTTCTCAACTCTCCTGCAGGTGAGATTACTCAACCTCTCCTGCAGGTGAGTTTAACCTCTCCTGCAGGTGATACTCAACCTCCCCTGCGGTGAGTATATCACTCCCCCACGTGAGTATCTCAACTCTCCTGCAGGTGAGTTTCAACCTCCCTGCAGGTGAGTCTACCTCTCATGCAGGAGTCTCAACTCTCCCTGCAGAGGGAGTTCTAACCTTCCTGACAGGTTGAGTACTCAACCCTCCCTCAGGTGAGTCTCAACCTCTCCTGCAGGTGAGTACTCAACCTCCCCTGCAGGTGAGTCTCAACCTCCCCTGCAGGTGAGTTCTCAACCTCTCCTGCAGGTGAGTACTCAACCTCCTCCTGCAAGGTGAGTATCAACCTCCCTGCAGGTGAGTTCTCACCTCCCCTGCAGTTGAGTTCTCAACCTCTCCTGCAGGTGAGTACTCAACCTCCCCTGCAGGTGAGTACTCAACCTCTCCTGCAGGTGAGTTCTCAACCTCTCCTGCAGGTGAGTACTCAACCTCCCCTGCAGGTGAGTTCTCAACCTCTCCTGCAGGTGAGTACTCAACCTCCCCTGCAGGTGAGTACTCAACCTCCCCTGCAGGTGAGTACTCAACCTCCCCTGCAGGTGAGTACTCAACCTCTCCTGCAGGTGAGTACTCAACCTCCCCTGCAGGTGAGTTCTCAACCTCTCCTGCAGGTGAGTACTCAACCTCCCCAGGTGAGTACTCAACCTCCCCTGCAGGTGAGTACTCAACCTCCCCTGCAGGTGAGTTCTCAACCTCTCCTGCAGGTGAGTACTCAACCTCCCCTGAAGGTGAGTACTCAACCTCCCCTGAAGGTGAGTACTCAACCTCCCCTGAAGGTGAGTACTCAACCTCCCCTGCAGGTGAGTACTCAACCTCTCCTGCCAGGTGAGTACTCAACCTCCCTGCAGGTGAGTACTCAACCTCTCCTGCAGGTGAGTACTCAACCTCCCCTGCAGGTGAGTACTCAACCTCCCTGCAGGTGAGTACTCAACCTCCCTGCAGGTGAGTACTCAACCTCTCCTGAGGTGAGTACTCAACCTCCCTGCAGGTGAGTACTCAACCTCCCCTGCAGGTGAGTACTCAACCTCCCCTGAGGTGAGTACTCAACCTCCCTGCAAGGTGAGTACTCAACCTCCCCTGAAGGTGAGTACTCAACCTCCCCTGCAGGTGAGTACTCAACCTCCCCTGCAGGTGAGTACTCAACCTCTCCTGCAGGTGAGTACTCAACCTCCCCTGCAGGTGAGTACTCAACCTCCCTGCAGGTGAGTACTCAACCTCCCCTGCAGGTGAGTACTCAACCTCCCTGCAAGGTGAGTACTCAACCTCCCCTGAAGGTGAGCTACTCAACCTCCCCTGCAGGTGAGTACTCAACCTCCCCTGAAGGTGAGTACTCAACCTCCCCTGAAAGGGTGAGTACTCAACCTCCCCTGAAGGTGAGTCACTCAACCTCCCCTGAAGGTGAGTACTCAACCTCCCCTGCAGGTGAGTACTCAACCTCCCCTGAAGGTGAGTACTCAACCTCCCTGAAGGTGAGTACTCAACCTCCCTGCAGGTGAGTACTCAACCTCCCCTGAAGGTGAGTACTCAACCTCCCTGCAGGTGAGTACTCAACCTCCCTGAAGGTGAGTACTCAACCTCCCCTGAAGGTGAGTACTCAACCTCCCCTGAAGGTGAGTACTCAACCTCCCCTGAAGGTGAGTACTCAACCTCCCCTGAAGGTGAGTACTCAACCTCCCCTGAAGGTGAGTACTCAACCTCCCCTGAAGGTGAGTACTCAACCTCCCATGAAGGTGAGTACTCAACCTCCCTGCAGGTGGTATCAACCTCCTGAAGGTGAGTACTCAACCTCCCCTGAAGGTGAGTACTCAACCTCCCCTGAAGGTGAGTACTCAACCTCCCCTGAAGGTGAGTACTCAACCTCCCCTGCAGGTGAGTACTCAACCTCCCCTGAAGGTGAGTACTCAACCTCCCCTGCAGGTGAGTACTCAACCTCCCCTGAAGGTGAGTACTCAACCTCCCCTGAAGGTGAGTACTCAACCTCCCTGAAGGTGAGTACTCAACCTCCCCTGAAGGTGAGTACTAAAACCTCCCCTGAAAGGTGAGTACTCAACCTCCCCTGAAGGTGAGTACTCAACCTCCCCTGCAGGTGAGTACTCAACCTCTCCTGCAGGTGAGTACTCAACCTCTCCTGCAGGTGAGTACTCAACCTCCCCTGAAGGTGAGTACTCAACCTCCCTGCAGGTGAGTACTCAACCTCCCTGAAGGTGAGTACTCAACCTCCCCTGAAGGTGAGTACTCAACCTCCCCTGAAGGTGAGTACTCAACCTCCCCTGCAGGTGAGTACTCAACCTCCCCTGAAGGTGAGTACTCAACCTCCCTGAAGGTGAGTACTCACTCCTGCAGGTGAGTACCAACCTCCCCTGAAGGTGAGTACTCAACCTCCCCTGCAGGTGAGTACTCAACCTCCCCTGAAGGTGAGTACTCAACCTCCCCTGAAAGGTGAGTACTCAACCTCCCTGAAGGTGAGTACTCAACCTCCCCTGAAGGTGAGTCTCAACCTCCCTGAAGGTGAGTACTCAACCTCCCCTGCAGGTGAGTTCTCAACCTCCCCTGCAGGTGAGTACTCAACCTCCCCTGCAGGTGAGTACTCAACCTCCCCTGCAGGTGAGTACTCAACCTCTCCTGCAGGTGAGTACTCAACCTCCCCCTGCAGGTGAGTACTCAACCTCCCCTGCAGGTGAGTACTCAACCTCCCCTGCAGGTGAGTACTCACTCCCTGAGGTGAGTACTCAACCTCCCCTGCAGGTGAGTACTCAACCTCGGATTATTATATAATTATTATTATAATTATCATTATATTATTATTAGTAGTATTAATACTAAGTATTATATAATCATTATTATAATTATTATTGTATTTTTATCATTATTGTTATCGTTTATTATTATTATTATCTAGTTATATTATTATTATAATATTATTATATATTATTATTGTTATATTATTATCATTATTGTTATCGTTTATTATTATTATTATTATATTATTATTATTATTATTATTATTATATTTGTTATGGATAATAATGAGTTTGATCCGAGGAAGTGGAGGGTTGCTCTACTTCCTTGGATTAAGAGTCTTTCAAGGGCATCAAATACAGCTCTTTTTCTGTTTTAAAATGCAGGTGTTTTTGCCTTTAAATACAGGTGTTTTTATACAGGTGTTCTCGTATATTTAAACACAGGTTTTCTGGTGTATCTCTGGCTCACATATATTTTTCCTGTGTTGTAGAAGCCTGCGCATCGCCTTTAAAACTCACCCCCTCCCTACTGTCTATAACTGTCTATCTATCTGTCTATCACGATGACTACGACACCTGCAGGGGCACCTCGCTCTTCCACAACTACGCCTTGGTGATGTACAGCCTACCCGACCTTCTGGAGGTAGGCCTACCCTCCCTCACCACCATCCTGCGCGGCTCCGTCAGGATTGAGAGGAATCCTGCGCTGTGTTACGCAAATAGTGTAGACTGGAACGCCATTACCAGCTACGGCATGGGGAACAACGTCATTAAGGTGAGAATGGGGGGAGGGGTATATATGTGTGTATATACGCAGTTTGAGGAGTGGGTAGGGTAGGGTTTAAGAGGATCTGGCATAGGGTAGGGCCAGGAGCTGTGACTTGACACCCTGCAACCATATATAGGTCCGTATACACACACACACAGTCTCTCTCTCTCACACACACACACACACATACACACACTATCTCTCACACACATACACTCACACACACACATATATACACGTACACACATATATACACACACACACAAACATATACACAACACAACACACACACACACATACACACACACACACACACACACACACACACCGATGGAAATTTGAGAAAATGGAAGGAATGGACGAAATGGGTGAAAGGAACTACACAGTAGGTACAATTCAGTCTGAGGGACATAAGGTACCACTGCAGTGATGTACAACCCGCCACAGAACAGCAGGAGGCCAAGAGAGGATATAAAGAGACCAACAGTGCAATGGTGGATACACTAACTGAGGTGACCAGAAGAGTTCACACCGGTAGAGCAAAGGTACTAGTTATAGGTGATTTCAATCACAGGGAAACTGATTGGGAAAACCTGGAGCCACATGGGGGTCCCGAAACATGAAGAGCCAAGATGATGGATGTGGTACTGGAAAACCTCATGCATCAACATATTAGGGACACTACCAGAGAGGAGAGAGAAGTGAGGATGAACCAGCAAGACTGGACCTCGTATTCATCCTGAGTAGCTCGGACATCGAGGACATCACGTATGAAAGACCCCTCGGAGCTAGTGATCATGTGTTTCTGAGCTTTGAATACATAGGAGCGTTACAAGTGGAGAGGGTAACAGGAGAAGGATAGGAAAAGCAAAACAAAAGAAAGAACTACACAGGCAAGAGGCACTTCCTGCAGGAGGTTCGATGGGAAAGAGAACTGGTAGGACAATCAGTAAACGAAATGATGGACTATGTGACAACAAAATGCAAGGAGGCAGAGGAAAGGTTTGTTTTTGTCTCCCTACACCCGAAGGTGTAGGGAGGCAAAAACTAAGTACGCTAGAGAATGGAAAAAGTACAGAAGACAAAGGACCCAGGAAGACAAAGAGCCAGAAACGAGTATGCACAGATAAGGAGGGAGGCCCAGCGACAGTACGAAAACGATATAGCATCGAAAGTCAAATTTGACCCGAATCTGTTGTATAGCCACATCAGGATGATCAGGTAATCAGGCTGAGGAAAGAAGGTGGGGAGCTCACAAGAAACGACCAAGAAGAATGTGAGGAGCTCAACATGAGATTTAAGGAAGTATTTACAGTGGAGACAGAAAGGACTCCGGGAAGTTCTACAGGCCAGTGTCACTGAAGTGTACAGTGTGCAAAGTCATGAGAAGATTATAAGGAGGAGAGTGGGGGAGCACCTAGAACGGAACAAGCTTATAAACGACAGCCAGCACAGATTCAGGGAAGGAAAATCCTGTGTCACAAACCTACTGGAGTTTTATAACAAGGTAACGGAAGTAAGACACGAGAGAGAGGGGTGGGTAGATTGCATTTTCTTGACCTGCAAGAAGGCCTTCGACACAGTTCCTCACAAGAGACTAGAGCAAAAGCTAGAGGATCGGACACAAACAGGAAGGGCCTGAAAGGATCGAGAATACCTGACAGGGAGGCAACACGGCATGGACGTGACAAAGTG
This sequence comes from Cherax quadricarinatus, assembly GCF_026875155.1. Lineage (NCBI taxonomy): Eukaryota > Metazoa > Arthropoda > Malacostraca > Decapoda > Parastacidae > Cherax > Cherax quadricarinatus. Next base: position 5,285,762 of record NC_069479.1, read on the forward strand.
TCAGAGTGGGCCCCCGTGACGGCGGGGTCCACAGGAGCCAGTCCAGGCCCAGTACTATTTTTCATATATGTGAACATGGGGAAAGGGGATAGATCAGAAGTGTCCTGTTTGCAGATGATGTGAAGTTAAGAAAGCTTAAATCGGATGAGGTCAGGAGGATTACAAAGAGCCTTGGACAGGGGGACTGGTCGTAATGGACCCTGGAATTTAACACTGAAAAAGCAAAATAATAAAATCGGGGGAAAAGAATCCCGCAGCGGGTATAGGTAGGGGGCCCAAGGCTGAAAAACTCGCTCGGGAAAAGGTCTTGGGGGGGTTGTACCGAGCACTTGAGGGACATAAACCAGAAAACTGTGCAGTTATGGGGCGGCAAAGTAAGAATAGCTTTCCCGATCCCTCAAAAAGGAATCTTAAGATTTGTACACATGTATCAGGCCCATACTGGAGTATGCACCCACATTTTGGGAACCCCAAACCCCTGGTAAAGTACATAAAAAAAATTTAAAAGAAAGCGCAAAGGTTTGCCAAGACTAGTGAGAGAAAGGGAATGTCCCACGAAGAAAGGTTAGGGGAAAACGGTTTGGCGACACTGGAGAAAGTGGGGTTTGAGGAGAATGGTAAAAGACTACAAATTTTCGCGGGAAAGGACGGTGGAAGAAAAAAGGTGTTCCGAGGCGGAAAAAGAAAAAGGGGTCACAATTGGAGTTTAAGACTGATGGCGGGGGGTTCAGTATTTCGTTGCTAGGGTCAGGAAGTGGAATGCCTGGGAGGGTGGGGCGGGAAAATCTTTGGGGGGGGGGTGGGGTTTTTTTTTCCTGGGATGGGGGTGGGCCGGGGAGGGGAAAAAAGGTAGGGGAAAAGGGGTGGTTTTTTGGAAAATTTTGGGGGGGTATTTGAGTATTTTTAAAAGTGGTTAAATAATTTCCTTCAAAAAATTAATTTTGGTTAAATTTGTATTAATTTTTATAATTTTTTTTTTTTTATATTTATTTTTGGTGTGTGGTGTGGTGTTGTGGTGGTGGTGGTTTTGGGTGTGTGTGATGTTGTATTTAGTTGAAGTATGTTGTTGGTGATGTTGTTGTTGGATGTATGTATGTATGGAGGGTGTTGTTGTTGGATGTTGTATGGATGTATGTTGAGTTGGATGTTGATGATGTTGATGGGTGGGAGTTGTTGGGGTATGTATGTTGTTGGTGTTGATGGAGTTTATGGTTGGATTTGTTGTAGGTGTTTTTGTTGGTGTTGTATGGAGTATGTTTGATGTTTTGGAGTATGTTTTATGATGGTGAGGTTTTAGTTGGTGTATGTTGTTGTAGTGGTTTTAAATGGGATTTTAATGTTTGTAGTTTGGTGTTGTTTTTATGTAGTATATGGTTGTATGTTGGTAAAAGGTAAGTAGTAAAGATGTTGTTGTATGGATGTTGTTGTTATGTTGTATGGATGTATTGTAGGGGATGTATGTCTGTTTTTGTATGTATGTATGTTGTATTTTGGATGTATGATTTTGAGTTGTTGTAGGGGTGTAGTATGGTTTTGTAGTAGGTTTTATGTTTGTCTGTTGGAAGTTGGGTGTATGGGTTGTTGGTGTTTTGTATGTAGTTATGTATGTATGTGTTGGGGTTGTTTTTGAGGATTATGATGGTTTGATGACGTAAAGATGGGAGTCTGATTGGGGATGGGGTTGTATGGGATGTATGGATGTATGTTTGGGTTTGTATGTGTCGATGTAAAATTTTTGGGTTATTATGTTGTAGGATTTTTTTAGAGGAGTTGTTTTTGGTCTGTGGGGGGTTGATGTTGTTAGTAGTTGGGTTGGTGTAAGTTGTAGATGGTTTTTGTTGGTTGTTGGAGTATGTATGTTGTTTGTTGTAAACCCCTTTGTTTTATTTGGCTGTTTACTACAAAATTCAACTCATTATTCAACATTTTCAATCATTCTTTTCTTTCACATTATAATAAATATACATCATACTACATTTCATTACATCTCTTCTACATTTTCTTTCCATAATACATCCTTTTTTTAAATTACAATTATTCTTTCATAAAACATTCATAACATTTCTCATTTTTAAATCCTACTCATAATTCTCATCCTTCATTCATCTTTTACTACATCATCTCTACTTCAAATAATCAACTTCTCCATCTACAACTTCAAATACTTTCAAAATCTACATATCTCATACTCAATCATAAAACCCCTAAAATACTACATACTACACACATTTAAAATTCTACATCTCTCTACACCTACTCTAAAAGATACAAAATTTCCCTACAACCCATCTAATACCCCTCAATAAAAAACATTCAAAATAAACATCTTTCTTTTAATAATCTCTTCTAATAATTCTTCTCTCATCTTCTTCATGCATCTCTACTACATTCATCTACTTTTATAATTCATCTCCTCATCAACAACTTATCTCTAATACTCTTCTACATACATTACTCTTCTACTTCTTCATAAACAAAAAACTTCATCAACTACAAATAAACAAAATACTACTAATTATCTACTCCACAACTCTCAAAAATAAAACTCATACAACATCTAACCACATACTTCAACATACATACTACCACTACATTTACATAACTAC